>NW_004624801.1:8987076-9038904 GCF_000247695.1 Heterocephalus glaber | reverse complement strand
TTTGTTTTGAAATTCAAATAATTTTATTTAAATTGAAAAATAGTCAAGCCCTTTTGTTATAAAAATCACCAGGAGTATTTAAGTAAGGCAGTATTTCTAGGTTAACAACCAGATTTAACTCTGGACCTCTTTAAACAAGTGGAGAGAATACAGGGGAAAATATAGGTTATTTACAGAAAACATTATCTACATATGTACTCAGGTACAAATTTGGTGACAGAACACTTCAGTACATGCTGGCATCTCAGAAGCACTTCTCAAAGAGCTGAGTTTTACTTTCTTGGATTTTAAGAATGCCTAAAATGCTTCTTCATCCTCGATCTTGGGAGCCAAATAGTACTTTAAATGACCCATGTCAGCAATTTTATACTCTACAAGGGGTACATCTGCAGACATACTGAGTGTTAGTGTAGGAGAGAGTGGAGTGGCTTTTGTAAAGAAGTTCAGGAACCTCAGTGCAAAGGTTAGCTGAACAGGCTCATTCATCTCTATGGTAACATCTTCTTCCTCTTTGTCAACATTATTGGTTTGTGACAACTTAATGTTTCCGTTTCCAAGTTCTCCACTTGCAGAGAATTTCACTCCATCTTTTGCACACGATATTACAACAGCATCTCCGATGTGACTGAGGTCTCGGCACATACTTGCAAACTCACCAGAAGGCATCTTTACCACACAACTGTATTCTTGTTCTGGAATTCCAAGCTGCTCAACATCTAAATCCATTAACTTCATTTCATAGTTCGATACTTTCTCCTGATTTGGTGCTTCAAATACTAGTGCCTGGGTGTCTGCATTATCTTCAGCTCTTAGGGTAATGATGTCTTCATTTCCAGCACATTTTAATATATTGAACATACTGGTGAGGTTCACTCCCATGGCCAGGTTGCGGTTGCAGTGGTAAGTGTCGAAGCCTTTGGAGCGCAATGTGAGCTGCACCAGGGAGACGTGGGACTAGTCCATGCTCTGCAGGTTCACGCCGCCCAAGCTGATGTCCCAGCAGGCCTCCTTGATGAGGTCCTTGAGTGCCTCCAGCACCTTCTTCAGGATGGAGCCTTGGGCCAGGCGTGCCTGTAACATAGCGGCAGAGTCGCGATGACGCAGCTGTGCACGTGGAGGAAAGAGTAGAGCTTCAATTCCTTTGCACTTACTTAAACATGTCCTATGAGTGAGTATGTGGTCTATTTTGGAGAACAACCTGTGTGCAGCTGAAAAAAATGTGTATTCTGATTTTGTGGGGTGGAACACTCTGCAAGCATCTGTTAAGTTCATTTGTTCAAGAGTTCGATTGAGTTCTAATATTTCATTACTTATTTTTTGTCTAGTTGATCTATTTGTGACAGTGGGGTATTGAGGTCCCCCACTAATATTGTATTAGTGCATATATGACTTTTCATGTCCGTTAGTATTTGTTTTATATAGTTGGGTGCACTAGTGTTTGTTGCATAGATATTTATGGTTTGTCATCTCTTCCTGTTGGATTGTTCCCTTTACAAGGATGTAGTGTCCTTCTTTGTCTCTCTTAATCAGTGTTGGTTTGAAATCTACTTGATCTGCAAAGAGGATAGCTACTCCTGCTTTTTTTCAGATTCCCATCGTGTGGAGTATTGTTTTCCACCTTTTAACTTTCAATCTATGAGTTTCTTTTTGAATTAAATGTGTTTCTTGTATGCAGCATATTGTTGGATTTTGCTTCTTGACCCATTCTGCCAGTCTATTTCTTTTGATTGGTGGATTGAGACCATTAACATTGATGGTTACAACTGATACGTATTGACTTATCATTTTCATGACTTTTTCTTTTTTTTGGATTCTCCCCCTTTGTGTTTAATTTCTTGTCGTGCCTGATGGATTCATTCTGCTGTGCTTCCTGGGGTTATGATCTTCATTGTTGGTTCCTAGGATATTATCTAAAATTTTTTGGAGTGCTGGTTTGGTATTCATGAAGTTCCTAAGGTGCTCTTTGTCATGAAAGTATCTTATTTCTCCATCAGTTTTGAAAGATAGTTTTGCAGGGTACATCAATCTAGGTTGGAGGCTATTTTCCTTTAGGGCTTGAAATACATCACTCCGAGCTCTTCTTGCCTTGAGGGTTTACAGTAAGAAGTCTGCTGTGATTCTGATGGGCTTTCCTTTGTATGTAATTTGTTTCTTTTCTCTAACTGCTTGTAGAACTTTGTTCTTCTGTTGGATTTCTGGAATCTTAACAATTATATGCCTATGTGTAGATTTTTTTTGATCAAGTCTAGTTGGAGTCCTGTATGCCTCACTTATCTGTATGTCAAGTTCTTTTCCAATATTTGGGAAGTTTTCTGCCATTACTTCTGTGAACAGTTTTTTATGTCATCTGCACTCTCCTCTTTCTTCATTGACTCCAATCAGTCTTATGTTATTCTTCTTTGCATTGTCTAGCAGCTTCTGGATTGATTTCTCATGGTCCCTTACAATTTTGAAGCAATTTTTCTTTTCCTGGTCACTAATTACAATCTTTTCTTCTATATCTGAAATTCTGTCTTCACATTGGCTCATTCTGCTGTGTAGACTTTCATTGGAGTTTTTAATCTCCTGGAAATCTGTTTGTATCTGTTTTATGGATTCCATTTGTTTCCTGTGTTGGGATTCCATCATGTTCCTCAGCTCCTCTATTTTTTTTTTTTTTTTTTTTTTTTTTTGGTACCAGGGATTGAACTCAGGTCCTTGCACTTGTGCAGCAGGCGGTGAAACCATTGAGCTAAATCCCTGGCCCTCCTCTATTTTTTTATCTGTGTCCTCTCTAGATTTATTAATCATGTCTTGCACTATGGGCACAATCTCTGCTGTTATCTGAGAAATTATTTCTTATTTCATTTTTCCAGATCCTCTTTTGTTGCCAATTCAGGGAGTTCAGGTGGTTGAGTATCAGAGTGTTCCATCTCCTTTCCCTTTGGGGTTGCTGTAGGTGATCTGGAAGTCTGGTTTTGAGACTTGTTTATGTGTCTTCTCATTTCGATGGGGTGGGGGGTGTGCTGTTGGTGCCCACACAGCTCACCTCCTCTGCAGTGGGAGTGGTGGAATGGCAGCCCAGAAGTCCCTTCCTCTGGGCTGGGAGTGGTGGAACCTGTGATGATTCATCTTGATCATCAGGCTGGTTAGATAAGGAGACACCTAGAGAGGTGACAGGGCCATGAGGGACAGGACTTCATGAGTGGATTAATCCATGGCAGACAGCATGGTCCATTGGCTCTGCTGGGAGGTGTGGAGACTAAGGAAGCAGGGCTGGCTTGAAGGAAGTGATGACAGGGCACAATCTTGGGAACTATCTGGTCCCCAGTCTGTCTCTGGCTCACTCACCCTCTCTATTTCCTGGCTGCCATGAGCTGAGCAGTTTTCCTCTGCCACACCCTCTCACCAGGACCTTGGAGTCAGCCAGCCATGGACTGAAACCCCTGAAACCCAGAACCAGAATAAATCTTTCCTCCTCTGAGTGGTTTTTTTCAGGTATGAGGTCACAGCGATGTAAACAACCAATACACTTGGTGACATTTCACAAGACAAACATGTGCAGATGGCAAATAAGCACAAGACAAGATCCCAGCCTGAACAATTAAAACCATGACAAGACCCCACCAATGCCTATGGGAAGAGAGCAGAACCAGTGACAACAGCAGAGGCTGACAAGCATGCATTGTGGGTGGGGGAACATCAGATGGTACCACCCCTCTGAAAAGCAGCTTGGCCATTTCCAATAAAACTATGCATACTAGGACTGTAAGACCCAGCAATTGCACTCTTGGACATTTACCCCAGAGAAACGGAAGCTTTTGCTTCCATGAAAACCTGTGCACAAACGTCCACAGCAGCTTTGATTTGCTACAGTCCAAACCTAGAAACTCCCAGTGACCTTCAGTGGTTAAACAAACTGTGGTGGGTTCACACCACAGAGCCTCTCACTGTGATAGGAGGAACCAGCTATGGATATGCAGGACAATTTGCATGAATCTCCAAGGGGTTTTGAGTGGAAAAAAACCCAATCCCAAAGGGTTCCACGGTGTATGATTCCATTTATAAAATATTCTTGAAGTGACAAAATTGTAGAAATGGAAAAGAGATTAATGGAGGGGGGGAGGGAGGAGAGGGGAAGGGGTGTGGGTGTGAAAAGCAGCCGAAGGGCCCTGCGGTGCGGAGCACTTGCTGTCTCCCTGGGGCAGGAGCTGTGTGAAGCCGCATGGGTAATAGAGGCGTAAATGAAACACACACCCAAGGACCAGTGAACAGGAAATGGCAGTAAGGTCAGTGCATGGAATCGATATCAATACCTTAGTTGTCCTATTTCACTGTGGTTTTATAGAGGATGCTGAGTGAAAGGTACACAGAATTGCTCTGTGTCATTTCTTACAACGGCTGTGTCAATCTACAAGTGTTCCAACACAAAAAGATTCATTCTAAAAACAAATGAAGCCAAACCCCGTCCTGACATCACAGACCTCCAGCTAGTTCCTTCTCCCCCTGTCACCACCTCCACCCCCGTCAGAATGCAGCCCCATCCAGCGTCCAGCTCTCTCCTTCCCCTCCACCGGCACCCGGTCACTGACAGCGTGTCACTAAATCCAAGCCACACCTTGTCCTGCGTTCTCCCCAAGAAAAGCCCTCGACAAGGCCAGCTCTGTCTGCAGGTGGTTTCTCTGGAAAAGCAATTGCAGGGGCAGCAGGGGATAGGGAGAGGAAGGAGGCAGGGGCTGAGCCAGCGCAAGGATGCTTGGGGGAGTCACCATCACTATGGCAACTGGTGCCTGACCCCAGGGGGCCTCACAAGCATGCAGCGGGGCGGGGGGGTGGGGAGGTATTTGTCCATCGCGTGTCCCCTCTGCTCCAGGTGACTCCGTGGTGGTCATTCCCTTTGCTTCTGGGTGGCATGTCCCTGAGTGGCATGTGGGATCCTCAGGCTCCCCTGGGAGGACACCAGAGAAGCCTGGCTTTAAATATCAGGAAGAGCTTGTGTCCCTCTCTGGCTGCCAGTCTTGTCACTGGGAGACTGCTCCCCTCATCCACACCTAGGATCGCGCCCCAAGCAGTTGCCCCTTGTCCCCAGAGGCTTGAGACCTGGGCTGTTGGGCTTTGGAGGCACTCACCAGGGTCTCCCAAATGTCCTTCCTTGTGCTCGCTTCGGCAGCACATATACAAAATGTCCTGCCTGCTCTGCTGAAAGTCACGGAGAAAGCAAAAGTCCCCATTCACCTGGCAGGTGGGGGTGCAGATACAGCCCAGCCTAGGCAGCTCCCGGAGTCCCAGGGACAGCCAAGCCCAGCACAAGGGAGAAAAACCAATGCTTGCGGAAGAGCTGAACTGCCAGGAGTCTGGGAAGGGTGGGAGGGTGGCCCTGTGGAGCTGGCAGCCCCTAGCCGAGGACATCCTGGGCTGTAGTGCCAAGTACGGCCTGTGCTATGGACTCTGCCTCAGGCTGCAGCTCAGCCAGGAGAGGTTTGTCCCTACCCACACTGTGAGTGGCCAGAAAGGATCTTGCAGACCCTGCAGCCCCCGAGCACAGCATCCTGGGCTCAGGGTGGCTGGTGAGCATTGTCACCCAGAGCCAGGGCACAAGCTGGTTGAGAGTCCATGGGTCCCAAGACAAAGAAGGGCCAGTGACAGCCCCAGGCCCAATACCAAGTGACTCCGGATAGAGGTCCCTGGGTTCACCACGTCCTCCTGCAAGGCCAGGAACTGGTGTCCCTGGGCCCTTTGGAAGGTGGAGGCCTGGCTGGGGGTCACCAGGGGTCACTAGACTGTGCCCTGCTTCACGGCAGTACATTTAGAACTTTCTCTAAATCACACTTTCCAACCTGACCGTGCACTGGGGTGATTTGGTTAAAACCCCAAGATCCTGCTATGGGGAGTCTGGGCAGGGCCTAGGCAGGGTGTTTTCTTTCTGTCCCCTGTGCTAGGGAGGGAACTCAAGGCCGCACACGTGCTGGGCATAGCCCTGAGCAGCACCCCAGCTCTGCATGCCTCTGCTCAAAGGCTCCCCCGGATCTCCTTCTCAGTCCAGGCAGTGATCCCACCAGTCTCCAGGGCTGAGGCAGTGTGAGCCCCACACGCAGCCTCCCTGTGCCTAGCTGTAAGATGGGGCAATGGGGCCCCTGCGGAGGTGCAGTGAGGAGGACACCACGCGAGGGCTCAGATGTGAGTGTCCTCCCACCTCCCCGCTGTGTTGTCAAAGTCCCTGCCTCAGAGGCAGCTATGCTGAGACCCTGACCTCAAGTCCCAGCGCTGCCGTCTTCCCCAAAGCTGCAGGTTGGAAATATTAATCTCAGGTCCCACTCTAGGGCTACTGTGCAGGGTTCCCCAGAGGGAGGGTCCTGCCCTTCCTAATCAAGTAACACCAGGGGTCACAGGCAGCCAGGCAGCTCCCCAGGTTTGGACCCCCAGCCATAAACCTCCAGGCCTCTGTTTTCCCATCTGTGAATGGGGTGATAACAACAACCTACATGGACCAAGGGTGGGAAGAGCAGGGGAAGGTGAAAGTCAGGGCCAGGAATGCCAGCTCCCCTAACTCTAACCCTAACCCTAACCCAAACCCCAACCCCTGCCCTAGGCTCTGGATCCCTCTGGGGCCTATCCACCTCTTCCTGGGCCTTCAGAGCCCTGTCCCCCCACCCCCACCCCACTCCCTTGTTCTTTCCTTCCCCAGGGCAGCACTCTGGAGGAGGCACCAGTGGGTGGTCTGACTGGCAAGCTTGGAGGGAAGAGAGAAGCCCCCGACTCAGCCTCCCCTAAGCAGAGAATAAGATGCATCCATTTGCAGGTCCTGAGCAAAAGCAAAAGGGCAGAGCCCCTTGTTCAAAAAGTACAGGGCCGGGGATTTAGCTCAGTGGTTTCACCGTGGAAGGACCCGAGTTCGATCCCCAGTGCCAAAAAAAGACAAAGGACGGAGACCCTCAGGACACTGATAGCTAAGCAGGGAAACTAAGTTGAGTGGGGGGGGGGCGTGGCTCCAAACAGGTGTAGGGCAGGGGCAGGCTGTGGGGTCCAGCTCAGCCAGGCCGGTGGAGGCCCCTGCCCTTCTAGGACAAGGAATCAGCAGCCCCCATCTGTGGACCGGCCGCCTCTGCCCACCAGGTGGGATTCTGGAACCAACCTGGCTACCTGAGCCTCTGTGACAGCCTGCTGGAAACATGTGGTCCGGAAGGTAGGCCTGGCCTTGATCCCCCAAACCTCCTGCTCCATTGCAAATGCCAGGCGGCACGTTCTCACCTGCCCAGAGCACCCCGACTGGGGCCAAGCCAGAGCCTCTCAGCTCAGAAGAGCTCCGCCTTCTACTGCTCATCCCTCCCCAGCTGCTGAGTCCTCAGAGGACCCACACCCTACTGCAAGGGTCCTGCAACCCCCAGCCCAGTGCCCACCCACGAACACATTTCCCGAAACACCTGGCGAGGTGCTATCTCCCAGGAAATAGACCACCCCAGTCCCAGAGCCTGGATTAAAAGCCCCTAGGGTGGGGCGGGGAGAGGTGACAGAGCAGGCCCTCCTCCTGCCTCCTCAGGGGTTCCCCAAGAAGGAGGGGGCAGCCCAGCCCCCAGACACCGCTAGGCTGGGGCTTTCTCCGGAGGTGCCGACCCAGGCCCCGGCATCCTGAGACTTTTGGAGCCAGGAAGGGCTTGGTATCTCTCTGGGGATGCTGAGACCCCCTCCTTTCCTCTGTCCCCCAGGCTTGGGCTGGTTTGCCCTGGGAGGGACTCGGCCCCGCTGTGTCAGGGACCTGAGAGCACAGCCCTGCTCGGGGTTGGGGAGGCAGAAGGGCAGCCAGAGGAAGCAGTGACTGCAGAGGTTTCCAAAGGCCCCGCCCACCCCAAGAGCTGGCACTTGATCCTCATCTCTGCCGCTTAACCTCTCCCACCAGGGACTGAGCACTTGAACTCCTTTTAAATAAGCCCTGGAGGGCGCAGAGGAATTGTTGCCAGCCCCTCAAAGGTTCTGCTCCTAGGCACAGTCAGTGGCTTCGCGGCCAGCTGTTGTGGGTTCCAGGCTGTCTCTGGAGTCTGTCACCTGGAGTAGGGTACACCCCGGGGAGGTGGCATTGCACCCCAAAACTCATTTACTAGCTGCCTGGCTGGGCTTCCCTCTAATTCTTTTCATTGAGCACAAGGGGGAACCCACACAGAAGAGCTAGGTTCGAAACCTATTCTTTTTCTGAGAAATGCCATTGCAGTCTTGTGAAGGTGAAAGGAACAATGATCAGTCTCCCAGCCTGGCACCTGGAAGGTCGCAGGGCCCCCACCTCAAATGGCATGGCCCAGCTCAGCCCTCTGGCACCTGCAGCCTCTCAGCACACAGAAGTTCGAGTAGTCGGACAAAACACATGTCACACTTAAAGCTGAGTGCCACATACACAGCAAGTCATTTTTTAGCATGAGTATGTCCCAGATTTGCAGGTGTGTGGGGGCAAGGTGGTCTGAAATTCAAATCTAAGGGGATGCTCCACACTTACATTTGCCAAATCTGGCAACCTTAACTGAAAGATGTCAAGTCACTGAGGTTTGGGTTTTGAATTTTTAAATCTTACACTGGTGAGAGAAGCCAGGAAAAACAACACTGAAGTTAAGTGACATGAAGAATACAGATCTATAAATATGCTGTCATTTTATTTGTTTTAAATTTTAATGGATATTCATAGAGAGAGAACAACCCAGACATAGATACCAATCCAGTGTGAGACAGACAGAGAGATGGGCAAACAGAGAGATCCAAAAGTCTGCTGTTCCTTCCTTCCCTCCTTCCTCCCCTTCCTCGTTCCTCCCCTTCCTCCTTCCTTTCTTCCTTCTCTCCTGTCTTTTTTCTTTCATTTTCCAACTCTTTTCAGTGAATCTGTATGACTTTACAATGAAAGGTATACTTTACAACAATCATGTGATGAATCTTTTTAAAATGTTGCACCATTGAGAGGTGATGGAATAAAAGAAATGTTTCCTGCTTTCCCCCACCCTGCCCCACCCTGAAAGCTCTTAAACACCCTCGCGAAGAGCAGGGTGGGGTACAAGCCTGCCCCCTCCCCGGCTGCACCCTGGACACTCACAGCATAGGGGCGGGGCCCAGTGGCACTGCCCTTGGGGGGGGGGGGCACACGGAGCCTTCCTTGGCAGCCCTGGCGTTGTAGTTGGCTTTCCTTTTGTGGTCTCCAGTTTCCTCCCTCACTGTCAGCTGTCGTTCCTCACTGCTGCCCAGCCGGCCCTTCCCACTTCTGTGCCCCTTCTAACCTTCGGTGGCTGGCAGAGAGGCACCACAGTGGGAAGGGTGTTTGCAGGTGGAGGCCCCTCTCCCAGCCTCTGAGCTCTCTGTGGGTGGGCAAATGGCGCAGGGTTCCAGGAGGGCACCCACTGAAACGATTCTAGGGCCCAGCTCAGTGCCTACACTTTTCATTTCTACAACCACACTTCCCTAGCTGGAAAAGAAGGGGTTTGCCCCGTGGAGCTGGCGGCCCAACTTGAGCGAGGGCATAGGACATAAGGATTTGAAGTGACCGGTTAAAGGTGCATCATTTGGTTCTGATGGAGAAAACAGAACCACTCTGGCTACTTGTGCAGGCAAGAAATTAGGAGTTTACAGAGCCATCAGAAGGGCCAGGTACTTTGGTCTCCCCTGACCCCAAAGGACTCCTAGGACATATGAGCTGGCCCCCAGGAAGCCAGCCCTCCAGCACATCAGGAAGCCGGGTTGGGACACCTGGGCAAGCTGAAGGTCACCAAGTATGTACGGGGGCCTCCCTGCCACTCTCAAACTAACCAGAGCACAACAGCCCCAGCCCCACCCAGGGCCCGAGGAGCCAGCCAGCAGCACCCCCACGAGGAGGCAGGAAGACCAACCCAGAGGGCACCAGAGGGCAGGGCAGCCGAGCGGTGCTGGTCCTGCTTCTCTCTTGGGGTGGCTGCATCCTGAGGACAGGACTGAGACGAGCTTGGACCTTACAGACGCGTCTTCTGGAGGTGGGCGCAGGGGATGTGTCCACCTATGGTGGGGTCCACCTACGGTGCGGTGCCGGGCACTTTCCTCGGGGATGAGATGAAGTGCTTTGTGACGGTGTAAAAAGGAGCCCAGGCCTGGTTCGACAGATAACTGCTGGAAACCCTTCGTCCCTCCATGCAGAGTGGACATCACAGCTACTCCTCATCCTTGGCCTGACCAGGTCCAGAGGGACAGGTGGACAGTTCAGAGAGGAGACAGGGCCACAGGAAGATGCTACCCCATAGATGGGAAAGTTTTCGGTCATTTCCCACTGGGACAGGTCGTGTGGGTTGGTTGCAGCTGGCTGTGGTGGGGCTTACTTACGCCACAGAAATTGGCAAAGAGCACAGAGCAAGGCCTTTAACCACATTCCCCAGAATTGCGTCTTAAACATTGACCAGGGCTGAGGAT
Organism: Heterocephalus glaber; assembly: GCF_000247695.1. Next base: position 9,028,521 of record NW_004624801.1, on the reverse strand, counting down.
GCAGCGGGGTGGGCGAGACCTCAGGCAGGCTGTGAGGTAGGAAGAGCTCCATCCCAGCCACACAGATGGTCTCCTGAGGAGCTCTGCTCAATCCCAGGGCCCAGCACCTAGGCCGGACGCAGCTACTGAGAAGCCAAGAAAGCCAGCACTCCAGCGGGACTGGGGCACGGGAGCAGGCCGGCCAGCACGTGACTGCTCCTGAACAGAAGGGCCTTTGACTGGGAGGCAGGGGCCATGCAGACAGAAAAGAGGCAAAGGCCAAAGTCTGCACCCGAGCTAGGAGCGGGGAGCCTGGGGGCAGTGAGCCTACAGGAGGCAGTGAACAGGCAGGCAGGGAGAGGTGGGAGTCCCACCTGGGACAAATCAGCTGCAAGGTTTGGGGTGGCTGCATTTTGTATCCTGCATCCTGACTGTCCTCCCCTGAGCTCACCTGCATAGAGACTGGGGGCTGCGGGAGGCCGCTGCTAAGAGCACGTGTGGTCCCCAGCACCAGGCGGAAATGTTTCCCCTTCCAGCTCCATCCAAGCAACAGGGTGTGTGTGTGTGTGTGTGTGTGTGTGTGTGTGTGTATGAGTGTGTGTGTGTGTGTGTGTGTGTGTGTGTGTGTGTGTGTGTGTGTATGAGTGTGTGTGTATGTGTGTGTGCCAGAGAAGGCAATGGGGAGCTTTCTGTGTTTGGGAAAAAGCAGTGCATGCAGTTGCAAAGTAAATTTTAAAACACCGAAGACCAAAGGAGGAAATAAAAATCAGCAGACTTTCTGCTGAGAGGTCCCGACGGTGGTGGGCGCCCCTCGCAAGGCTGCACTCCTTGGTGGCCAGCTCGGTTCGCTCAGTAGGCAACCTGGGACCCCAAACAAACGGGGACAAGGAGGGGAGGCGGGTCACTCCCAGCTCCCCTGGTGAACGCTGGCTCTCAGCCCTGGACGCCGGCCAGGCGGAGCCCTGTCCTAAGCCCCTGCCTGTCTCCTAGCAGCAGCCCACAGGTCTCTGCAGGGGACAGTACAGGGTTGTGCAGCCTCAGCTCTATGGATCTGCCTCAGGGAGCTCCCTGCTCAGCAGCTATCTTCCCTAATCTCCTGCAAGACTCCACGTGCAGCCCTGGCCTCCCCCAAGTGCCCCAATACTGACCTTGTCTTTGGTTTTCCTGAAAAGACGACAGCCAGCAAGCACCTTAGCATACATAGCCCCCAGCTCCAGCACACGATTCTCATCCCCCTGCCCCGCCTCCAGCCCCTGGACTGGCTGCCCTGCCCCTATCCAAGATGGGTCCCCATCTGACCTCTCAGCTCCCGGCTCCCCTGCATCTGCTCTTCCTCCTACTGTCTCCCACCCCACTCTGTCTCTCCTGTCACATGAACACCTTATTTGGTCCTGCTGCCCTCCAGCGCCCCCTGCACTTCCGTCCTCTCGCAGTCTGCACCTGTGAGTGTGAACACGTGTGCACGTGTGTGTGCACGCATGTGTCCACCTGTCCCTCCGTAGCTCCCTGCCTGCTGAAGCTACTCTCCCTGAGGTCTCCTATGCCATCCCTGGGGGCCTGCTTTGTGCACCCGCTGGGTGCCATGAACCTCCCTCCCCCTTTCCTTAAACCTGTCTCTATGTGGCTCCATCTCTTCCAGGGCTGCCCTTCCGCCGACACACTCTTGAAGGCTCCGTTGGCATTCCGTGCCTCTCCCCTCTGCTTTTTGCAGTGATCCATTCTATGACATCTAGGTGTTGCTGATGTCTGGCAGCAGTACAGAGCCACAATAAGACGCCCAAGAGCGCATCCTCCTGTGGACCCTCAGGCCTGGGCCCTGGAGGTGGTCTGCACCACAAGACCTTGAGATCCGGACCCCAGCCAATCAGGCTGCAGCTCAGGTGGCTCCTGACCACCTGCCACCCCTCCCCACCGGCCTCTCCTCCTCCAGCTGTGGCCATTCTCAGCCCTGCCCCACCAGGGCCCCCCGCTCCCAGCATGGCCCAGATCGGTCACTTCTTGCCCGTTGTCCCCTCGGTCAGCTGTGGAAGGCCCAGCCTGTGCCGCTGCAGCAACCTGCTCTGTCTGCCTGTTCTTGTCGACCGCACCCTCGGCAGCCTGTGTAATCTCCCGAGAGCACCATCAAGAGCACAGTGCTGATCACATCACTTGTCAAGTGTGGGGTAATGGCTTGGCTGTCTGCAATCAGCATCTGGTGAGCTCAAACAAATCCTTTGGCATTCTGAAGACGGTTGTTCCAGGGATTCTACAGACAGTGCTGGCTTCCGGTAGAGGCCTGCTGGGGCATGGAGGTGGCCCGGGAGCAGGGTCCCCTGGGGGTCCACTCACCAGGGTGGGATCATCCCAAGGAGGGGGCTGCTATAACGGATACTGACAAATGGGGTGGCTCAAACAGCAGAAATGCGTTCTCTCACCCTTCTGGGCCCCAGAAGTCCTAAACCAAGATGTCAGCAGGGCCTGTCCTGTCCGGGGTGGAGCCCTGGCCTGCCTCTTCCCTGGCCTCCCTTGGCTTGCAGCTGTGCCTCTCCCCTCTCTGCCTCCACCTCCTCAAGGCCTCTCCTCCGTGTCTGGCTCCAAATTTCCCTCTTCTTACAAGGACACCAGTCCCACTAAATGAAGGGCCTGCCCTCACCCAGTACCACTTCCTCTTAACAATCTGCTTACACTGGCAAAGACCCCATCTCCACACAAGTCACGTGTTCTGGATGGCCACGCAGGTTGGGGAGGGAGCTATTCAACCAGCCTGGGGTGGTCCCAGCAGAAAATAGGAAGACTCGAGTGAGCCACGCAGGGGATGCCTAGAAATGTCCCAGACAGGGGGAGGACACCTCAGGGGATGCTGGTGCCACTGAGAAGAGCTTGCAGGATAAGAGGAGGGAGAAGGGAAAAGAAAGAAACACAGGTGTGGAAGACATGCTGTGCCCAGGCCATGGCTAGGGTGGAGGTCGGCCCCACAGGAGAGCACTGCGAAGCCCATCCTCCTCCTGGCCCTGCTTGGGGCTCTGGCTCTCGAATCTCACTGAGCCGCCAACAGCCGGGCCACCAGCCCTGCGAGACACATGCACAGACCAGTCCTCAGGAACGCACCCCCATAATTATCCTCAGCAGCCAGCAACTGGCGTCCATGTCAGTGATAAGCCTACCGGCAGGCCAGGGTAGGAGGCACTGCATCATCCCAGACACCTCTGAGGTGCCCGAACTGCTGACATCAGCGGCCTCTGCTGTGCTGCCTGTAACTGAAGTGCAGCGGACGGACGTGCACTGGGAGGAAGCTGCCCCGGGACACCTGAGCTGGGCCGCGCCTGCAGTCAGCCGGCCTCAGTCCCACCAGAACGCTGCTGTCTCCTTGGGTGGGAAGCTTCACAGTGAGCCCAGCGAGCAGATGGCACATTACTGATGTGAACTTCCAGGCCCAGGGCCTGACTCAACAGCCTCATGGGGGCCAATGAAGGTCCCCGCCTGTCCTGCCTCTGATATCATTTTCTAAGTCCTCCTGGTCAGGGGAGGAGAGCTGGAGGTGGCACTGTCTATCTGTGCTTGTTCGGACCAAGCAGAAGCCCCGTGCCCATTCCATTTTACTTTCAAATATGGCTACCAGAATTTTAAATCACCCAGGTGGGCCACATGCTGTGGTGTACCACCTATAGTCCCAACTATTCCAGAGGCTGAGTCAGGAGAATCACCCAAGCCCAGGAGTTTGCAGCCAGCCTGGGCAACATAGCAAGACCCTGACTCAAAATAATAATAATCATCATCATCATCATCATCATCGTCATCATCAGAGAGGTGGCTCCTATGATATTCCTGTGATATTGCTACCCTGAACCATCCCTATAAGCAGCACCACCCTGCTCACTCAGCGGGGAATCAGACCTGCCACTTCCTGACATCAAGCAGGATACCTGAACTCCCTGAGCCTTACCTGCAAAACAGCATCCTCCTGTCTGACATGGCTGGTTGGGAGAATGGATGAGGAGTTTCATGAAGCACTCAGCCCAAGCAAGGGCTCAGAGAGCTCCCGGTGTCCTGACAGCCCACAGAGGCACCCAGGGAGGGGAGCACAACATAGGGCCAATCACTATTTGACACACATCGTATGCACTCCTGCAGAAAGAATTGCCAGGTGGGCACCTGAGCACCAGCTGGGGACACAAGGAGAGACCGCAGAAGTGGAAGGTAAATCCCACCAGCCCCGGAAGAATATATAGTCTAGCAGGAGAGATAAGGCACACAAGCACACAGGCAGAAACGGTCCCATCATCTCATACAGTATGAGGAAGTGTCAACAAGAGAGTGGCAGGTGCGGGGTGACAGGGTGGGCCAGGGCAGCATCTTCCCGGGGGCGGCAGAACTGGGCACAGTGGGATTGGCACACAGGAGGACTCCGAGGCTGTGGTGAGTGCAGACCTTGGAGATGGGATTGCATTTGCAGTTCCCACGCTGATCCTCAGCAGTTATGTGAAACCACTTAGTCAGCGGCTAAGCCTCAGTTTCCTCCTCTGTAAAAGGCCAGGGCTCTTAGAAGGAGCTACTGTGTAAGTGCAAGTCTCCACCCCTGTCTGGGATGCAGGTGTCTGTCCCTTTCCCCCCTGTCTTGAGCAGAGTAGAGCCCAAAAGGGTACTGGGGAGAGGGTGCTCTGCAGGGACCTCTCCAACTCAGGGAGGGGACAGAGCCCAGGCTGACGCCTGTGCCAGAGGGGCTTGTTTGACAGAGGAGATGGAGAGGCCAGACTGCCCCCTTGCCCTCCCCAGGGCAGTGAGACATTTGGACGGGACCCAGGGCAGGGGCCAGGGGCAGAGCAGGGCAAGGCCTCAGATGTCTGTTTTTGCAGACCTTTCCCTTGAGTTTAGATGGAACATGGGGCTTGAATGGCGTCGTGCTGCAGCTGTTTAGTGGCCTGCTGTCCCCTCATCCTCCCTTGCACACCCAAGGTGTGATGTGCTGGTTAGATTGGGGAGCCAGGGTGCGAGCAGGGGTGCCCAGAGCTGCAGATGGGGGGAACAGAGGCCTCAAACTCCACAGTGCTCAAATTCCTCCACCCCAAACAACCCCTGGGGCCCAAAACAACAGAACTGGCTTCTCTCACAGCTCCAGGGCCCTTGCTCTCCTCTCTGGGAGCTTCCCCCTGGCCCGCTGCAGCTCCTGGAGCCCTCAGGGCCCTGAGCTCCTGGCTGCCCTGCTCTGCTGCAGCCTCCTTCTTGATGCGGCTTCTTCAGAGGAAGGAGCACTGTGTCTTGTGTGTCTCCGCATCAGCATCTTAAATGGTTTAGGGCCCACCCCTATCCAGGCTGGCCTCATCCATAGAGCCTCGCCTTAACTACTCTTGCAAAGATCTGCAACAAATACTGTCCACTTGGACGCTGCACCACTCTGAGCCTGGGCATCCCTGAGAGGGCCGAGGACAAGACTCTCTGGGGCAGTGACAGCAGGGACAGGACGACAGCAGGTTCACCAGGTGCTCAGCCCGCGTCCCCCCACCACCTCTCCCCAGCGCAGCCGTCTAAACCACAAGCTGTGTCTGTTGATGTCACGCAACACTGCTGCAATCCCCAGGGCTCCTGGGCAGCCCAGCACAGCCAGCAAGAACCTGTGTCCCCCTTTGTAGGCAGGGATAAGACTCACCTCCCAAAGGAGGGAGGAGCCTGGTACTCGAGATCCCTGGGCACTGCCACCCCAGCACCTGATGCAGCCAGCTCTGGTCTGCAGCACAAGCAGGCAGGTGGCTCCCCATGAGCAGGACAGCACGTCACCCATCGCCCCATGCTTCCACCCTGGTGTGGGCTACACATTAGCCTCGTCCTGCCCTGCCCAGCTGGGCTGCTCGGGCCAGGCCCTCTCTGGCTGAGGCTGGCACCAGGCTGTGCGTTAAAGTAGCCTCCTCATGCACCACAAGCTGAAGACCCAAAATAGAGCACACAGATGCCTCAGATCCGGACTCCACTTCTCAGAGAAGCCCCCACCCAACAGCACAGAGCTCAACCTCCCCAGGGCTGCTGTGGCCAAGATCAATCATTGGCCTGCACTGATGACTTCTGGCGAGTCCCTGGGCCCAGAGGGTCACCCTGAAGGGAGGACAACTTCCTCCTGTACTTGTGGCCAGCCACAGATGGAAAGCCAGAGACACCCAGAGGACTGCAGTGCTCCTCAGCCCCACGCCTGCGGCCTTCAGGGTTGGCATAGGCTCAGGGGGGTCCCCTGGCTCTGGGGCTTTCACAAGATCCACGAGGCATCTATTTCCCCAGGGACACCACAGGGTGGGCAGCTTGGGCCAGCCAGAAAGGAGTGGCGTCAGGCCCAGGATGGGATTTACTCGATCAGGGAAACCCAGCCCCCAGACTCCCCACCCCGTCACTGACCAGCAGGGAGGAAGGATCGGCTTCCTGGATCTGATTTCTCCCATCCAAGCACTAACCAGGCCCGACCCTGCTTAGCTTCCAAGATCAGAGGAGATCGGGTGGGTTTAAGGTGGTATGGCCATGGACCCTGGATATGAATTCTGACCCGGCCCAGCTGCGCTGGGTGTCTCCCTGTCTTCTTTCCCCCTGGTATTGGGGATTGAACTAAAACCCTTTGCAGTGAGCTCCATCCCCAGCCCTTTCATGAGAGACTCTCACTGATTTACCCAGGCTGGGCTGGAACTTTCCATCCTCCTGCCACAGCCTCCCAGAAAGCTTCGATTCCATGCATGTGCCCCACTCCCTGCTCTCCCAGTCTTAATAGCAAAAGAAAAAAACAAAATTGCAGTCATAGCTCACTTGCTATGCACGCTCATCCTTGCCAGGGGCTGTGCTACACCGTTTGCTTAGCAATCCAGTTAACCTCCAAAGGATGACCTACTGTTTATCCTTAGCCTTGTTTTCAGTGTGGGGAAGCTGAGGCATGGGGGGATAGGTTATGAGGTGAGTAAATGACCCAGCTGCGATGCAGACCTGTGTAGTCTGCCTGCTGGAGTTGTCTTTAGTCCTCACCTCGGCCATCAAATCCACTCTGAGCTGGGAGAGATGCGACTCCCAGGATGTTTCCGGGAAGATGACAAGTTGAAGGAACAAAGGCCATCGAGGAGGGCAGTTGCCTTATGTCTCCCTACCCGCAGCAGGCACCAAGACTGCGGGCTCTTCTCAAGGCCAGCTTGACCTGGCAATGACAGTCTCGTCCCAGCTCCTAGCCACGTGCCCTCAGGCAGCTGCCTTCCCCCTCCTCTAACCTGCTCTCCTACCCCGCTCTGCTGGCCCACACCACCCCTTCCTCCTGCCTTCCTTCTGGTCCTTAAGCATGCCCAGGGCCTTTGCACCTGTGGCCCCTACTCCCTGGGGGACAACCCCCGCCCAGATAACTGCACGGCTGGCTCCTCCTCACCTTAAGACTACATCCCACAGGGAACTTTCTTGGTGAGGAAGTTAATGCAAATATTTTTTTTTAAAAAGTCAAGCCCCCTCCAAAAAATAATTCTTTCCCAAAAGCGAGAGGAGGGTCAGGGCTGGGGTTAGACCAAGCCGTCCTTGCGTTCAGCAGATACAGAGGCCGGGAGACTTGTGCTCAGTTCTGGGACACAAGGTCCCCTGACAGCTGGGAGGACGGGCTGAGGAGAACAGACACTGTCTGGGGCCTGGGGCTATCTGCCTTCAGCAGAATGCCTCAGGTCTGACACCCTGGGACTTTGTGTAGCCCACACAAAGGAGCATCACGTCTTGGGACCAGACATGGAGTTGAACACCTGTCATTCCAGCACTTGGGAGGCTGAGGAAGGAGGACTGCAAGTTTGAAGCCGGCCTGGGCTGCCTAGAGAGTTTGAGATCAGCCTAGGCTACATATACCCCATCTCCAAAACCAAAAAAGCAAACAAATCAACATAATGTCCTTGGAATCAGAGCTGAGGGAAACTGTCCTGGAAGGCTGGTGCCACAGTCCACGGCCCCAGGCTACAGCATTTGCCTTGACTCCACCTAACATGCTCTCCGCTCTACTGTGGCCCCTCCCGTGAGACCTGGCTCTTGTCACCCCTGAGTCCTGGGTGGCCTCTCCTTCTGTCTCCTTGCCTTCTTGGGGGCTGGTTACTGTGGAGCTCAATTAGGCCCCTCACCCCCATTTTATAAAACATATTCCATTTACTTATGATAAGCTGATTGCCTCCTTTGGGCTGGTCCTTGTGTGGGGTGTTAGCAAGTGTTCAGCATTAACAGCTGGTTCTCTGGAGGAAAAAAATGTATGCACACATATACCAGTTTATTTATTATAAATAGTGCCGATACACAGGTTGCATAGCACATAATTGATAAATAATAACAAAACCTACCCCAGTCTTCAGTGCAAATTCTGTTCCCCCAGTGGGTCCACAGAACACTTGTGAAGCCTCCTGCCAAACTCCAGCCTCAGAAGCCAGCTGTCCTTGCAAGTGATAAATGAGCAGAGCTCTGACGAGAATGGTCATTGACATTTTTATTTAAGATAACCAGGAAAATGAAGTGAAACGACAAAGAACTACATGAGACTGGGTGTGCTTGCAATGCTGAGAGTGACGTCCGTGAATCGGACAGTCTTCCAACCCCAGGAGGGTGTGGACCAGGCACAGCTTTCAGTTTGACTTGTCTTCTTGAGAGCTTTTCTATCGCCTCCTTTGTGGGTGTGGGTGTGGGTGTGTGGTACTAGGAATAGAACCCACAGCTCTCGCACAACCTATATCCCTAGCCTTGTTTAAAATTCTTATTTTGACTCAGGGTCTTGCTGAGTCACTAAGCTGCCCAGGCTGGGCTCGAATTTGTGATCCTCCTGCCTCAGCCTCCCAGAGGGCTGGGATTACAGGCCTGCTCCTGGCCTCTGCTGCCATTTTGTTTAAAATTCAATCACCTTCTTAAGTCTAGGCCATCAACGGAATATAAGCCACCCCCTGATTTGTAGTGTTCATAGATTTCTGTGGCATAAAAGCTCCTGCTGAGGCTGGTTTCAACCTCCCTGTGTGGGGCCCTTGCCATGGCACTGGGCAAGGTGCATGGTGGCCCCATCACACACAGTCCCTGGCTTACATGTTCCAGCTCGACGGTGGTGGGAAAGCATATCCACACGGCTCTTCTGTTTTTTACTACTCTATCTACAGTAGTCGATAAATTCGGGGAGGTAGAGAAGACTCTATCACCTCGTAGGCTTTGTGTTAAATGTCTTCACCTGATGCGAGGATAAGGCAAGCATCCTGGGCATTTCCAGGTAAGCTCAGCCGACAGCCCCGGTGCCTTAGATGCATTTTCATCTTGGATATTTTCTGCCTGTGATGAACTTAGCGGGACAGACCCTCTCTTCAGTCAAGGAGACGTGTCATGTTTCTACCGTACAGACACAACAGACACAAATAACCTCCAAAGCAGGAAAAGAGTGAAATGTTGCCAAGGATAGGAAGGAATGAGTTCTGAGTATTTATTGCCTTTGTTCTCACTGTAAGTTATTTCATGGCACATTTAAACCATTTAATTTGCAATAATGGCTATGTTTAAGAAAGGGTTCACAACATTTCTGAAAATGTAGCCATGAGCACTGGAAGCCAGTGTGGGTTCCTGCAGAGCGGCATCTGCCGCTGAAGCTCATGGAGCCCCCACAAAATCCTCCTCCCCTAACGTTCACTCAGCAAACACTTGCTGGGCATCTTCTACATGCCAGGCACTGTCCTAGATGCTGGGGACAAGTCAGGGAAGGGAGCAGAACCTACCTCTGGGGGCGGGTGCCCTATCAGAGAAACCGACATTAAGCATGGTCCACACACAGAGGGTAGCGCCTGTTGGAGAGAGGTGCCACAGACATGGGGACAGGGTCACCATTTATATCTTGGTGTTCTCACTGCGGGGGCTTTGGGGAAGTGACTTGGGGGTGTGATACTGGATTGCTCCACTGATGGGTGTACAGACCTTGGAAGTGAAGCCTGCTGGGAAGGGGTGGGTCACTGTGGGTGTGGCCTGGAACTGCACATATCTCTCTTCCTCCCCTCCTCCCTCCCTGCTTCCTGCCTCCCCTGCCATGGACTGTTTCTCCTCTGCGGTGCCCCTCTGCCATGCCGTCCTGCCTTGGAGCCAGCTAACTATGGACTGGAACCTCTACAAACTGTGAGCTAAAATAATCCTCTGCTCCTCTAACTTGTGTATGTCAGGTATTTTGTCCTAGCAACAAGAAAGTAACTAAGACAGATAGAGAGATCAGGAATGTGGGGTAAAAACAGGGAGGGGAAGTGATAATAGGATGGCCAGGGCCAGCTCATGGAAAAGATGACATCAGAGCAAAAGCTTGAATGAATAGGAGGGGATCATGCAGATATCTGAGCAAGAAAATTCCTGGCTGAAGCCACCTCCAGTGCAAAGGCCCCTCGGCACCAACATGCCTGCCATATCTGGGCTCAGTGGCGGGCACACATGGCTACAGTAGAGCATGCAAGGGCTAGAGTGGCAGGAAGGAAAGCCATAGGGTGAGAGACAGACCACACAGGGCCTTGGAGGACTCTGTAGGGTACTGAACCAACAAAGTCTTCTTTCCTTTCTGCAGATGAACAAACTAAAGCCCAGACTTGCACAGGTCACAGGTGGAAGCCGAGAGAAGCACAGGCTGCTCTGCTCTAACCATTCTGCCCTCCGGCCCCCCGAGGGACAGAGGGACTGCCGGAAGGTGTCTGCATGCCCCAGCTATGTCCTGTCTCCCTTGATGGAGCATCCAGGCAGGCAGGGATCTTTGAATCTCAGCACCTCTGATGTGGGGAGCTGGGGGCAGCAGAGGAGGAGTTGAGACCCCATCAGCTGTCAGCACCCTGGGTGTGAGGAAGGCCCTCACCACAGGGCCGATGACAAGAGCTGTCAGGAGCAAGCAGACTCTCGAGCGCCAGTAGCCCAGCCTGGGGCGTCTGGTCCCCACCAGGGAGGGGGGCTGACAGCAACTGGTGCGGGGGGACAGGACCTGGGAGGGCTGGGAGGACGCCTCAAGGGGAGGTCCCAGCAGGGGGGCTGACAGACCACAGCTCAGAGGCCCGCCTCGCCCTGCCCCACCCCACCCTCTCCTCTGCCAGAAGCCTCCCCATCTTCCGGGACCACCTGATGTTCCCACGAGGATGACAAGACTAAGGGACTGCCCTTCTTGGAGACGCAGCTCTCTGGAGGACAAGAGGCTCAGGGGAAGCAGAGACCAGAGGAGCCAAGTATCCGGGAGGAACTGGCAGAAAGGGGACAGTCAGCAGCTGCCAGGCCAAAGGCCAGCTGGCTTCCAAGGTGCGGGAGGACAGACCCACAGGGCCACCATCAGAATGGCCCCACGCTGCCTTCATGCTTCATCTTAAAATTCTTCATAATCTTTGAACGAGGGGCTTCTTGGTTTCCTTTTACCCCAGAAGGTGAGCCCACATCCCCCCTAGACTTGTTGGAGGCTGGAGGGGGTGGAAAAATCCAGCAAGTGGGTCCCTGTTGGGCAGGTCCCCTGGGTAAAGGATAAGCAGGTTCCTTGAACTGGGATATTCTCAGTGACTGTGTCACATCGAGTCAGAGCCAGGGTGGGAGTGAGGAAGAAAGGAGCTTCCGGGTCCCCATGACAGGTGTCTTTGCAGGGATGGGGCTCCAATGAGCTCCCTCCCCTGGGATCCGGATCCTCATCTTCCCAATACTCTGGGCCAGCTAGGACCCTGCGGCCCTCCGGGCTATTGAAAGAGTACCAGGGGCTGACTGCTTGAAACAGACAATTATGGCTGGGTGGACGAGCCTGTTCAATACTCTATCGACAGGTTCACCTTGGTAACCTGCAGCCTGCTCCTCATCAGCGCTGCTACCTCTGGCAGTGCTTTGGCCTTAAAGGCACATTTCTGGAGCCTCCCAGCCAGCACAAGACTTGAGCCAGGGACAGGGATGAGCACCTGAGAAAGTGGGGGATCTCCCCTGCCTGACACACATTCCACTTCCACTCTGTAGCAAAAGGCTCCCCTTTGTATCCCCACGCCCTGGTCCCGGGAATCTGACAATGAAGCTCTTGTTACCCAGAGGCTGGGGCTGCAGGAGGTGGCTGCTCCGCTTTAGCCCTGGCCTTCGGGGGAGGGGGGGGGGTCTCTGCTGGGACAGAGGAGCTGCGTTGACGAGGAAATCGTTGGTCTCCATTGCTACTAATCAGGCTTCTAATGAGCAGCATGAAAAACGAGGGCGGCCTCATCAACGCCACTCAGAAGGGGCGCGCAGCTCTCCAGGCTCCGTCCATAGGCACCGGCCCTTCGTTCCGAACACCAGAGCTGGGACAGATTCTGCAGGACACAGGCAGGTGCCACAGCCGAGCAGTGTTTCTCAGGAATCCCTTCCATATGTGAAAGGCTCCCCCTGAGAAGCAAATGGGAAATGACCGGGGGCCCAGGTACCTCTGGCTCAGTCGCCGAACACCTACAGCCTCCCGTCTTCCTGTCTGTTCACTGTCGCTCAGGGCCCATGTGGGAAACCAAGGCAGCAGTAGTAAGGCTAGGGACAAATGGGGGGGCGGGTACTGTGTCTTTGCCAGCGGGAAGCCAAGGAGATGAAAAAGTCACGTCAGCAGAGCGTGGGAGGGAGGGAGCCTCATCTGTCTCAGTGGACATAGCAGCTGTAGCTGGTGTTCAGAATTCCAAGAAACACTTTTCTCCCACGTAGGCTCCCGCAGCTCTATACAGTATTTCTTGACTTCTATAGTACTAGTTCTGGGTCTCCAGGTTGAAAAAATAAAATCCAGTAATCATCAGTGGGTTCAAAAAGCAAAGGGCCTTTTCTCTGTGTGGCTTTTCTTGCATAGACTCTACCATTTCTCTCGAATCAAAGAAAACAGTTTCGAGTGGGGGAAGGGGAGGAGGGACACGGGTCCATTTCTGAACCTTCCAATCCAAATGAGTCAAAGAATACAAAATCACCCCATTACAATCATTACTGTCAGATCACAGGGCGATCAACTCCATGACACAGGCCAGACGGACATCCGGGAGAAATTCACAGTGCCAGAGCCAGCTCCAAGCGCCACAGAACTGAACCCTTTGCAAGAAAGAGAGGTGGGCCTGTGATTCTTCCCGGTGCTTGCCGTGGCTTCGGTTTCTGTGGCACCAAACAGAAGCTAGCTTTCTGAAAAGAGGAGTGGCCCAAGGAGGCCCAGAGACAGGCCACATAGGCAGGCGGAACCCGGATCCCAGGGCCATCAGTTCAGGGCCACCGGTGTGCAGCACTGGAGCCTGCACAGGGAGAGCTGTGATCCGGATCACCGAGTCTACCCAGAAAGGCCCATCTGGACTCCCCAGTACCAGGGCTGTGTTCTGATTTTCCTGGGCACATCAGCCTGCACACGCCCCTGCCTCCATAAAATGTATTAAAAATTACACTTTCCAGGGCCGGGGATCTAGCTCAGTGGTCCACCGCCTGCCTCTCAAGCGCAAGGGCCCAAGTTCAATCCCCAGTACCAAAAAATAATAATAAAATAAAAAATAAAAATTACACTTTCCAACTGCATTGGTGTACAGATGAACTCGTAGATCTTATAGTTGAAAACATTCTCTTGGACCCAAAGGCGTTTTTGTTTTCCTCTTCTGATTTCAAAAGAAATTATATCGTCACACAATGGAGGATCATTGAGCCTTCTAAAGGAAGGAAATTCTGACAACTCCCATAGCACGGCACACTCTTGGGGACATTACGCTCAGTGAAATAAACCAGCCACAGAAGGACAAACCCTCTATGATTCCCCTTACGGGAGGTGTCTATGATGGTCAAGTTCACAGTGAAAAAGTAGAGTGGGACTGCAGGGGATGGGGAGGGCAACAGCGACTGGGGTTAACGAGGACAGGGTTTAGGATGGGAAAATCAAACAGTTCTAGAGGTGATTGGTGGTGATGGCTGCCCAACTCTGCCAGTGCGACTGAACTGTGCACTGAAAAATGACTAAAATGGGCCAGGGATTTAGCTCAGTGGTTCCACCGCCTGCCTCGAAAGTGCAAGGACCTGGGTTCGATCTCTGGTACAAAAAAAAAAAAAGAAAATTGACGAAAATGTTAAGTTTTATATATGTTTTACACAATTTTAAGTAAATAATTTAAGAAAAAATGAGAACATTTTATGGGTCCCTAAAAGTAGGATGGGCCTGCACTCAGCCTCGTGGGCTTGATGAAAAAAAAAGAATACTGAACTTCATGTGGAACTTCACCCTGTGATGATACAAAATCCCAAGACACATTCTGATCCAGCCTCTGCCCGAGCCAGGCCAGCGTCTCCATCAGAGACCGAGGTCATGGGGTCCCTTTCTCCTTGCTGCAGTATCTCTTCAGTCCACAGCCAAAGCCAAGCAGCCTCTGGGGACACGGGCCGTGATTAGCCAGCTAACCTGTCCTTAGCGAATCTCAGTTTAGGGGAAACAGTTGCGGGAGGGGCCCCGGGTCTTAGTGTCTCCCTGTGCACTGATTCCTATTAAGGCTGGCTGGCTCCCTGGGGAAATCTGCACAGTGGTAACAGCTTGCTTCTTACTGACCCTTTGATCTCAGAACAAGGGGCCCCACGATGCTCTGGACCAGAGATTTCCCTAAACACCTCAAATAAAAAGGTGTGAGCGTGTCCGCGTGTCCGTCCCTCTGGCATTGCTCTGGGAGGAAGGGCATTGAGCAAGGGACGAGTTTAGGAAAACAATGGCCCCCACCACGGATAACTTCAGCCCTCAGCCTGCCGGGGCTTCTAAGGTTCAAAGTCCCTCCGGGGCGGCTGTTTCTGGTTGGAAAGGCTGCAGTCACCCCCCCGGAGGGGGGGCGAAGGGTGGGGCGAGCAGAGGGATGGGCGTGCGGGGCTCTTGAGTCCATCCCCCGCCACAGCGAGACCCCAACTCGCTGGGCCCCAGTACAGACCTCCTTTCCACTGCTGGAGAGGCGCGGAGAGACGGCCCCGGAAGGCCCGCAGCCGCCAGCCAGCCCGAGGGGAGCCCGCCCCCTAGGGGAGGGCGCAGCCAGTGCAGGCTCCTCTGCGCCCTTGCCCCGGGCCCCTTCTGGGCACCCAGAACCTCCTGCAGGTGAGGAGCCCTGGGCACGCCCCGGGAGTCCTCAGGGACCATCCAGGGAAATGTCCTTTCGGAAGAGTTGAAGAGGGCAAACCTGGATTGTCTCTCTGGAGATGGGGGTCGACGACACCCACACATTTCAAGGTTCAGGAGGGCGAGGCCGAGGGATGTTCTGGGTAACCACGTCCCACGAGCTCGTCATCGCGGGTGGGGGTGGGGCCTGGACAGGGGCCCGGACAGGAAGGGACGAAGTTGCACCTCGGTCAGACACAGCTCCGGAAGTGTCCAAATCCCGGCCCGACACAAACAATATGGAGTTGGGTGGGGGGTGCTCCAGGCGTTCCCACCCGCCCCCCAGTGGGTGCCTGGGCCTAGCAGCCACCACCCCACGGCCACAGGATCCCTGAGCACCCTCTTCGTTCGGCCCTCGGTCCTGCAGGGACGCCCCCACACACACTGGGGGTCGGGCTGCGCTCGCCGCGCTCGCGCCCCTGGGGATCGATCGGCGAGCGGCGACGCGCGGTCCGGCTCGGAGCCTCCGCCCCCTCCCCCCTCGGGCTACACAGGACGCGGCCTCCAAGCAGCGTCCTCGCGGTTCCGGGCCGCGGCCAGCCCGGGCTCCCCGCCAGCCCAGCAGGCGGAGACGCACGGGGCCCTCGCGATCCGCCCCGCCCCTCCGCCCCGGGGTGGGGGAGCGGAGACGCGCGCGAGCCCAGCTTCCACGTCCGCCGCGCCCGGCGCCCCCTCTTCTCGCGCCCCCCATGCCAAATACCCTCTCGGGAGCGCGCCTTAACTCCCGACGCGCCGCGGGGCCGGGGCGGGGTAGGGGCGGGTGGGGGAGGGGTGGCGGTGGCGCTTCGGCTGACGACCACTTCGGGGTCCGCCGAGCGATTTTCATTTCATTCTCGGGCTTGGTGCAGCAGCGAGCTCTTGGTTGGAAAAAGAAAGAAAGAAATCTGCCCTGTGTATGGGCCCCGCTGGGTTGGGGCGCGCGACGGGGGCACCCGAGAGCAAAACGCAGGGGCAGGCGTGGAGTGGCGCGCCTCTGGGACAGAGGGGACCCGCGGCGAGGCCGTGGGCAAATGAAAGCAAAATAAAAACCACGCCGTTCGCCGAGGCCGTTGTGAGTGCGCGGCGGCGGCGGCGGCGGCGGCGGCAGCGGCGGCGGCGGCGGCTCCAAAGATCATATTTGAAATATGCTCCCGGGGGCGCAGATCTCCAGGCCGGCGGAGCCTGGAGACTGAGCGCAGGGCGGGGGCCGGGTGGGCTTCTCCGGGCTGGCCTGGGGCGGCTGCCTGGCGCTGCGAGGGGATGGGCAGGCCGGCGTCGCCGTCAACCGCGTCTCGCTTCGGCGCCCGCCAGCCCAGCGTGCCGCAATGCAGAGGCGCGGTCCTGCAGGCGCCAGCGTGGCCCCGAGGGGTGCCGGGCTCTACCAAAGGGCCACAGCCGTGCTGCGCGCGTGGCCCAGCTCCACGCCCGGGCACTGGCCAGGCCAGCCCTCGTTCCCGCGAGGCCCTCTGGGGTGGGTCCCGGGGGCGTCGGGAGCTTCGCCCAGCGAATGAAAACTGACCCTTCGCAGATGGGCAGCCTGACAAACAGCAGAAACCTGGGAGCACGGACGCGGTGCTGGGAGGGACGCCCTTAGGAGCAAAGCCTCTTCCTGCAGGCCGGAGGGTGCGGAACGCAGGACTCTCGCGGGGTGTCCCCCACTCCCGCAGTCTTCCTAGGTCAACTCCCCTAAGCTGCCACTAAAATTCCAAAGCCAGCGCCAAAGCCACAGACGACTCCTACTAAGGAGAGGGGCGAGGAAATCTTTTGCCCAAGCCAGGGCCGATCTGCAGTCAGTACTAGTGAATTCCCCCTCCGCTGTCAGAAATCCACCTGAGGGCAGCTGGCCCGGGAAGCCTCAGGCCGCCGCTTCCCAGAAGAGCGCGGAGCTGGACTCCTTGGTTGGGCGGTGGCAAGCTCCTCCCGAGAGATCCCATTCCGGGAGAGAGATACTTCTAGAAGTCGTTTATTTCCCGGCTTGGTGCTGCTCGCGCCTCGTCTGAGACCGGACTCTCAGTAACCACTGTCCAGTTCACCGCCATTGAGAAGTGACTGACGTCTGGAGGGCTTGCTCCTCTGCCCGGTCCCCTCCAGGCGCGATCCTAGGCTGGGCGAGGGAGCGGCGCTCCTCTCTTGGGGCCCCTGAAGGCCCCTGAGGGCCCCAGACCCGGGCGGCTGCCCTAGGGCTTCTGCCCCGCAGCAGAGCCGGGGGTGCGACCTGGCCGTGCCTGGGAGAGGGCGAGTCAACCGTCCAGGTCAGCGACTCTTGACAGGGCTCCCCGCGGGGCGCTGGACATCCCGGGTCCGGGACAGGGGCCCCAGCCGAGGGCTCTGGACTCTGGGAATCCTGGGCTCGGGGCCAGTCCCTCGCGGGCCCCTTGGAGGGGATGGATGTCGGTTAGGGTAGTAGGGCGGCCCCACGGGAGCCTTTTCAGAAGGGCTGGGAGGGTACGTTGGGGGCCTCGCGGTCAGGGGCGTCCAAGGACCGCTCCAGGGCTTGTGTCCCGCCTCTGCCCTGCTGTCCATTAGCGCTCGGCGGCCCCAGAGCTCCTCCTCACGCCCACTGGAAGATGAGGGGTGGTCTAGGGCAGGTGCCGAGCCCAGGACCGGGGTCCAGGAGGCGCCTCTCTCCCTATGTACCCACTGCCCACGAGGGCAAATACACAACCTCTCGCCAGAGGAACGAGTTGCCGCGTCTGCCCGGTGTTCTGTGTGCCGGCCACTTCCCCAGCCGTGCCCTGGAAGGTGCAGGGGGGTAGCTCTAGAGCTTCTGAGTTCGCTCTGGGCGACTCTGCCGAAGTCTTGGGGAGCCTGGAGGCTCCTGGCACCGCCGCCCCAGCAGCTAAGGAGAGGATCTGCCGTGCTGGGGGCGGGAGTCCTGCTTCCTCCCCAGCCCAGCCCGGCTCCAGCGCAAAGTCCCGTCGGGGCACCGGTCCCTCCCGCCGAAAGGTCCTCGAGGGCCCAAGCTTGGGTCCGGAGGGCCCTGGGCCCAGAGAGCCGAACCGTCGCCTGCGAAGTCCGACGCCCCTGGCGGCGGGAAGGCTGCAGAGGCCGCTCTCCTTCCCCTGGCACACCCGACCTGGACGCCGCGGAAACACCCTTCGCAAACAAGATTTTCCGGGGGATTTTCGAGTAAGGGGGCGGGCAGAGTGCCGGAAAGCTCAACCTCTTCCCGGACAAGGGGACTGGCCAGACTGGGTCGCTGCAGACCTCGCGACTGACCGGCAGTGTGGACGGCCTGAATGGCTCAGGGTGGACGCGTGACTGTGGCTTCCCGCGCCGAAGTTTTTCTCTTTGGGCAAGTGTCCAAAAAAGCCAGACACGAGAAGAGGAAAACCTTTTCCTGAGCCCCTCTCTACAAGCCCCGAAGGTCCGGAGGGCTGCAGCCAGCCCTTGGCCTGCCTTGCCACCCCCTCTCTTTCCTGGAGGTCTAGGTTTGGCCCTCGAGCTCAAAGGAGATCAGCTGCTAACACCGAGCCCCTTTCTGCTGCCGCCAAAAGATGATCCCCACCAACACTCCTCTGAGGGGAGCCACGCAGGTCTCTGGCAGCCTCTGGACAGTGGAAGCAGAGGCAGCCACGGGAGCTGCAAGCGGGAGGTGACACGGTGGAGGCACCGTGTGTGTCCCACATCAAACTGTCTGCAGGCTGCTCTTGGGTTCCCGGGAGAACCCGAGACCCGGCGGCCTTGGGACTCTGCCCCTCGCCCCTCCCCGCTCTCCCCGAGGCCCGGAGACCCAGATGGCTCTCTGCCCGCCCTCCTCGCTGGCTCCACTCTCGCTCGCCGTTGAGCTTTTTCTTTCTCCGTGGACGCTGAGCCAAGCGATTGCGCAAGCTTCCTGCTCCCTGTCTTTCAAGGGCCCTGGGCTGGGCTGGACGCATCCCTGGCCAGGCGTGCCCCTGGTCCTCTCATTCGGGCCATCTAGTCCCCTGCCAGGTACCCCCCCCACCTCGACCCCACGGAGCTCGCGGGCAGTCGCCGGCGCCCTCGGGAGGCCGCGTGGGGCGCAGCAGCTCCCCCACCCGGACGCTGGAGCTGCACGCCAGAACGAGCCGTCTCGCCGGCCGCAGGAGGTGCTAAACTTCACACTAGAAGGCTCCTACGACCGACCGCGTCTGCCCGCAGGGCCGTGGCCTGGCTGCCTGTCGGGGACCAGGGGACTCGCATTCATGAGGAGTGCGGGGCTCTCCAGGCCATTCCATCCGCCTTCCCTGCGCGCCGCCCGGGGGCTCATCCACCACTCAGCCTCAGCTTCTCTCCGGCCTTCCCGCCCCCTCTTTCGAGGTTCCTCCCAGGATCCCACGAAGTCCCATGGGGCCCCCAGGCAGACCCAAACGTTCCCCATAGCCCTCGCTCTGTCCTCCCCGCCTCGCGTCCTGCGTGGCCGTGGGCCTCCAGGAAACTGGACATCCCAAGCGGGCCAAGCGCTCAGGAGCCGCTCGGGACCCTCAGTGAGTTTGGACCGGAGCCTTTGCCTGCAGGTTCTAGATCGCTTTGGCCCGGGGCGGCCGTTCCTCCATCCCCTTCTTCGTCCCTTCTGCCTCCTTCACACCTTGTCCTTGGTCTCCTCCCCACCCCCTTTCTCGCCCTTCCTTGCCGGCCTAAAAGCCCAGAGCCTTGCGGGGCGGGGCGACAGGGCCCAGAGGGCGGGGGCGCCAGTTGCCCCCGCCCCGATTCCGCCCCCTGCCGTCGGCTCCCCGAGCCTCCGGAGCCGCCCGCCACGCAATTCGGAGCAACTGTGAACGGCTGCGAAAGCCTCTGTGGCCCCCAGCAGGGGTCCCCGGGCCGTGCTCACTGGGAGCGGCCGGCGGTCGGTGGGGGGGCCTGGGCGTCGAGCTGGCCCGGCCGACACACCTCCCCTCCCGGGCCCCGCTCCCTCCCCAGCTCCCTCTCCAGGCCCGCCGATCCCTCCCCCGCACCTCCCTGGCCCCCGCCTCTGCCCGGCCCCCTCCCGCGCCCGGCCTCCTCCCCCGCCGCCTGGGCCCGGGGCCTCCGGTAGGCCCGGCTGCGCCAATCCGCGCCGCGGCCCGCCCCCTGACGCCGAGCTGGCCCTGCGAGGCCCCGCCCGCTGACGTCCGGGATTTGCATGAGTTCTTGTGCAGCCGGGGCCCGGGCTCAGTTGTCTGAGCGAGAGCGAGCCGGGAGCCAGGCGGGCGCGGGCAGCGGCGGCCGGAGGGGCGGTGCGGGGCGGTGCGGGGAGGGCGGCGGGGCGCCTCGGCCGGGTCGCAGCTGGGCGCCGGCGGGAGCCAGCGGCGTGTGCAGCAGTGCCGGCCCCCGCGCCCTGGCGCGTCCGGGCTCGGCCATGGAGCTACCAGCTGTTGGCGAGCACGTCTTCGCGGTGGAGAGCATCGAGAAGAAGCGAATCCGCAAGGTAGGGTGGCGCAAGGGCGACGGCCAGGGAGCGGCGGCCGGAGCAGCCCGCGAGAGGCGCGGAGGGGGTGGGGAGGCTGCGGGCCGAGCCGGGGATCCCGCGGAAGCTGATGGAGTGCTGTCTCTTCCCCCAGGGCAGAGTGGAGTATCTGGTGAAATGGAGAGGCTGGTCCCCCAAGTAAGTGGCGGCGCGGGCGGCGGCAGGGTGCCGCGGCGCGGGGCGCCCGCTGGCCGGACCCGCCGCGCTGGTGGGGTGGTGGGGGAGCGGACGGGAGGCGGGGTGGAGGTGGGGTGGAGGAGGAGGGGGTGGGGAAGTCGGTGGCAGGCACTGGGAAGCTGAGCCGCCGAGCCCGAGCCCTGCGCCCTGTGCAGTGCTCCGCTCTCCGGGAAATGCCATCACTAATTTATGCACTAAAAGGAGCCGGAGGAGCTGTAGAGACGCGGGGCCGAGCCGGGGAGGCCGGCGGAGGGAGGGAGGGCGCAGGCACTGACTGATGTGCAGCAGAAAATGGCTCCTTTCCCCTTTCCCTCCACCGAACGGCTCCATATTGCAAAACCAAAAAAAAAAAAAAAATTAAAAAGCGACGAAAATGCAATTGTGTGCCTTCTCCCTCCTAGTGGTGCAGAGAGGGGACGAAGAAAGGCAGAAAATGTTGGGAACTGTCACTGCGGCGCTTTTGGTGGGGAATTTTTTTCTTTAATTTGAAATGCGAAGGCACCGGATGGAGACACGCGCAGGCATACGCACACACACACACACACACACTCACACACACAGAGAGAGGCATATTTTTGTGTTGCCGAGTATTTGGGGGTTGCCTGCCCGTGACAGCGGGCTCCTGGGCGGCGAGGGGGTGTGGGGGGGCCGCTGGGCTGTCGGTTATCGGATTAGGGGTCAAATGCAGAACGGCTGAAACCTCCAGGAGACCCGAGGCTGGGGAGAGGAGGAGGGGTACTGCGACTTTGCATTTTGGCTGCTTTGCACGCAGGGTTCCCGGTGAGCAAAGTGGCTTTGGTACATGTCTAAGTAACATGCTTAAAATTCTTGACAACTGCAAAATAAACTGCTAGTTTCATTTTCCTTACCCCTCCCCTTTCTTCCTGCCCTTGTGTGTTTATTTTGACTTGGGGGAGGCAGTGTATCAGGGACTGTGTCAGGCCTGCAGAAATATACCCTCCACATCCACAGCTAAATGGCTTTCGATTCATGAAAACAGAGTAGGGCCTTATGTCATTCCCCACCTGGAGGCCGCAGAGCTGGCTCGGGTTTTTTACCCATGTCCCCCTCCCTTTTCCTTTGCAAGATATAACACGTGGGAACCAGAGGAGAACATCCTGGATCCCAGGCTGCTGATCGCCTTCCAGAACAGGTGAGCGTCCGCCTGCAGCACCGCCCGCTCCTTGACCGTATATGGGAATGGAAAGTGGGGAACACAGCAACAGGAAAGGGGGAAAGGGTGAACAGGACTGGTGGGAGCCCCACACACACAGTGGGGCCTCCTCAGGCAAGGCTGCAGCCTCTAACCAGTGTCGTTGGCAGTTACTGTAGCTTGGGAGTGGGGGCAGGGCTTGTGTTTTGGGGAGAATGTGGGAAGAGTGTCAGGGGAGACCTGCAGCTGCCCTGGAGAACTCGAGGCTTTGGCTGTTCCCCTTGAGTGTCCCCCAGAGCCTAGGTATTGCTTTCCTGCAGCCCCTGGCCACTTGGCACCAGCACCTTGCAGGGCAGCTCCAAAGGAGCTGGCATTGTGAAACCACCCGGACGTCATGGAACTGAGTTAACCTGTTGATGGCTGGAGAAGAGTTGGCAAGGCCTTAAGCCCCCACCTCACGCCCTCTAGGGACCTGGGGATGGCAGGGCATAGATGCTGTCTAAAGTCCTGTGCCCTTTATGACCCCACTAAGCTCTGTGGTGGGTCTGGGCCCCTTCAGGGTAAAGGTGTGGATGGGTGCTGCCCGGTGGTGGAAGGGTGGCTTCTTGGGTGGGGACTCATCCTCTTGGGCACATGCTTGTCACCCAGCAGCTGGATTCAACGCTGGTGGCTGTGGTTCTGTTTGGGAGAGAAGAAAGGGGGCAGGGCACGGAGGGGAGGAGCAGCAGCAGCAGCAGCAGCAGCAGCTGCCCTCCGAGCTGGGCATCCCACGGCCTTCCATTCCTCCTCCCCTTTTATTTTGCATTATTTCCTGTGGCGCATTGGGCGCTAAAACTAAACTAGACCCTCGAAGGTAGCGACTGGCAGGGAAGTTGCTCTCCTGCAGCACAGGGGGGCGCCGGTCTGGGATCCTGCCCCGACTCCACCTGGGAGTTCAACACCCTGTAACCATGTCAGCGGCTGATGCCATGTTGCATAATGGGTCCCTGAAGAATTAAAACGCAGGCTGTTGCAATGCCACGCAACTTTGGAGTCAGTCCCCTGCCTGGGCCCCAGGGCATGGCGGGACTCTCCCGGATTAGTGCAGGGGCAGTGGATGGGGAGGTGTGCCTAGGGTTGCTAGAGAGCGGGTCTCTGGCCCGGGAATGGGTTGCAGCTTTGGCACTCCGGACGGGTACTTCCGTCTGCTGCAGAGAACTGGGCAGTGCCTGAGACAGTCGGCCCTCACGTGGGTCACCCTTTGGCTAACCCCAAGGTGGAGACCTGGCGGCTGTAGTGACCTGGTGCCCCCACCCATTGGCTTTATTAATAGTTAGGAAATAAAGACGACGGGGATCCTGCTCCAAGGAGCTGGCAGTGCTTCTCCGAGCCGCCCGGCCCCGCCCACTGGCTCAGCCTGGGCGGTGCCGTGCAGGGGCGGGTTCACCAGGTGGCTGAGAACCTGGCCAGACTCCGGCCTCCGGGCCGGCCCCCACCCCCGGCCCCTAATTGGCTCATTTGCCGCTGTGTAAATAAGGGCGCAGCCCCTCCCCCTGTTTAATGCCTGGCCTTTAAGAAAACCAGTCCTCTCTCCTGCCTGCCTCTCTCGTCATCTGAATCTTAATGAGGTCGTTAGCATCCCTTGCTTCTGATGGGGAGGGACGCGGTCGGCGCTCACCCGGTTTGGGCTGCCCCTACTCCCTGGACCCCGTGCCCACTCTACTCAGAGGCACCGGCCCGAGGGGGCGCGGTGAGGCCGCCCTTCTCCTCGGTCCCGACGCAGCTCGGAGCTGTAGGCCTCCCGGGCATGGAGCCTAGGCTGGTGTGGTGATTTAGATGAATCAAAGGTGGGGAGCCCTTTGCAGAGGGTCCTTGGTAGATGAGGTCTGGTGCCAGCTTAAAGGGGGTGGGGGTGCAGCTCTGGACATCACAGGGACCCCAAGCTGCCTCTGCCTCTATCCCTCCACGTTCTGCTGGCCACTGCCTTAACCCGGAGACAGGGCATCACTGAAGATTGGGGAGGTGACCCCCAGGCTAACCATGCTGCCCTCTGTTTGCTCCCCAGGGAACGGCAGGAGCAGCTGATGGGATACCGGAAGAGAGGCCCGAAGCCCAAGCCACTGGTGGTGCAGGTGAGCACTCATGCTGCCCCCGGGGACCCCCTCGAGCCCTTCCCAATTCCCCTGCCCCCTCCAACCCTGTCCCCCTGAAGCAGCTGCGGACTCCTAGGGTCAGGGCATTGCCCCCCGGAGCGTAGTGGGGCCCACCCTCTCCCTCGTTCCACTCCCCCCTCTCAGGTGCCTACCTTTGCCCGTCGCTCCAACGTCCTGACTGGGCTGCAAGACTCCTCAGCGGATAACCGCTCCAAGCTGGAGCTGGGCACGCAGGGCAAGGGCCAGGGCCACCAGTACGAGCTCAACAGCAAGAAGCACCACCAGTACCAGCCGCATGGCAAGGAGAGAGCAGGCAAGCCCCCGCCGCCAGGCAAGGGCGGCAAGTATTACTACCAGCTGAACAGCAAGAAGCACCACCCCTACCAGCCAGACCCCAAGATGTACGACCTGCAGTACCAGGGCGGCCACAAGGAGGCGCCCAGCCCCACCTGCCCGGACCTGGGGGCCAAGAGCCACCCACCGGACAAGTGGGCCCATGGCACAGGGGCCAAGGGCTACCTGGGGGCCGTGAAGCCTCTGGCCGGAGCGGCAGGGGCTCCGGGCAAGGGCTCCGAGAAGGGCCCCCCCAACGGAATGACACCGGCCCCCAAAGACGCGGTGACAGGCAATGGCATTGGGGGCAAGATGAAGATTGTCAAGAACAAGAACAAGAACGGACGCATCGTCATCGTGATGAGCAAGTACATGGAGAACGGCATGCAGGCGGTGAAGATCAAGTCGGGCGAGGCAGCTGACGGAGAGGCGCGCTCCCCCAGCCACAAGAAGCGCGCCCCCGAGGAGCGCCACGCCCCAGCTGACAGGACTTTTAAAAAGGCAGCTGGCGGCTCAGAGGAGAAGACCGAGGTGCCCTGCAAGAGGAGAGAGGAAGAGGCGCCAGGCCCGGGGGACCCGCAGCCCCCGGAGGCCAGCTCCCGCAAGCTCTCGCCGAGCAAGGAGACCTTCGCAGAGCAGCCTCTGCAGCTCACCACCAAGCCGGACCTGCTGGCCTGGGACTCGGCCCGGGGCACGCACCCACCCCCCCACCACCACCACCACCACCACCACCACCACCACCACCACGCCGTGGGCCTCAACCTCTCCCACGCGCGCAAGCGCTGCCTCTCGGAGACCCACGGGGAGCGGGACCCCTGCAAGAAGCGGCTGACGGCGCGCAGCATCAGCACGCCCACCTGCCTGGGGGGCAGCCCTGCTGCGGAGCGCCCCGTGGCCGACCTGCCGCCCGCTGCTGCCGCGTTGCCACAGCCTGAGGTCATCCTGCTGGACTCCGACCTGGATGAGCCCATAGACTTGCGCTGCGTCAAGACACGCGTCGGCGAGGCCGGGGAGCCGCCCAGCTCCCTCCAGGTGAAGCCGGAGGCGCCCGCGGCAGCAGTGCTGACGCCCATGACAGCCGCGGAGAAGCCTCCCGCCGAGGCCCAGGACGAGCCCACAGAACCGCTGAGCGAGTTCAAGCCCTTCTTTGGAAATATAATTATCACCGACGTCACCGCGAACTGCCTCACTGTCACGTTCAAGGAGTATGTGACGGTGTAGCCGTGACGGTGCAGCGGGGCGTCGGAAGGGGACACGCCAGGGGAGGGCAGCCCCGGAAGCCCGAGGGCCTCCCTCTCCCCCCAGGAGCGGCGGCGGCCGGGCGAGCGGTGGCAGCCCAGCGTGGTGGCCCAGTCCCTCCCAGTGGCCGTGGGATCCCCGGCGGAGGGGCCAGCCAGGGCCTGTCTCCTTCCACTCGGTGCCTGCGGTCCGCCCCCACTGCCCCTTCCCACGCAAGAAGAGAGTGCGACCTCCCCGCGGACCTCCAGAACTGGCCGGCAGCCGCGCGGCGGTCTCAGAGTTATAGTATTATATTTTAACCGTGCTAACTTGTCAAGTGCTGACTCTACTCCCGTTTGTACGTGGTGTTATTATTGAAATGTATTGTTTGAGCTCAAAAGGCCCGACCGTCCCCATTCGGGCTGATATATATATATTTATTTGTAGGTATTTATATATTGAAATATAAAAACCTAGATTTATGGAGTTTCCTCTAGATCATGTTATATTCTATATCAGACAAACTATTTTCTGTTGACCTTTCTTCCCCTTCATTCAGTATTTCGGTTGATTTCATTTCCTTCCCTCCAGGAACTGCAATACCAGTAACCTTGGTATATATTTTTTGATACTGTACACATGGATGTGTTGTTTCTATGTGCAAAAAAAAAAAAGTTTGTTAAAAGGCTAAACGAGCTCTCTAGAACTTGCTGCTACTAGAAATGTCTAAACTATAAGCTTCCAATTATTACCTGCTTGAATGTAAATATTAAATGGAGATGTTGAAGGTGCACTTTTGCTGTTCAGAGAATAGCGCAGAGGGAACGTCGGAGGTTGGGGGCGGTGACCTGGCCCCGACCCTCTCCAGCCCCACTTCCTCTTGGTCTCGGGAGGAATCCCACCTCGTCCTTCGCGAGACCTTTGCGGGAGGGAGCCGACTGGAGCCGCGCCCGAGGGTGACCCCACTGGGGGAGTGAGAGGCGCTCGACTGGAAAGGGGAATTCCTGCGGGGGGCGGGGAGGCGGTACCGGAGCCACCGGGTGCCCTGGGCTTTCTGGCCGGTGGTGCCCACGGCGCTGGCACCCCTGAGGCACAGAGGCGGACAGGGCTGCCCCCCTCCCCGAGGCGAGCGCTCTGGGCCACTGCCGACCTTTGTCCCCAGCCCCACCCGGGGGTGCCACACTGGGGAGCAGACCTTGGCGGGGCTGCGATGTCGCCCCTTGGTACTTCCCGCCGGTAGGGGAGGTTCGTTTAGAGGGAGAGGGACCCCCACCCTCTCAGGCGTCCCCCCCCCCCGGGCTTGGGCCGCTCCGCCCTGCCCTGCCTGCCGACGGTGCGGCTGAGGCTTTTCTCTGCCAGGCTCTCCCCGGAAACGCCCGGCCCGAGGCTCCGCTGCAGGCAGCCACCGAGCTACTGCCGGGAAGGGGGGCTTCCTGAGGGACGGGCAGGGGTGGAGGCCGAGAGCAAGGCCCAGGCGCTTAGTGTCCAGGGTGAGGAAGGAGTTAAGGGCCCCGATGGGACGAGGGGTGCGGCTCCCAGGGCCAGGAAGCCACGACCCGGGAATGCGGCGGCCAGGCCAGGACCCGCTTTCTGCAGACGCAGCGATCTTCCTCCTGGCCTAGGTCACCCAGCAGGCCTGGGGACCTGGTGGGGCCGCGGCTGCACTCGGTCTCCAAAGCGCCGGTCTGCCGGCCTAGGGCTGAGGGGCCCTCGCGAGTGGGGCGCCGGGGCGGAAGTGGCCACCTTGGTTCAGAAAGGGTGGGGATGGCAAGAGCGGCAGAGTGAGGAAGGCAGCAGCAGACACGGAGAGGAGGGCCGCGGGCGGGAGGCTGGTGCGCGCCCGCCGCTGGCCAGTGTTGGCTGGAGGCCGCTGGCGGCTGGGGGTGGGGGAGGGGAGGCCGGCGGAGCGGGAAGGAAGGGAAGAAGCACTTTTCAAAGAGCCTTTAGGAGTTTCTAGCTCTGGCTTTGGTGAATTGTTCCTGCCACCACTCCCACCACCCTGGTTTCCCTTTAGAGCGAGTTGAGCACGCCCCTAACCCTTCTGTGTAAAGAGTGCACTTTGCCACCCTGCCAGTGGAGGAGGCCATCGGCCATTGGCAGGCCGCCGGCTTGGCACTAGGATTGGCCCTAGGATTCAGTGGCTGGCACACAAAGGCCCATGCCAGGCAGGGACCTCCATTCCCTGTTTTCATAGAGTACCAAAAATTCCAGAAGGCACAGGGGAGCCCCTGGTCAGGTCCGCACAGCGGTGACAGGTGTGAGCTTGGTGCCTGTGCATGGAGAGTGAGCCCGAGGGTGGGACCCTCTGAGGGCAGTGAAGGAAGGGGTCTACCTACACTCCTGGAAAGGCACGGCCTGCAGGTGGCCTGAGACCTGAGGACTGGGCCTGGACACAGGGCCTTTGGGGGGTGGTCCTGGGCAGAGCCCAAAGTCTGAAGGAAGACAATGGGGCAGAGGTCCTGGCTCCAGGAGCTGTTGGAATGGGGGTACCAGAGCCTGGTGTCCAAGACTTGCTGCGTCCCAAGAGGGTCATGTAGACATGTCAGGCACCCCCTGGACGTCTTAGCCTATTCGGTCCCCCTGGGAACTGAGCGGTCCCGTGGGCCAAGTCTGAGGTCCCATTGGGCCAATAGCTTGTCCAGGGCACATGGCCACTACCTGGTTCTGTGCCAATTCTGGAACCAAGCTGGCTGGTACAGAGAGCCACCCCAGGACTCATCCCCAGGGACTGTGGGCACAGGCCTTGGAAAACATGGTCCAGCACAAAATGGAGGGGCAGGGTCCTTAGCATGGGTCTGGAGTTTCTCCAGCAAGGGCCTTTGAGGTAGAGTCCAAAAGCCCCAGCTCTCCTGGGTTCCCACAGCTTCTCCCCAGTACCTCACAAGCAAAGGATCATAAACCCTCTTTGAGCCCAGGTTCAGGGAAGAGAAGCAAAGTGGGAGTCTTGACCCTGCATACTACAACAGCAATTTCGTCTTCTCCAAAGATCCCCTCTTTGGAGGTTACATCTCCAGCACAGAACCTGGAACTGACCCCCACAAAGGGAGGACCGCTTGTATCTACCTCCCAAGTCAGTACTTCTGACCAGCCCAGCCCCAGACCATAGCTCAGCCTCCCTGTAGCCTGTCCCCACCCCAGCAGGCTGTCAGAAGAGCCATGTTCAGCCTTTCAGTGCCTACTCCAGACTTTGGGTTACAGACTGAGCAAATAAAAACCTAAGGTGCCTGGTTAAAATTGAATTTCAGATGCCAAATTTTCTACTATAAGTGTGTTCTATGAAATATTGGAGACATGCATCTATTTAAGAAAAAGAAAATGAATGGATTATTTGGGTGAAATTCAAATTTAGCTGGGCATCCTGGAAACTCCGTCTCAGTCCTGAAAAGTCACCGTGGTCTGTCCCTTCCCAGAGAGAACTTTTAGTCCAACAGAGGAGACGGGCTTGGAAGGCTGAGAACCACGAGTCCTGTATGACCATGGCAATGGCCTTGAACATGTAGGCAAGTGGTACAGAATGGTTGCTGTGATTTAGGGATGGCTCTGGGGGGAGTTCTCTAGGCAGGTGACACATGGAAATGTAGACGTAGGGGAAGGTTAGTATATGACCCTTGGTGTTTTGGTCACTTTGGGCTCCAGGATTGAGGCTTCTACCCATTCCTGCCCACACTCAAAATTCTAGAACAGATGAAGAAGACAGCAGATCTGGTTGCTGTGTCCATTCCCTTTACCCAAAAACTTTTACCTTTGTATGTGTGCTTCCTAGTTACCTTGAAAGCTGAGCCAGGCTAGGGAGGATGAACTGGGTCAGGAGGCAGCCTCCAGCCCTTCTGGAATACCCCCTAGGTAAACACACAGGTTACTTTTTCCGCCAGGGAACATTAAACATACCAAGTCAGATGCAAACGTCCTCCAACGGCTTCTGGCCTGCAGCCTTAGCTTGACCAAGGGACAGGCACACAGGAATGTTTACCTCTGAGTCACTGTCCTGAGCCACCTCCTCTCTCTGCAGCCTTTGCAATAAGGCCTCGGTTGCTACTAAGTGGATTATTTATGTCCCTAGGACCTTAGACTTGGCCTTTCCAGATTTACCCTGGAAGGCTGAGAATGACGTTGGTCCAGGAATGAGG
Organism: Heterocephalus glaber; assembly: GCF_000247695.1. The sequence continues at coordinate 8,998,955 of NW_004624801.1, read as the reverse complement.
ACAAGGTACAGATGAGCAAGGCTGTCCTGGGACAAAACCAAATCCTCACGCTTTTTGAAATGAGCTTACTATATTACCCTCTGTTATGCTAGCTGCTCATCTGAGAAGGTGAAGGCTCTGGGGAGGAAATTGTCTCCAAGGCTGTTATTCTTGGATACAAGTCTCTACTTCCTGCCACCACTGGTGCAGAGATCCATCCCTTCCCCCACCCCAGTCCTCTCTCCTGGCCTCTGCCCTTCCCGGTTAAGGATAACAGTTTAACATTAATTGTGTGCCTATTATACGCCAGGGACTTTAGAGGGATTCTTTCATTTCATTCCCTCATCTCCAGGAGGTAGGTCCTGTCACTGTCCCTGTTCTACAAGTGACAGTTTGAAGGGTCTGGTGGCCACCCTGTCCCAGACTAGAGCTAGTTTATGGAGAAAGAGGGCAGAATTCACAGCTAGCATTCTCTCCAGGAGCCCGCTGTTCCTAGTCTCCAGGGTTCTGAGGATCTGCAGAGACCCCTTCCCTCCTAGAGGTCTTTCTAGACTATCCCAGCCTTTATGGGGGTCTGTTCTGCATAACTAGTAAGTAGTTCACTGTATGTTCCCTGTCCCCAACTTCCACCCACTACTCACTGTCAGTCAGGTGCACGGTGCTACACACTTGTGTGTGTGGATCTGTGGTCTTCCCCAGGCAGAGCCCTGGGCTCCTGGTGGGTTGGGGGCATGCCAAGGGCTTCTTTGTACTCCCACAGCATGTACAGTTCTTCAGTAGCAACCTTGGAGTCTGATCCCTCGAGCGTGTCTGTGAGTGTGTGTGCCCAGTCCTGCGTGTGTGCGTGTGTGTGTGATGGGGGGGTTGAGACAGTGACTTCACTTTCTGTGCTTCGAGCTGCTAACATCATCCACAAACCCAGGGCCCAGCTCTGCCCCAGGAGCCCTGTGCTCAGCAGCTCGGCTCCCCACAGCCACAAGGACACTCGCTTTCTCCCTGCAGGAACCACGAGCAGACACGTGGCTCAACTGCTCAGGGGCACCACCGCCCCCTCGCTCCTCAGCCCTCATCCATTTATGAGATTTTCAGGGGACTCCAGGTAATTACGCAGTAATTGAATTTAGGGAAACAGACCCCAAGGATAAGTCCTGGAGTACATTCCAGGAAGACTCAGGGTTTAATTTCTCTATCAGCCAGGTGATGCCTGTCATGTTTCCCGATAGCAGGGTGCCCACCGAGTCCTTGTGAACACACTCTTCATGTGGCTCAGGGTGGCGGAGATGTCGGCACACACTCTTTTATTCTCCAATTTGGTCTTCACATAAGCTGTGTGGATAAGGCCCAGCGCATAGTAAGAGCCTGCTAAGTGTTGGCTGTGGTTATTACTCTTAACCAAGTGCTGCAGTTTTCTAAATATGGGCTGGGGCAGAGGGCTGACATTAATAAAAGGTGTTCCCAATGCACGTGCCTGCCAGTGTGTGTGTGTGTGTGTGTGTGTGTGTGTGTGTGTGTGTGTTTGAGACTGCCTGGCAGGAACGCCTCCCGCTTCTGCTCAGGTAAAGACCCTTCTTTCAAACGCACCCTGGAGTTTAATATTGCCAACCACTGGCCCCAGATCCTTTCAACCTGCGCCAGGTGTCATGTAAACCCCCCTGGATTTCCTCCTTTTCCTGTTTCATCTGAGAAATTCTTCACTAATTCCATGGTATCTGGTTTCTCATTGTTTCTTTCTGCTTCAGACAGCCTCTTGGGGTGGGCTTTGGAAAGGTGTGTTTAATGCTCTGGGATTTCCAAAATGACACTGGCTCCACACTCACTCCTGCCACCATCCTCAAAAACCTCTCCGAAGAGGTTGCATGGGCTGCCAGAGAGGAGCAGACGCCTCTCACACATGAGCGGGAGCTGCCTTGGGTGGTCACCTGCAACCCGCTGGGCAGCAGCCACACTAGGAGGGGCAGGACAATTTCGTGAGGCTCCTCTGGAACAGGACTCGGGTATGATGTGATAGCCACAAGGTAATAGCAAGCCAGCCACTCTTTGTTAGGATATGTGCAGGTAGCGGTCATAGACTGGAAAAGCAGCCCATAGGAAGGCAGCCTGGGGCATTCCAAAGCAAGCTGAGGACCTTCATTTCTTCCCAGAGCCTCTAACGGAGATGAGGTTACAAAAACCATAGAAAGTTGAGGGTAGGGAAGGAAAAGCCAGGAAGCAGAATCCCTCCTGTGGACAGCAGAAAGGAGCATCCTGAGGGCTGTTCTGTCCCCTGCTTTGTTTATGGTGCTCCGGGGCCTCCCACCAGCACCAAGGAGGGGAGAGGAAAGACTGGCAGAAACAGGGCGTCTCTGGACCAGCTGTGCTCTCCTCAGCCTCCCATGCATCTTCCCACCGTCTCCTCTCCTGGCATTGAAAATTATTTATGTTTGCAAATTGCTTTTGACTCACATGAGTTATTCCTCTTGTCTGCCAACAGGTCTGGGGTTGGGAGCTATCGAGCCTGCAAGCTGAGAATCCAAGGGAGACAGATGAGGGAGCAGTGAAGTGGAAGTCATGAGCCTTGGGATTCAATTCCTACTCCACCAGCTCTGGCCATTATGTCCCCTGCCTGGGCTTTTGGTTGCTCATCTACAAGTGAGAGGGCTGGATGCAGCGTGAGCTCCCTGGGCCTTCATGGCCCTGACTTCCCCTGGGCCTGTGGCACCCAAAGAGGCACAGCAGAGGGTGGCGCTGGCTTCCTGGCTGCTCCTTACCTGGCTCCTGCCCAACTCTGCCACTGTGGAGCTGGACAGGAGAAGGTGCTACCCAGCCGTGGCCCAGCAGGAAGAACAAACCAGGTGGCCAGGAATGCTTCTTTTCTTTGTCTTTTGCTTCATGCTGCTCTTTAGTGATGTTTCATTCCATAAATGAAGACAGATGTCCGCAGAGGAACCAGGAGGGCGGAAAGAAACAAACACACCAAATAATCTTCATGATCGCGCCCAAGGGAGGCTGGAGCAGGAGCACCACGGAGGGTGGATGAGCTATCTAGTCTTCCAGAAGGAAAGGGCTGGCCCATCAATGGTGTGCTATGGGCTCCCAGAAGCACAGGGAGAAGGGGCCAGGGAGTTCCTCTTCCACACCCCTCATTCACAAATAGGAAAACTGAGCCCCTCCAAAGGTCAAAGACCATATCATAGTGGATTGCTAGGGCTGGGGATGTAGCTCAATGGTGCCACACCTGCCTGGCAAGCTCAAGGTCCTAAGTTTGATCCCCGATACTGCAACAAAAAAAAGAGAGCCAAAGTGGATTGCTGATGTCATGCATTCTCTCTGCACAAGTGGCCAGGAACAGTGTCTACCAGTTGGCCTGCCATATGACTGGAATGCTATATTGACAGGAATGATGACAACGTGATTCACCGTCCAATGCGGTAGCAGTGAGAGCATGGCCACGCACAGCTGGTGGAGTGGGGCAGTCTGGCTTTTCTTCTTTGGACTGCAATTTGGGACCTAATCTGGAGAGCAGACGTGAGAGCCTGGGCTTCCTCCAACCCAGTGACAACCGAGCATGGACCAAGGCCACAGTGGGTCCACAGTTTCTCCAAGGTGGCATGAAACCTGCCAACCTCAACATTTTCAGATGGCTCCGCCTTGGCAGAAAGACACTACTTACTCAACCATGGCCGAACCTCAGCCCCAGGTCTAGGGGGAGTTTGGGGTCTGGGCGCCCTTCTGTGGGAGGGGACCTGTGGGTGAGCAGAAGGTGGCTGGGGTGTGGGAGAGGAGCTTTCCTCCTGCATGCCTTTCTCCTGGGCCTGGAGGTGAGGTCCTGGGGCCCGAGACCCCGTCTTGGGTAGATATGATACCACCAAGGTCTTGCCCTCAAAGGGCTCTCTGCTTATTTCCATTTGACTCCTCATAGGAGGGAAGCACGAGCCAGGCGGCACATCTATGGAGGTGACCAGCTGTGGCTTAATCTGTGGTTTGCCATGTGGCTCTTGCACTCAGGGCAAATCAGCATTTTAGGGGGACCCACGAGAGGTGAGGCAGGACCAAGTTCGATCCCTGGTACCAAAAAGAAAACAACAAAATAAAACAAAGGAAGGAGGCAGCAGCCAGGAGGAAAGCAAATCAAGCTGCCAGGCACAGTGCTGCTGCATACCTGCAGTCCCGGCACTCTGGGAGGCTGAGGCAGGAGCACTGCAAGTTTGAGCCCAGCCTGGGCCATTTATTGATTGATTGATTGATTGACTTTAAAAAAGTTTTTTTGAGACAGGATCTTGCTATGTAGCTCAAGCTGGCCTTGAAGTCACTATGTAGCCCAGGCTGGCCTCAAACTCTCGGTAATCCTCCTGCCTCAGCTTCCCAAGTGCTGGGATTACAGGCATGCACCACCACGCCCGGCCTCATCCTGGGCAGTTTAGCAATGTAGTGAGACCTATCTCAAAATAAAAAATAAGGGCCGGGGATTCAGCTCAGCGGTTCTGGTGCCTGCTGTGCAAGTGCAAGGTCCCAAGTCTGATCCCCAGTACCAAAATAAATAAATAAATAAATAAATAAATAAATAAATAAATAATGAAAAAGGGCTGGGGATGCACTTCAGTGTAAAGACCTTGGGTTCAATCCCCAGTACTGAAAAAAAAGAGAAAAGGAAAAAGCAGACCGAGGGAGAGAGAGAGAGACAGACAGAGAGACAAAGGCAGGAGACCAGAGGGATAGGGAGGAAGAGTAGAGCTTGCTCCCAGCAGAAACTGAGAGACAGAAGCAAGTGACAGATGGAAACAGGCAAGGTGGGGAGAAACCAGGGCCAATACCTTTGTGCTGGGATAAACAGAGAGATTATAAAAGCCTGAGTTAGAGAGGGTCAAAGGAAACTTCTCCAATGTGGAGGCTGGCTGATGTCTGGACCTTGTGCCCGTGCACTGAGAAGGACAAAAGTTCACTAGGGTTCTTGCTGGAAATGCACAGCCTGACTGGCCGTAAAGAGCTTCAGAGCTGCTGTTCCAATGCTGAGGCTCAGGAGCACAGAGAGAGGTAGAGGCCCTGCCCCGGCGTGGAGGAGACTACAGAGACAGGATGCTGAATGTGGTTTGCAGTACCAGTTTGGCTCTTAGAAAACAGGAAAAACTAAACTAAATTAGGGCCAGGGATTTAGCTCAGTGGCCCTGCACCCGCTTTGTAAGTGCAAGGTCCTGAGTTCGATTTTAGTACCACACACACACACACACACACACACACACAAAACCCCTAACTAAACTAAACTAAACTAATTACAAAGCAATATTGAGGAACTGACAGAATTTGAGTACAGACTGGGGGCAAGACACTAGCACTGGATAGATGTAACCACCTTGATTCTGACAACTGTGCTATGGCTGAGAAAGAAGATGCCTTGTACTTAGGGACAACACTGTTCTAAAGTATTGAGGCAGAGGGCCGGGGTCAGTGGTTCTGCCGCCTGCCTTGAAAGCGCAAGGACCCGAGTTTGATCCCCAGTACCAAAATAAATAAATAAATAAAGCATTGAGGCACAAGACCTTAAATGCACTCTCAGTTCAGAAAAAAACTAAGAGAAAAAAATGTGTGTGTGTGTATATATATATATATAGAGAGAGAGAGAGAGAGAGAGAGAGAGAGAGAGAGAGAGAGAGCGTGCAAACAGGGCAAATGTGCTCAACTAGTGCATATTGGGAAATTCTTTAATAATCGTGCACCTTTTCTGTAAGTTGGTGAAAGTGCTGGGGTGAGACTATGAAAGTAGTCCTTAGGGCTGCCCCTTGGGGATAGGGCCAGGTGCTGGTCCTGAAGCCTGGTGGACTGGGCCGGGAGGACCCTAAGGGTCTCCAGGTGGGCAAAGCTGAGACCATGCCCCTCCAGCAGCTGCCACCAATCTGAACACTGCAAGCCCATCTTCCGATCCTTCACCCTGAGCCTCAGCATGCAGGAGCAGGGTCCAGGAGGGTGGGGGTCTCAGCCCAGGGCAACCCAGCTTGGCTCCTCCCACCGCCCAGCTGAGCCCAACCTCACTCTTTGGCCAAGGGAGGAAGCAGGATGTGGCAGAAAAAGAAAGGATTAGCAAGCTGGGCAAACCTGGCTTCGTGTGCCATCTGCTCTGGCCTTGCCAGCTCTGTTCCTGGGGGCTGATGGCTGGGGCCCCAGTGCTCCCCTAGGTTGGCTCTCTTGCCATTGAGTCTCCTAAATGCCACCTCTGGAGAGAAGTTGCCCCTGACCATTAGCCTAAAATAGATTCCAGGTTGTTACCCGCTTTTCTTCTCTGGAGCAGGTGTCCTTATCTGAAATTATTTTGTTTGCTTGTCTGCCTCCCTGGGAGAATGTAAACACCACGAGAGTATGTCCTTGTTTTACATCTTGCCTGTCACTCTGTTCTCTGAAACTAGAACTTGACAGGGGCTGCAGAGCTATTTATGGAGGGAGGGAAGGAGGGCAAGGAGGCGCGAGGGGAGAAGTAAAGAAGGAAGGAAGAGCATTAAGGAGGGAAGGAGAGAAGAGGAGAAAGGAAGGGACATTCTGCTCCTCTCGGCAGTAGAATGGAGGTGGCAGTTCCCAGTGCAGGGACATTTGCTCAGAAATGGGCTCACAGGGCTGTGTGACAGGGGACACAGGCAGTAGTAGTGAGGGGCAGCGAGTGCTGTGACCTACAAGCCCCCCTCAGCCCCGTCCCTGGGCTGGTGGTCACATTCCTGCTTGGTGATTCCGTCATTTTTATTCCATCTGGAAAGGGCAGATTAGAAGGGGTGAATGATTTCGCTGTGATGAGGCCAGGTGTGAGGCCACCTCCAGATGATGACACGGGCCCTAGAAATTCTTAGTCATGCTCCTGGTGAATATTCCAAAACAAAGCACCCCTGGGCCCCAGCTCCCCCTCCACACTGACCATATCATTCCCTTCCCGATTCGGGTCACACGCGAGAGTTATGTTCTCTCCCTCTGCATTCTCTGTTCTCTCTGTGTTCCCTCCTTCACCCTCCTACAAAGGGGAAGGGGCAAGGTCAACAGGAAATGGTCCACAAGGTTGGAAACTAGCCCCAAGGGGCTAGTGGTGTGATGAAGGACAGGATGAATGGCACTCGCTAGCCGTTGAGGTCCTGGGGTATGTGGAACACTTAGGAAAACCTGAGCACCCCTTCTCTGGGCCTGACCTGTCTTCCTGGGGAGTGATAATCGGGGGATGTGACATGGCAAGCTCGCCAGAGAGCATATCCCAAGTGGAACCGGCCCCTTCCCCAACCCAATTGGAGCCCAGGGGAAGAAACTCATGGAAGCCCAAGCCAAGGAGTCACTAGGAGATGAAGTAGAAAGAGTGCTGTCAGGCCTCCCTCACGACATGGTCAGATCTAAACTCTCGCAAGTGTGGCAGGGACACATGCACACCAGCCAGTTCACCCAATCGGACCTCAACCTCAATTCCCAGCATCGGAGCCATGTTGACACTGGACATGGCCCCCTGGTCTGCTCCTGCTGCCAACCAGCTGGCAGAGATGGAAAACGGTGCCTCCGACTGGGCCCAGCTGGTCCCTTACAGGGAGGCCATCTCTTCGTGTGGCCTGTGCCTTGCGCTGTTGAATGGGTTGCTGACATAGGAAGAGAACACCCCATGACCTGGTGTCCCAAATGCCTGACCTCTAGATACTAGTGGGCGAACAGTCAGACCTATGAGCACTGCTTTCCAGAGTGGGCCTCCGGGAAGCACCTCCAGAGGTGGGTGGCTGGCTTCTCCCTGTTCCAACTTGGAGCTGGCTAGCTCTCCTGGCCCCTGGGAGCCGAGTGGAACAGTTGTCTCTGCCTTCTCTGACAAGCACAGTGCAAGGAATCCTGAGTCCCTCCCTGGCCCCTGTAGCCACAAAGCTGCCCAGAAATTAACTGGGGTGGGGAAGCACCATGGTCCCCAATTCACCTCCAGAGTGGGTGAAGAGCTCCCAACAGGTGACCAGGTGGTGTCCAGGATCCAGACTGTGAGCTCCAGAATGTCGTGCAGGGAGCCCCGTCCCGTCTCCCTCACCCAAGGAACTTGTCTCCCGCTGGCCTGGCCGGGCTGGCATCTTTGTCACCATCCTTCACCATCACAGCTGCGTCATGTCCAAAAGACTGAGGTGTGTGCAGATCAAATGAAGGGCTCTGCTGGCCAGGTCTCAGTGACCGCCGCTGCCTCGGGAAAAAGCAGAAATCTAGGGAGACTGGAGCCACTCAGGGCTGATCCCGCCAAGTTCCCAGCCAGGTCTGCTCAGGTCCTGTTCCAGGCTCTGTGGTGGCTGTTATTTTCCACCTCCTCTCCCTCTCCATGTCTACGTCCAGTTATTAAGTTATTAGCTTTCCTTCATTCATTTATAAAAGACGATGCTTTTGTCATGGTTTGTGGGGTATTGTGCTCCTCTCCCTCACTAATGTTTTTGTTATTGTGTCTTTTTTTTTGGCATAGCTGGGGCTTGAACCCAAGAACATGTGCATGCTACTCTAAGTGACACCCAGCCCTCTCTGATGAGTTTCCTCATCAGCTGGAATCCCGGATGTCTTGCACAATGCTGCCTGGTACCCCACACTGTCTTCCTGACCATCACTCACAGTTTCAACTGTTCACCCACCAACCAGGCAGAATTTGAGGGCCCTAGCAGGATTTCTCTCATCTAATTCTTGCAGTGACTTGAAGTATGTACTTGTATTACCCCAACAAGGAAATGGGTATTTTGCGAGGTCAGGTAGCTGGCCTGGGCCCACACAGTCAGTGGGTGGTAGAGCTGGGGAACCCACGGCAGGAATCTGGATGGAAAGGGAACCCCCCACATCGGAGCCTCAACCACTCTCCCATCAGAAACATGCTGGAGTCTGGGAGCCGTACTCTCACACCACTGCGAGGAACAGCCTGGCCCCCCAAGGCCAGTTTTGGGGTCCAAGCTCAGTGAAGACAGGTAACAGAGGCCAGCGAGGCAGGGGGCCAGTCTGTTCCAGTCGGGGCTGACAAGTGCCACAGCCTGCCTGCCTGCCCGGAGGCCTCCCAAGGTGCGCCTGGACTTAGGGCAGCCTCCAGGAGAGGCTTCGGGCCCCCTGTTGGCTCAGCAGACTTGGAACTCCCTCCTCTCCTGGCCCCTGAGGTTTTGGAAGGGTGCTCCAGATCGAACCCAGGGCCTCGTGTATGCTAAGCACGCACTCGTCCAAGGACCCACACCCCCAGCCCTACTCCTGGTTTTCTTTTTTTGGGGGGGTACCGGGGATCGAAATCGGGTCCTTACTCTTGCAAGGCAGGTGGCAGAACCACTGAGCTAAATCCCCAGCCCCCCTGGTTTTCTTTAAGTCTCCCCTAATCACTAGTTGACCAGAGGATACTTGTTCACTTCCTTCATGGTCCTTGTTTTCGCAGCTGTGCCACCAATGCTCCAGTTATGGTCACAGCCCTGCAAGTTGAGCTGCCAGCCCTATAAATCCACAGCCAAGCCTGGTGCCCATCTGTATTCCCAGTACAGTGGGAAGCTGAGTCAGGAGGATCACAAGTTCGAGCCCAGCTGGGGAACCTGAGGACTTAGTGAGAACCCGTCTGAAAATTAAAAAATAAAAAGGGAGGGCCGGGGATTTAGCTCAGTGGTGCCACTGCCTGCCTCACAAGCGCAAGGTCTCGAGTTCAATCTCCGGTACCAAAAATAATAAATAAGTAAAATAAAAAATAAAAAGGGCTGGCGATGTGGCTCAATGTGAAGGGCCTGGGTTAATCTCCATTACTAGGAAAAAGAAAAATATAATTCCAGAGCCAGAAGGCTGACTTGCTCAGGCAACTCTTGTCTGTCCTGTGCTCCAGCCCCAGCCCCCAGAAACCTCTGTTAAGGCTCTGAACAGCAGCACCCAGCGCTTCCCCTTGACAGCACTTCTAGGAGTGGTAAGATGCATAACATGTGTGGCTTCCTGCTGAGCCTCCTTCTCACCCCCAGGGTGTAGCCTGCAAGAGGGCAGAAGCCAGGTCTCTGTGACTCACCAGGATGCCCCTAACTACACCCAGCCAGCACAGGGCTTGGCCAGCACAGAGAGGGCGCCCAGGAAGGCTGCTGGGTGAATGGGCAGGGGATGGGTGGATGGTTGGATACAGGAGGGAGCAGAAGAGGGGCAGAGGTCCATTCTCGGTGACACAGGCATCCGGGCTATTCTGCCTCTGTGCTGGTGACAGGGCCTTCCTCACTCGCTCAGCGCAGGGCCTCCAGGACTCTCACAGTCATGATGGCACAGAGTTCCATGGGACACTGCCACACAAATGAAGCCCTCTTCTCCCACCACTTTGGGGTCGTTTCCCCATGGTCTTGCTGTGCAAACCAGGAGAGCAAGGTCTGGAGAGCTGGCCTTCAGACCCAGGGGTGGGCCTTGCTGCCTTTGGCTTCTTCCCTGGAAATCTGCAACCTCCCAGGAGGCGGAGCCCCAGAGTATTCAGGTCAGCCTCTCCCTAGCCGCCTTCCCTCCTGGATTTCCCAACATCTCATGGGTCTGGGAGTCCCCAGGGTCCGGCTGGCTCTTCCAGCCCAGGGCAGTCCCAGTTGTTGGCTTCTCCTCTTTAATTCCTTGGAATCCAACTTCCCCAGCAACTTCCATCTAATTGTGCCCTTGGGCGGGGCTCTGAACTCACCAGGTGGCTGAGGCGGACACAGCCTTGGCAGAAGTGACCCTTGCCCCTCACCCTGCCAGAGCCTGATCCACTTGACCTATAGCTTCACCCGAGGCTTGGACTCAACTCCTCAATGCCCTGGGGAGGGAGAAGGGCCTCTACCCAGCATGCGGTGCATCTGGTGAATGCCCGGTGGGCTTTGCTTGTTTATCTCTCTACTGCACCCCACCCCCATTTTCTTTTTCATGACTTTCAACCCGGCCTAGAAGGAATAAGCCCGCAGTTGATGCCAGGTGTGGGGAGGTGGATGCACTGAGAGCCTTGGCACTTCCTCCCCAGTTCAGGGGAAGGATGGATTGGAGCCAGCAGGCTGGCCAGGAGGATACCACACATCATCGAAACTGCCAGGGAGTGCTGACTCCCCTTCTCTGGCCCCCAAAAGCTAGACGTGTAATGGCAAGGGAGTAGGGCTAAGAGAAGGAGGGCTCTGGGCTGCATTTTGGCCCTAAGGATTCCCTAAGACTGGCCCCATGGGTCTCAGCCCGGCACCCAACAGAGCCCCGGAGAGTGGCATCCACCAGCTGGGCGAGCCTTCCTGCCTTTCCTCCACCCAGTCCAGTGAGCCCCGAAGACCTCTGGCCATCTTCCCTCCTCAGCCTGGCTGTGCCAAAGATCTGCACTAAGCCCCCAGCCCCGACCCTGGTGGAGACTGCAGCAGCCTGGTCACCATGCACCATCTCGTCCCACTCCAGGCTGGGCAGCCGCACTGCATGCTGGTCACTAGGCAAGGGGTGGGACCTGAACAGCTGGGGGCCCTGTCTCCGAAGGGGTTTCCACCAAAGGAGACCTCTGGCTGAACTTGAGGATAAAGTTGTTTACTTGTAGCCACTTGGAGAGCTGTTTATGGAGTGTCTGAAACACGTGCACGTGCCCACTCTCCCACTGCTACCCGGCATCGATGCTGCCCACCCCTAGCTCCCTCCTCTCCAGCCCGAGGTCCCCTCAAAGCTGTCTGCAGCAGCCTCAGTCTCATGGAGCAACTTTGTGTGACCCCACACAACCTCCTGGGCCGGCTTGGCTGCTTTCTAACGCCCTGTGCCTCCATCCAGGTTCAGCTCAGTAAGCGCCCCCAGGGCAATCGGCGCCTCTGTGGGTGCACCGGGCGGGCAGAACGCAGGGAAGGACTCTGCCGGTCCAACGGCGGGTTCTGCGATGGAGATGACCCCATCGGACGGCCCGGAGGCCCCGCGAGGCGGCGCGTCGCCTGACCTCAGCCTTCTGGACAACTCCCCGCAGCGCAGGGCAGCCAGGCGGCCAGCCGGGTCCC
>NW_004624801.1:8951610-8986976 GCF_000247695.1 Heterocephalus glaber | reverse complement strand
GCCCCCACTCCCGCCCCGGCCGGCCGAGGCTTGGGCAACACGCGAAGTGGTCAGACAGGTTTCCGGAGCGGCTCAGGATCCACGCGGGCTGGCAGGCTTCCGTGCCGGGCCGACTGCGCCCCGCCGGCGGCGGTGGAGAGGCCACCCCCGGGGCAGTTTGTTTCCGACCCTCGCAGGCGACCCTGGGAGTTAGGGGGACAGGGAGGCTTAGGGTCGTGGAAAGCCAGCTTTCAGGTGTGGACCAGAACCCCACCGCTCCCCACCCCCACCGCTCCTGGATGTTGGCTAAGAGCACTCCAGGAGGGAGCTTCCCGGGCCCCACGGACACGGACACGGGCCATGCGGATGGGGTGGGAAAGAGACAGCGCTGCCCTAACCTGGGAAGTGACCTCGCACCAGTCACCTGCGTCCCCTCTTCCAGATTCAGTTTCCTCATCTACCACGTTCCCTGTAGTCAGACACTCCGGGAGTAGTGGACTGGGAATGGGGACTCGTGGGGCAGGTGGAGAGGGGAGAAAAGTGCCATCGCCCACCTCCCGTTTGGCAGTCCTGATGAAACCCAACGGGTGCTGGGAACCCCTGGTTCACACCCTACCGCCAGGCGCTGGGGACTTGGGAGATAGGAAAATGGAATCTTGGGGAGCAAACTCCCTACCAGGGAGAAGCTTGAAGCTTGGCACTTGCCGTGTAGGCTGGGAGGCGCTAGGCTCTCCGGTGTTTTGGGGCTGAGGAAGGGGTGCCTCCTCGCTGACGCCCCACCCAATAGGACCTAGGTCTGGAGTAGGAGCCCCGGGGAAGTCGAGGCAAAGGGCGACCAAAGGACAGCGCTGCCATCCAGAAAGTGGAACGCTGAATCTCCCGGGTCTTCAGCGGCTGGTGGGCAGGGAGGGGTCTCGAGAGCCGCTCAGCTGCGGTTTTCTCTGTGGTTCGCGGGGAGGGGGGGTCGGGGTCACAAGGTTGGCACTACAAAGGGGCGACAGGGGCTCCAGGACTGGTACCCCCAACCCTATCAAAGAAAAGGAATCCTGAGCTAGAAGAGAGTCCGGCCCTGGCTCTGGCCGCTGGCAGGAACCCCCTTCCTGCAGGGAGGCAGACGGGGGCGCGAGCGTGGGTCCAGCCGGCACGCTGGTGGGGACCGGGGTCCCCGCGCTCGCTCGGGGACTGGGCGACTGGCCGTGGCACGCGAAGCCCACCAAGGGGCGGGGGCGCGCCGACCCCCGGGAGGAGCGGGCCGGGGTGCGGCCCCAGGGCCTCGGGCGGCCTGGCCGGGTGGGCTGTGGGGGCCCCCGCCGGCCCGCGCGGCTTTGTCTGCGCAGCTCCGCTTTGGGAAGGCGCCAGCCGGGGTACAAGATGGCGGGGAAAGGGTGGGATCGCGGCGCTCGCCACGCGGAGCCGCTCGTCGGCCTGCGCCGCCGCGGGGGCGGGTGCCGGTGCCCCGGCCTCCCTCCGCCCGGCCGCGGTCGCCCCCCGACCGGCGACCCACGCCCACCGCCCCTGTCCACCCCGCGGCGGCCGCCTGCGCCTCGCTGCGCAGAGCCGTGGCCGCGGCAGCTGCAGAAAATGGCTGCCAAAGCGGCGCCAGGCAGCACGCTGCCACGGGCGGGGGGCGCGCGCGGCCCCGCGGCCCCGCTACCCGAGCCCAGCCGGGGACTCTCCGCCCGCCAGACCCTCTCGGGCACGGGGAGCAGGGTCCTCGGCGGGGGTGAGGGGAGGGGGAGGGGCGGTTACCTGCGGGCGATGGCGACAGGGTGGGGGCAGCGGGGACTGCGCCAAAGGGGCGCTGGGGTCTGTTCCCCACCCCCACCCGCATGCCTGCTGCCCTTGCGAGGTCGAGGAGCCCGGCTGGGGGAAATGTTAAAGGGGTGTTGACCTCGGTGACCGCAAGCAACCCCACCTATCTAGAGATCACTATCCCCCCCCGGGGGGCACTGGGGAGGGGATGGCCAGCTATGATGCTCTCGCAGAAAATAAATAAATAAAATTTAAAAATAAATACATAAATAGCTAGTTGTGTGCGTGCCCGACTACCAAACGACCCAAGCCCGGAACTCCGCTGAGAAGATCCGGGTGGATCCTAGGAGCCATAAACCGCAGCCTGGTCGGTAGCTCAGCAGGTGCCGAGCCCCCACCCTCCTCTCTGTGGAAACCGCTCGGACCCCCGCCTTGGGCCCGCCTAGAGCTGCCGGCGCCCACGAGGTGCCCGCCGCTCCCCGGCCCCAGGCACAAGCACCCTTCTCCGGACGCCAAGGGGAACCCAGGGCTCAGGGAGGGGTGCGCGAGGCAAGCTGAAGACCCTGACAAGGGCGCGGGCTCAGGACAGGGCGGCGGGGGGGGGGGGGGGGGCGGGACCCAGGCGGAGGAGGAAATTGCCCCAGGATTTGCAGGGCTGAGGTGCTGAGGAATAAACGAAAAGTGGGAACAGAGGTTCCGTGGGTGGGGTTAGGCTCAGAAGTTGGGACCACTTGGTGTAGCCGCATAGATCTGTACCCCCCACCTCCCCCATCCCCCAAGGAACCCAGGCTCTGAGCTGGACGGGAGGCTGGAAAGAGGTGTCTGGATTTGGGGCTTTATTTTTCCCCATCTGCAAGTTTCTTGGTCACCCCTCCGGCCAACCTCGTTCTCGATTCTTCTGGATATCTCACTGGCAGCAACTGGAAAATTCAAATTCCAGGAATAAGGGCAGGGGGCAGGGGCCAGGGACCTGGAGCCAACGGGTCATGGAAAGGAGTTTCCAGGTTTGGGAGCAGCTTTTGCGCTGGGGTTTAAGTGTAGAGAAAGGCGCACTTAAGGAAACACCTCCGGGTTCGGGTTCGGAGAGAAGTCCTAAGACGTCTAGGGTTCCGCCGCGTCTCCCTCCCCCAACTGGGCGAAGGTGTCCATGGAATGAAGCACACAGAAACTTGGAGATGGGAGTTTGTTATAAATGACCTCGTTAAATGGGCGTGGGCAGGCGCGGGGCAGGGGTGGGCTTTGTGCTTCGCCCAAGAGGCTGTCCCTGAGGCAGGCGCGGGCTTCCAGGGTCCGAAGACCTCTTCCAGGGCGGCGGTCCTGCGCTGGGCGCAGATCCGGGCAACCCCGCGCCCCCAAGAGCACCCGCAGTCCCTGCTGACGAGGAAAACTGTTTTCTGCTGGGCAAAACAGTGAGGCAGCAAATCTCAGCCAAGGTCAGGGAGGGATGCGTGCCGGCACCAAAGGCTGCTGCGGCCACAGCGCTTCCTTCCGCAGAACAGCGAGGAGGAGGAGGAGGAAGAGGAGGAGGAGGCGGCGGCCGCAGCTAACTCGAACCAGCCGCCACTGCCTTCCCCAATTTCGCACCCGCGTTCCCTGGCACTGCCCACTCCCGCCACCTTTCCTCGGGAGGGACCGGGTTAAGGAATTTCAGATTTGGAGGGAAGGAGAGCTAGGGCGGAGGAGGATGCCTGAGACCAGAGGAGGTCACACGGGTCATCGCGTCCCTCCCCCACCCCCACACTAGCGGGTCCTTGGGGTGATCCCCACCTGCGCCTTGTTCCAGGCTCAGGCTGCCCAGTAGGGGGCATCGCTGGGCGCCACCAGGAGGCTGCAGCCTAGAGGCGATCTCCGTCCCAGGCGAAGTCCCCAGGGCGCAAGAGCGCCCATTGTCTTAACCGTCACCTTTGGGTCCCGGAGGGAATGGTTCCCGCCGCCAAAGCGTCGCTAGAACGCTGGCGAAGGGACTGGCGACCGCCTCGGGAGGGGTCAGCCGGACACCTGTGCGTGCGTGCGCGTGCGCGTCTCTGCGCGTGGGGGATGGGCCGATGCGCCCCTGGATCGGCGGGTTTTCTGCGGGAGTCGCCTGTGGTTGGGAGTCTCGTCCCTAGAGGAACAGCGACATAGCGCTGCCTTCTCCCTCCGCTGGCTCCCATCCTGCGGGTGGGCCCAGGGCTGGGCACCTGACCTTCCTCCCCGCAACCATCGCTCCACTGAATTCTGCCTGGCAACCTGAGAGCGGCTCTTCTGGTGCATTTTCTTTCCTGCACGTAGGGTTTTTTTCCTCAACAATTGGCAGGTTTTTAAAGTAACCTTTAAATGAGACATCGATTTATCATTATCATGATTGCATTCAGAAATCCAGCCCGAAGGGACACCCTGGGAGATGCTAATTTGGTAGTACCACGGGCTGCTGTGGCTGAGCACGTCCCTAACCCCGCAAGCGCATTTCTTCCGTAGCTAATTGCTCTGATGGGGGTTGAGTTGCTGGAGGGTGGGAGCTCGGACTGTTCCCAGAGCCCCGTGCGTGCGTGCGTGCGTGTGTGCGTGCGCGGACCTGATGCTGCAGCGGCTAGTGCGGTAAACACACACACACATACATACAAACACACACGCCAGCTCTCCTCCCGCATCCGGGCCTTCCCGCTCCTCTGCTTTGCTTGCTGAGTTTGGGGAGGGGGTTGTGGGGTGGAAGTGTGTGCACCTCGGGAGCGAGGAGAGGCCGAGTGGCCGCGGGAGAATGACGGGGGGGGGGGAGGAACGACCTCCGGAAGAGAAATTGGGGAAAGGGTGCAGGCGAAAAAGGGGGACTGGCAAGGAAGGGGGTGCCTAGGCGAGAGGCGGGGACGTCAGGGGAGAAAGAAAGGGAGCGGGCGGTGAGCGGGCGGGGGCGGCTGGCTCGTTTCCACTCGTGAGAGCGGTTGCCGAGAGACGCGCGGGCCAATGAACGCGCACCAGCTCAGCCTGGCGCCCGCCGCGTGTCCTTATATGGTGCGGCCGCTCGGCGGGCGCTCGCGCACATCGCCATATAAGGGCAGGAACCTAAATACAGGCTATACCTTGTTCTCCGCTCCCGGCCGCGGCCCCGGCGATCGATGAGCGCGCCGCCGAGCGGCTGTGGCGCGCGGGCCCCGGGAGCCTGCTGGGAGGGGGCCGAGGCGGCCACTACGCTTGGCCAGATGTGGCTGGCTCAATGGCAGCCCGGCCAGCTGTGGCGCTCAGGAGGTGCCACCGGCCAGGCTCCCCCTCCTTCCCTCCTGCTTTCCCTCCCCCCACACGTTTCCGAGGTGCAAATGCAAATGAACCAGGATTGAAATCTAATTGCTTTTGTTTAAAAAACGTGAGCGTATCTGTGTTGGGTTTTCGCAGAAGCCCAAGGATCCAAGGAAATCAAGCCCAAAGCCTGAGGGGAAGGAGGCTGGTTTCTGACTTGTGGGTTCAGGGCCCCTCCGGCTGTCTTCCTAGGCCTGGTCTGTTTAGAGATCATCTGAGACCCAGAGCCCTATTTCCTGACCCCTTGGCACCAGGCCTGGCCTAGGTTCCAGGCCAGGGTGAAAAGGGTGGATGTTGCGTTGGCGCCATGGTGAGGGCAGGAGTAATGGCCACCAGACCTACGGCTCTGGGCCAAGTGGCACAGCAGGAGCTGGCCAGGCTGTGGGAGGGAGAGGTGAGAGATGTTTCAAGTCTCTTCTCTCTTCCCTTGGCATTGCTCACCATGCTTCTGGACAGTCTCCCCCTGGTGACAGGCTTGGCCTGGTTCACCCAGCTCCAGGATTAGACCTCCTGGGCAGGACTGGGACTGCCCTGCCGAGGTATGAGGAGGGTTCAGGGAGGAGGTCTTTGCCAAAGAGGCAGTTGGCCCAGGGTGGGCCCTCTGGACATCCCAGCAGGCAGCTTGGGTTGTATCACTGGTGCCTACCTTTGTGCCCTGCCTCCAACAGGGTGGTCCGCTCACTTACTTTCTCCCTCCCTACTTCTAGCTGGTCCCTCTGCTCACCTGAAGAGGAGTTTGGGCCACCCTAGGAGAAGGGTCTGGACAGTGGGAATGGCCCTCAGCTGGGATGTCTGGGTACTGCGTTTGGGTGGAGAGGCCTCTGGCTGGGACCATGCTGTGCTGGCGGGTCTTCCAACCAGTCCAGGGCACTTCCAAGCAGTCCAGTGACTGCTTGCAGCGAAATGCTGTTGTAGATCTCCAGATAGCCTGCCCAGCAGACAGAGTGCAGACTGAGGCCTTTCCCTTCTGTCCGTGGTCGTTGACAGCAGGCAGAGAGACTTATAGAACAAGTTCACCAGGCTCCCTGGGTGGCCCTGGAGAAGCCTGTGTACCTGGACCAGTGACCCTGAAGATGCAGTGCACTGTGTTCCAGTGCACACCCCGGTGGCCCCTCGGATTTCGCTTTCCGGCGCAGATGTGCATTGTGTCAGTGCCAGTGCTGCCTCCCCTCCTGGTGCCTTGAGATGCCACTAAGACAGTCTTGCCCCCCAAGGAGGCCATTTCCAGTAGCATGATGCCACCTATAGAGTGTACCTGGAATTAGTCCGAGCTGCAGCTGCACTGTGCTGCCGGCAGTGTGGATCTGCAGGGAGGATCTTGCTTTGTACAGTCAGGCTTTGGGTTGGGCTGGGAGAGGTAGTCTTATCCCCCAGGGCTCCTTCCTGACTCTTCCTCTTGCAGTCTGGGTCCTCTAGCTAGGTGTTTGGTAGCTACCGGCTTGGCATCTGGGGAGACTGAGGCTGTTACCTGGCACTACAGAGACAGGAATCTGCTGCTTGAACTGGGAGTCCTGTTTCCTGCACACACACCACGAGGTTCAGCGTGTTATCCTAGCTGCCTATATCAGCGGTCAGGAGTCAGTGGTCAAAAAGTAGTTTCTTTCTTTCTTTCTTTCTTTTTTGTTACTGAGGATCAAACTTGGGTCCTTGCACTTGCCCAGCAGGCAGCGAAACCACTGAGCTAAATCCCCAGCCCCAAAAAGTAGTTTCTTAAAAGTTCTGGAATCCCAACAGAGCTGCCTGGATGGACCCCACCACCACCACCATGCATCAGATGTGGCATCTCTGCAGAAGGCTCCTGAAACTGCCTGTTCCTTCACAGGGCAAAACAGGTCAGGAGAAAGAATGCCTTCTCCAAGACCCCTCAGCAAGCAGGGATGGGGGTGAGGGGTGGGGTGGGGGAAAGGGGCAAAGCAAGCCTGGTCTGGAAGACGCACTGTGTCTTAGCAACATCTTGGGCACAGGCTTCTGTGACCATGTGACTTGTTGGTCCAGGAACCCAAGCCCTGCTTTAGGGACCTGTAGCTGACAGATGAGTGGTCCAGTGCTTGGGATGGACCACTGCTGACCTCAGTCAGTTGCTCTCCTGGGCAGCCTGTGAGGGAGGACAGAGGGGAGAAGTGCTGCAGGGCTCTGGCCCCAGCTCCTGAGCTCCGGGTCCTGCAGAAAGCAGTAGCTTTCTCATACCAGACCAGGATTAGGAGCCCCACAGCCATGTCTGCTTCCCCAGGCACCTGGTCCACAGCAGTGAGAGCTACCCTGACACATGTCCCCTTATATCCTAGGTGACAGATTTAGGTAGAGCCCTGTCCTGTGGCATAATATGGTCATCAGCAAACTACTTAACTCTCTGAGCTTCTTTCTTCATTTTTATTATTCCATTTTATTTGTTGAGACAGCGTCTGGATATGCAGTTCAGGCTGGACTTGAACTCACTATGTAGCCCAGGCTGGCCTCAAACTTGCAGGAATTCTCCTGCCTCTGCCTCCTGAGTACTGGCATCACAGGTGTGAGCTACCATGCTGGGCAGACTTTCATTTTTAATGCTGTTTATAAGCCTCCCTGTGAGGAGAAATACAGCAGCCTTCGAAAAGCACCCAGCCTGGTACCACACAGCCCTCAGTGGATGGGAGCTACTTCCATCCTCTCCCACCCCTCTTGCGCCAGGCTGGGTGCCAGTTGCTAGGAATGCAAATAGCCCTAAAGCACTGCATCCACGTAAGCGGCGTGGAAACCCACTCAGCAACCAGGGACAGGTCTTCCTGGGGACCGGTCAGTTGGTGTCCCCTCCACCCTCCTTCCTGCCGGCAATATCTCCTCCAGTCCTTCTGGTCCCTACCCTTTGCAGCAGTCCAGGGCCCTAAAGCCCCTCGCTCGATGCTCCTCCCTTCCCAGAGCCTCCTCAGAGCCACAGTCACAGCCCAGAAACCTTCCCTTGGGGAAAGGGTGCCTGGGCACAAGCGCTGCCACTGCATTGCTCTAGGACACCGAGTCCAGTACCCAGCTCCTCACCCTGAGGAGCCGGTAGATATTTGTGCACGGGCGTTTGGGGGCCTGTGTCCCTTGGGTCCAGGGTGCAGA
The DNA here is from genome assembly GCF_000247695.1 of Heterocephalus glaber. The sequence continues at coordinate 8,978,894 of NW_004624801.1, read as the reverse complement.
CCCATGACGGTGTCTGTCACAGTGACACGGAGGAGAACTGCCACCCAGGAGCCAGAACACCGATTACCAGAACAGAGAGAGATCTTTCAGTGCACACACCTAAGCTGTTTCCCAGACTCCCGAGCTCCTGACCCACAGTGAGGAGGGCTGCAGCCTTTATCGTGGCAGCGGGGGACACTGAGGGTCACCTGCATTTTCTGAGGGACCTGAGGAACAGCAGTGCAGAAAGCAGCTTTGTGTGGTTGCTCCAAGTCTCCTTCTGGACACCCGCTCCTCATTGCCCCTCTCCCTTAAACTTGCTACCCCACACTGGGGACTGAGATGCCTGTGGTCTCTGCTCTCCTGGATTGTGCCAAGCACCCCCAAACACACTTCTGAGTTCTCCTTCAGGACTTTGCTCTGAAAAGTTCCCGACTCCTTGGAGGGAAGTACAGAGCACTGCTTCTCCCTGAGGAGCTTTGGCAGACTCCGAGGTGAGGTGAGGCGAAGCGGTTCTGAGCCCCCGCCCACCTGCTCCCCTCCAGTGGGAATCCACCTGGGTCCTTTCCGAGGGCAGCTCAGCATTCTCCCTGGGCTGGGTCCCAGTTGGCTCTGGCTCTCGGACAAACGAAGCAGTTGCTCCAGCACTCCCAGACTGGACGGTGACTCCCGACAAGGAAGGGGCCAGCCCGTCCCTCGGGCTTGGGAGGAAAGGGGAACACAGTTCCCGATGGCCACTGGAGCTCCCAAGCTAGCCTCGGGAGTCGGAGACCCAGGTCGGCTGGAAACCCTTTCGGGAAGACCTAAGGAGTTTCTGGTGCATGAGAATTGGCAATGCCCTGCAGGACTCTCCTGTTGCCACTTTCAAAAGGGAGAAACTGAGGCTGAAACCCAGGACTAATTAGGAATCTTGGAATCCCAAGCCCAGAGTTTTCTGGCTATGAAAGACTGGGGACCAGGTGGAGTCTTTGCTTGGGTATTCTGGGCACCCTTCCCCAAGGATGCTCCCTTCTCCCCTCCTTCTGCCTCTGACACACACACACACACACACACACACACACACACACACACACACCCCACAGTGGGGGGTGACTGCTGGAAAGCAGAGGGGACCTCTGGGTCAGAAGAGGAAAAGAAACCACAGTGGAGACCCATTCCGAAATGCGGAACAAACCCAGTAGTCTGCACTCTCCAGAGACGCTGCCTGCCTCCCACCTGCCCATCTCACCCTGCAGGTCGATCCACCCCACAGCAGTTCGTTTCTCAGCTTCCTCCCGAGCCCTGATTTTAAGAGGAACTTAAGAATTATATTGGGTTTCTTGGTTCCAAGCCTGAGCTGTGGCCACCTCTGGAATTAAACATAGAACTTGCACCTTCTCATAAGTTTGGGGAGTTTTGTCTGCAGAGGCTCCGGGAAGGCAGGACGGGGCCCCAGCCCTTTGGCCCCTCCCACTGTTCATTGCCTTAGGGGTGTTGGCCTTGAGGGGAGAGTTCTGCAGCAAAACCCCCCCGGAGTCCACAGTCGGCTGAGGGTGGCTCCACGATTGCAATTCTGGCCCAAATTCACTTAACATATTTATTTGTGGATTTCCCCCTCCCACCCTTCTTCATATTAAGAAAGATCAAGAAGATTTTTAATGTAGAAAAGATGTTTCCTTCCATAATGCCCCCACCCACACGTCTTTTATCCTTTTTTGAATCCAAGGACTTGTGTTGTCCCAGTGGGCGAGGGCCCGTCCTAGAGCAGAAAAGCGCTCTGCCTCCCAGGGGGTGGGATCAGAGCCTCTGGGACCCCCAGGGACCAGATCTGGTCCAGAGAGCTGATTGCCGGACTCCGATGGCTCTTTCCTTCGGGGCAGACTCAGGCTCGCCCTTCCCAACCTGGCCGCGTTCACGGTCACCTCCCAGCCAGGGCTCCCGAACCTCCCACCACAAACGGGGAGGTGGCCCCAGTGTTCCGAGGGCTCCCACGCCCGTTAGGCGCTTCACTGGTTTGGCTAAAAAGTAGCTAAGATCTCAGGCTGGAAGTACAAAAATACAGAAACTCAGCGTGAGCGCCACATTTCCACTGCTTTCAACTTCATTTCTCCCTAGCCTTGGCCGAGAAACCCACGCCCACCTCAACACCGCCTTTTCTTGTCTTAAGCCTCAGTTTTCAGGATCTCGAGGATGTGCCCAAGAAAAGAAAATTAATTTCGCCTCTGATTGCTGTTATTCTAGATAAGCCATTATTATGCAAATGAGGACATACTGCTCTCAGGATGAATAAGAACGGCGCTGGTAGCGGAGCAGGACATCCCCAGATGTTTGCATAATTACTTCTGCCCTAACTTCGGGAGTGCAGTGCAAAATGTCAAGGGAGGAAGTTGTGCGAATAAATACGGTACCGTGTTCCCTGAATTTGATTTCCTAGAGAAAGGCGGAAAAGCCAATCCTAGCTTTCCCTGCCGAGGGAAGAGGTGTCCCGGCTGCCCGCCTGTGCCCACTCCCGGGGGCTGAGCCCCTCCGCGGCCGCCCGCAGCGGGACGAGAGGGGTCTCCCTGGGCGGTGAGGCGCTTGCCTGTAGCCCGGGCCGCCCGGGCCTCCAGCTTTCCGGCAGCCCCGAACCCGCAAGACTTCTGGGCGCACAGGGAGTCGCCGCTATCCGGCCACAGAGCCTCGACTCCTGCCCTGCCTGGTGGGTCCCCGGCGGGGTCTGCCTCGCGGGGCAGTGGCGGGGGGCGCCCTGGAAACCCTGTCCTGGGGTGACTGCCAGGCACCCACCCAGCGCGGGACGCCGAGTCTAGTCTTCGCCAAGGCCTTCACAGGCGAGAAGCCCGGCCCGACCGTCGCACTTTTCTCGTCGACTCCCACACAGCTGTCCTGGGGGCCGCCGCCCGCCACTTCCAGGGAGCCTGTTTCTCCCTGGAATGACCCGGCGGGCTCCCGCGCCTCGGTTTTTCTGACCTCTAAAAGGGCGCACTGGAGTTTGGCTCCCTGCGTGCAGCAACTCTGGAGACAACAGACCTGGCTGGGACTAACCCGAGGTCTCCGGCGTCCGGGCCAAAAATCGCGTCAATTCCTTCCGCTTGGGGGCGGGGTAGGAAGCGGGAAGGAACGTGACCCGCAGACGGAGTCGAGACTTCCCCGAGCTCTCCTGGGGCCGGGACTGCAGTAACCAGCTGAGCGGCGGGGCTCGAGTTCAGAAGCCCGGGGAGCAGAGACCTCGCTGCGCAGGCTCTGGCCACCATCCCTGGCCTCTCCTCGGCCACCCTCGCCGTAGGTTTCCCCGATGGACAGGCTCGCAGTGGGAAGGGGCGCGCTCTGCCGTGCCGCACTGGCTGGGTCAGGCCTCTCTCGGAGCAGAAGAAACCGGGTCAGGTCCCGCACCGGGGCCATCGTCAGCCACAGGCTGCTGCGGCGGCTGGCCTGGGCCGTCGGGCCCAGCGCCCAGGGAGCAGAGGAGCGGGGAGGAGGCTTCTGATAACATCTTTGACTGGGATGGGGCTCCAAGGCAATGACCGAGGTCACCCACTCGTCCCGAGCTGCTCTGTCGCCACATCCCGCCGCCCTCGCACTCCCTCCCCGGCAGTGTCTATTCTGCCTCGGCTGAGCTCCTTCTCCCCAGGCGGCGGGAGCAGAGCGCCCAGCCTCATCCGCCCTCGCGCCCTTTCCCGGAGAGCGCGAGGACAGGGCCGCTCTCCAGCCCCTCTCAGAGCCATCTCCCCCTCTGTCACCGGGACGGGACGCCTCCCGGCTCCCGGGGCGGCTTTCCGCAACCCACACCAGGAGGTCTTCCCGGGAAGGCTTGGGGAGGGGGCCCGCCCCACGGCGCGCATGCGTGATGGGCCAGGCGATGTGCGCGTGCTCCTCCCGCGTGCACCCGCTGCGCGCCGGGCGTCCTCTCTCTGAGCGCGGCTGCGCGCCAGGTGCCCGGGGCGAGACCCACTTGGCCCAAATCTACCGAAACGGAAGGCCCAAGGGTCAGGTCAAAACTGCGCTTGAGAAGCACGCAGCCAGCTTCCTGTGGACCGTGGGTGCCTTCATGAAGTAGGGGCCGTTTGGACTGACGTGGGTTCCCCAGAGAAAGTCATCCAAACCAGAACCACCGAGTCCCATTAAACTGTCCTGATCCCAGAACATCGGTAACAGCACTAATCACAATGGTAATTTAATGGGCATTTACCTGTGCCTGCTGGTGTGATAATGCTTACATGACATCTCACTCTCCTCACAGGGACCCTGTTTGGGAAAGATGCTAATTTTCCATTTTTGAATATAATGTTGGCAGCTGAAGTTCAGAGAGGGTATCTTATGCAAGGGCACACAGGCAACAAGGGGATGGAACCCAAGTAGGCTGGCCCAGAACACACATGTTTAGCCACTGTGCACTACCAGAGGAAAAGCAAAGATTGCCATTCACAAGCAGCCTTCAGCTGGGTTGATGGGGCTCCCACATCTCTTTCTCTTTCCTTTTGTTCCAGCCCCATCTTTTTGTGGGAGGGCTCTGCTTAGAGGCTCTGCTTAGAAGCCCTGCTGTGGCCATCCCAGGGGATTGACCAGCCCTTTCCTACTTGAATTCTTTCCTCAAACCCTGGAGGAACTGACGTTTCAGGACAGCCAGAGCCCCTGCTCTTAGAGCCCTAATCTTAGAGTTTCTCAGACAGAACCCTTGTTGTATAATCCCCTTTCCCCCCAAGGCTCCCCTATTTTATAGATGAGAAAGGCCTCATAAGGACAGCATGAGTCTTAGTTGTTACTTAAGTGGGATAGGGCAGGGGCTAGCCCCTCAGTAGATGTTGCTTAACTGAGGCAGGGTGTTTTCCTCCTCAGAAGGGTAGTGAGGGGGCTTGGTCGAGTTCCTGTGGCTTAAAGGGGCAGAAGTTAAAAGGTTATGTGGGTTCTAGTGTGTGTAGGCCCATGGAACACTGCCTAAAGGGTCAGCCCCTTCTCATTCTGTCCCCCTGTGCCACCCTTCTCCAGCAAGAAGGACCTGACTGTCCACTAGGGAGGAGAAAGTGGGCCAGGAAAGCAGGGTCTTTCTTGCTGCAGGAACAACTAGAGGCGGGAGCCTCAGCCAGGAACCCAGGCAGCCTGTGCAGACTGGCCCTTGTGACCTCTGTCCAGGATGCGGGTCACTCCTGCTACATCCCACACCAGACTTTGGTAATGGGTGAAAAGAGGTACCCAGCCCAGGCTCAGGCATCGGGGAGGCCAGCTGGATGCCGCTTGGCTGCTCTGGGTGGCTGGATGTTAGCCACAGGCCACGCCGTCGCAAGTGAGGCCACGAACCACAGGGCCACACCTCGGAGCTGCCTTCCCTCACTTCACAGCGCCTGTTGGCCGCCAGAAGCAATTGGTTGGGTTCCAAAGCTGCCCGAATTCGCGGCCAAGACTGGGCAGGTCTGACGCCCGCCAAGCCATGCAGTTGAAATGCTCCCAAAGAACGAGCTGAGGCCGGGCCTCAGCCTGCAGCGAAAGGACGAGCCGGGGCTTGCTGGTCTGGCCAAGACCTGGCTGTGAGGGCCTGGCCTGGCCCCGCCTGCTCTTCCCCAGGACTGTGCCAGCCTGGGGCCTTGCTCCAGGAGACCGTCAGGTTGGTGGGCTGCAGGCACAGGGAGGCCTAAGAGGGGCCCAGATGCTGGGCGGTTGCTGCGCTCCTAGGAGGTTGGGCCTACCTGGCAATTGGGTGTCCAAGTACGTCCCACCTCGGGCACCAGTGCCTGGGTGGGTTTCCAGGAGCTGGTCGGAGGCCCTGTGTTGGGTGGGGCAGTGGCTGCCTGGCAGCTGGGTCACCAGAACCAGTGAGGAAAAGGGCAGAGACCAGGGATTTGGGAAGCAGGTGTTCCCAGGCGGGCGGGAGTCGGCATTTCATAAACAAAGAAAATGGGCAGCTCTTCTCGGGAAGGGGAGGCTGTTAAGAGAATCACCAACAATTTCCTTTATAAAAATGCAATCTAAGAGCATTTGATTTCCACTTTCACTCCTTCCTGCCCCCTGCCCCAACACACGCACTGTCTCCAAAGACACTCAAATTGTAGCCATATGGGGCTAAAGTCTTAGGAAGGAGTTACCTTATTTACTGCAGAGGCGGCGCATGTGAACCTGGCAGCCTGGCAGCAGGGGAGAAGTGGGATTGGTAGCCTGGAGTCTAGTCCTTTGAAATTTTATTTACTCCTGGGATGTGCACATGGTGTGCAAAAGACAATTATCTAACTTAGAAGGAGGAAAGCCATGGTGTGGAGGAAAGAAGTGGTGAGAACTGACTCAGTCAGAGAAGGGGGAGAAGGGGAAGTCCAATGAGAGAGCTGGGAGCGGGGATCCTCCTGTTGTTTCCCGGGACAACTCCACCAGCTGAGGGGCCCAGAGTGACCTGTCCTGAGTAGGCCAGAATGACAGCACCACCTCGAGATGCTAGCGCCCTCTCCCGGCACACACAGCCATTCTCCTGCGCCCTCGGAGCCAGACCTCAGCTCGGGTAAAATAGGAGACCAAACCCATTTCTCAGAAGGCCACGTCTCCCTTGTCTCTTAACTGTGGAGGAATGAAGCTACCCAGTGACCTTTTTTTTTCATATCTTCTGCAACCCTGCTGTCCCGTGGACAGCAGGGGACGGAGTGTGTGGAGCAACGGTGACCCACTGCACCCGCCCGGAGGGGTCTCCTTTTTCTTCCACAGGACTGAGGGCTTCTACAACTGACGGAAGCCAGCCTCCAAGAGACCTCCGGCTATTCTGTACCTCTCCTGTCTCTCTCCTTCTTAATCGAGTGGCAATTTTGCCCAGCACTCTGCAGGAATCCCCGACTTTTGTAGATCCAGACACCTCCCAAGCGCTAATTCTGTTCAGGGCAAGCAATTCGGAGAGAATCGCATCGGGCATAAAGACCGGTGGAAAAATGGGGCGAGGGCGCAGAAACAACCACCAAATACCCCTGCAGAGAAGGTAGTGCCTGGTAACGCCCGGGGGGGGGGGGCTTCCTTTCCTCCCTTGGAGCTGCAGCAGTACTTAGGCAAAGAAAGAAAAATGGGGCAGAAAGAGAGGATTAGAGAAGAGAAGCGGAGAAGGGCAGGGAGGGAGGAGGAAAGCTAGTTTTTTTCATCGTGAAACTGAAACCATGGACCGACCTCTGCACACTGCGTGCTAGGCTCAGTTGGTAAATGCAGCCCAGCTCCGGACTGGGCTTGAGAAATCCTCGCGGAAGGGGAACCAGCGCTTTTCCGGGGTGCAGGCGAGTTTCCGAGGGGTGGGGGAGGCGGGCAGGCCAGGTGGGGTTAGACACCCGCCGGTCGGAAGAGCTCCCCTGTGCCGTTCCAGGTGGCCCTACAGTCTGGTGAAGGAGGTGGCCAGCGCGAGCCTCGGAGTGGGCGGCGGCAGTGGTCGCCCACAGCGGGCAGCAGATTCCAAGTCGGGCAGGCGGGGCGCGCAGAGCACGCGGGCCCAGGGCTTCGGGTGGGCTGGCTCTGGGCGGGGAAACCAGACACTTACAGGCGGCTGAAGCCGACTTTATTTTTACTGCCCAAACTGTTGGAAAGTATTTAAGCTTAAACAGAAACAGCTGTATCGCCGGCACCGGCCGATGAAACTATTTGTTACCGAGAATGACTTTTTATGATTAAGGACGCAGCCGGCGGCGGCCTCTCGCAGGCGGCGGGCGCGGGTCACCAGGGCGCTCTGGGAGTCCGAGGCTCGCTGTTCGTTAAGTCAGGACAGGCTGGAGAGGTGGGACTGCAGCTCAGCGCCCACCTTGTAAAATCTGGGAGCAAGGCCAACAACTGGAACCCGCATTTCCAGGGGGAGAGGACTTTGAGGGAGGGCGGGCTCAGCGCCGTCTGCCCTGAGGCCGAGGACCGCGCTGCGCCCGCCCGGCACCTCGCTGTGGCCGGGAGGCCAGCTTTCCGCTCTGGGCTTCTCGCCCTACCAGCCAAAGTCCTTGGCTCGTGTCTTTTCCTCCTCCCTATCGTTCTCTTTTTCCCCTCCCTTCTTCCCAATCCATCCCGTCCCATCCCTGGCCAGGGGAAACGGCTCCCAGTCAAGTTGATTGTCGGTGTTTTAACTAAATCCTGGTTTCCAGGTAGTGGGCGTTGAGACCTAGAGCTTGGGCTGAAAGAGAAAAAGGTGAGGGGTTTCTGAGCCCAGACTGCCCCCTCGGTCCCCGCCTCCAGTGGCCGAGAACTGAGCCAGGAGGCCAGCGAGCGCACACGCGTGTGCGCGGAGCCCAGAAATCTTCGGCCCGGCCCTTTCTGAGACCCGCCAACTTCTCTAGTGACAGCCTCTTGCCAAGCCCGCAGAGGACCCTGCGACGCCCCCTAACTTCCGCACCGTCCTCCCTCGTCGGGTGTCCGCTGCCCACAACGGGAACAGTCGTGGACAGGAAGTGCGCGCGGGCCAGGCACCGGGTCCAGAGGCAGCCGACGCACCGCCCGCCCTGCACCCCAAAACTAGCTAGCCTGCAGGCTCTGCCCTGATGATCATCCATGCCCTGAACACATCCAGGGCTGACAGGGGGCGGGCGGAGCTGGCGACGCTCGAGGCCTGGCCCTGGCGGGGGACGGCATCGCGGGTTAGGCTGGGGACAGGTGGTTCCGGGTGTCGGGGACGATCCGGGACAGGATGGGGCGAGCGCCGTCCCCTCAGGGTCCCAGCCGCAGGAGGGCTCGAGCGGCAACAGCCGACCTCTGCCCGGTCCGCGCTGGGCTTCCGCGCTGAGCGAGCGCTCCAGCCAGCCGGGCTCGCTGGGCCCGCAGGGTGCGCGAGGGCAGCGCTGCGCGACCGGAGATCGAGGAGCAGGCACATTGATTTGTCAGCGTGATGCGGCTGGCGACAGCGGGGGGTGGGGGCGTTGCCATGGAGACCAAGGGTCGGGTGTGCGGTGGGTGTGGGGAGAGGGTCGGCAGAGAGGAGCGGCCAGGGGCGCAGCTCGGGATCTCGGGGTTCGGGCGCGGTCTGCAGCGCCCCAGCACCTGTGCATTGTGCATTGTGCGGCGCAGACCGCGGGGGAGGGGCCGGCGCGCGTCCTGGGCGGTGGGGGTAGGGGGGGGGCCGAGGTCTGCCGAGGAGGCGGGGCCTGGCTGACACCGCCGCGGGGGTCCCAGCTAGAGCAGTGGGGTCGTCGAGCTCCGGAGGGACAACTTGGCTGCGGGGGAGGGGGCCTGAGAGAGGACTCAGGGCAGCCTGTCCCCCTGCCTGCCCTGCAGACTGACAGCGGCAGGACCCGCCCCCTCGTAGCGTCACTTCCGGCGTCGGCCCCCTCCTCCGCGCGCTCTTCTCTGGAGTCGCCACGGACTCCGCCCCCTGGCGATTGGAACGCTGGTCACGTAGCAACGAGGGGGCGAAAGGGAGAGGGGCGTGGCCTGGAGTTTACCCAATCAGCGTTCAGAGTTCAGGCCTTGGCCGCTCGGCTTTAGCAACGTCGTTAGCAACACGTGGGGCGGGAGGAAGCGCTGGGCTGAGGAGGAGGGAGCCGAGCACGGCGGCGCGGGCGGGGGGCCGGGGAGGGAGCGCGCGCGGGGAGGGGAGGAGAACTGACGTCAGCGGGAGAGTATTATGGTCTGTCGTGCGCTGGCTGCTGCTTTTCTGCTCCTGGAAGCGGCCAAGGGGGGAAGCGGCGAGTCAATATGGAGCTCTCGGCGGTGGGGGAGCGGGTGTTCGCGGCCGAAGCCCTCCTGAAGCGGCGCATACGGAAAGTAGGTGCTCCGGGCCTCGGGCCTCGGCTTGGCCGGGCCCTCCCCTCCGGCCCAGGTTCCCTCCCCTTGCTGCAGCCAGCTTCCCTTCCCCCAGGTCCCAGCAGTGGCAGCGGCCGCGGCCGCGGCCGTGGCGGCGGCGGCTCTGAGCCCCAGCGCTCTCCTTAGACTTGCAGCGATGCACAGATTGCATGGATGGGGGGCGGGGTGGGAGATGAATGCCGGTGCATGCACTTTGTGCAGCGTTTCGTGCAGGGGTGATGCAGCAGGCGCGTGTCTTTGGCGGTGGGGTTTCAAGCATTCATTTGGTGCATGCATTTTTCACATGTATTTCTTGTGTCCTCGTCATGCATTCCTCCCCACGCACACACACACACACACACATTTCTCCCTTTGCATCCGCAGGGACGCATGGAATATCTCGTGAAATGGAAGGGCTGGTCGCAGAAGTAAGTAGGTTATATGCAATTCTCAATCCCAGACTGTTATTCGGGAGGTTTCTTTATTTCCTTATTCCCCTTTTGCGTTGAAATACAGTACAAGGCACTGAGAAAAGTTACACACACACACACATACACACCCACCCTCCCCTCTCCTTGTCCCTGCGCTAACGCCCACTTCTTCCCAATTCCCTCTAGGTACAGCACATGGGAGCCAGAGGAAAACATCTTGGATGCTCGCCTGCTTGCAGCCTTTGAGGAAAGGTACAGACCTTTCTGAGCCCCTGTCCCTCTCTTGGAAAGATGTGGGGTGGATTCCATCCTCTTTGGACTGGAGACTCACTTGGTTCCTTTACTCACACCCCCTTCTCCCTCCCTCCTTTCTTTAGGGAACGAGAGATGGAGCTCTATGGCCCCAAAAAGCGAGGACCTAAGCCCAAAACCTTCCTCCTCAAGGTAAGATGACTATGTCCAATGTGAGCTGTGACACTGAGAAGTCACTTTGTGCAGAGGTCTCCACCAGGGCTTGTGAACGAGGCGGTGCCCACACACACCGCCTGTGTGTAATCTAGGAGTCCCCTGACAAGTCACCAAGTCCATAGCTCCTGGGGGTGTCTGGGGGAGGCATTCAGCCACGGCCACAGCTACAGTGTCTTTGTGCCCCCAGTCCCAGGCATCCCAAGTGGCCTATCATGGAATACAACAAGTGCTAGCTGCAAATGGCTGCTTCTTTGCAGGTCCTCTCCACTTCTCCCAAACTGCCACCACTGAGCCCCACCTCCCCATCATCTGGACCTTCTTGGCCTCAGGTGGTGAAGCCAGGAGGTCAAGGCTGGAGGAGGGGAGAGCTTGGGGCACTGCTTCATCCCTAACCCAGCCTTCTCTCTGCAGGCCCAAGCCAAGGCAAAGGCCAAAACCTATGAGTTCAGAAGCGACTCAGCCAGAGGCATCCGGATTCCCTACCCGGGCCGCTCACCCCAGGACCTGGCTTCCACTTCCCGAGCCCGAGAAGGCCTTCGGAATATGGGTCTGTCCCCACCTGGGAGCAGCAGTAGCACCGGTAGCACCTGTCGAGCAGACCCACCTCGGGACCGGGACCGGGATCGGGATCGAGAGCGTGAAAGAGAGCGAGAGCGAGAGAGGGAGCGAGAACGAGAACGAGAACGAGAAAGGGGAGCCAGCCGTGTGGACGATAAGCCCAGCTCTCCAGGGGACAGCTCCAAGAAGCGAGGCCCCAAGCCCCGGAAGGAGCTCCTGGACCCCTCGCAGAGGCCCTTGGGAGAGCCCAGCGACGGCCTCGGAGATTACCTCAAGGGCAGGAAACTGGATGACATCCCTTCCGGAGCAGGGAAATTCCCAGCTGGCCACAGTGTGATCCAGCTGGCCCGAAGGCAGGACTCAGACCTGGTGCAGTGTGGTGTGACCAGTCCCAGCTCCGCCGAGGCCACGGGCAAGCTGGCTGTGGACACTTTCCCGGCCAGGGTCATAAAGCACAGGGCCACCTTCCTGGAGGCCAAAGGCCAGGGTGCCCTTGACCCTGGTGGCCCCAGGGTCCGGCATGGCTCAAGCACCCCGGGCTCAGTGGGGAGCCTCTACCGGGACATGGGGGCCCAAGGAGGAAGGCCCTCCCTCATTGCCAGAATCCCAGTGGCCAGGATCCTGGGGGACCCAGAAGAGGAATCCTGGAGCCCCTCCCTGACTAACCTGGAGAAGGTGGTGGTCACTGATGTGACCTCAAACTTTTTAACGGTCACCATTAAGGAAAGTAACACGGACCAAGGGTTTTTTAAAGAGAAAAGATGAATTGCTGGGTGGGTGAGCCCAGGACAAGAACAGGCGAGAGTGAGCGCAAACTTGGCATAGTGCTTTTTATTTCTGGGTGGGATGTGCCTCTGGCTGCTCCTGTCCCTAACTTCACACCCCGTCAGCCCTTTTTGTTCTTCCTTCTTCCCCCTCAGTTTTGGTTGGAAATTTATCTCTAGAGTTATATTTTCTATTAGATGTAAATATGTTATTTAAGAAAAATATCTAAATATATATATTTCAACTCTTGAAGTTGTTTTATTTAAATAAGGAGAGAGAGAGAGAGGCAGTGTGTTTTAGTGGGATCAGACAGGCTGACTGGGACAGGAGGGGTCCTGTCCTCCCTGGGGACCCCGGCACTGGGTCTCTGAAGGTGTCTGGAGGGACGGAGCCTGCCCACCCCTCCCCTCCTTCCTTCTCCACATTCCCAATGCCAGACTCCTGGCACCGGGTTTTCTCTCTCTTCCTATTGGCCAGCCAGGCTAACAAAAGGTTGGCTCCCCAATCAGAAAAAGAGGGTGGGTGGGGTCAGTCTGGTTTTTCTGTTTTTCTATTCTTTTTTCTTTTTAAAGATTATGAAGTCTGTTGGAGGAAAAAAGTATTAACTTGAATAACTTTTTCCTGTGTGACGTTGAAGGTTAAAAAGTCGCGGGTTAGTGGGGAGCCGTTTCCCCCCAGGACCACAGCAGGAAATGCACTTTACGGGAGGTGTGTGTGCTGTACACGCGGATCGTGTGTATGTCTTGCGGATGAAATCTCCCCGGTCCCCTGATTCCTTTCCTTACTCTGCAGAGAGGAAAGAAATCCAGCGAATCTGTTTACATTCCCGAAATGCCAGGATAAATTGGGAGGATTGCGTGTCTGTGCCCAGAGCTCCAGACAGTTGTTTTACAAGAAAAGTGTTCGGGTGGACTTTTCCTTTGCGCGTCCTCTAGCTTCGCCAGGAGAGGAGCCGGAGGCCCCACCGCCCAGGAAGACTTGGACAGCTTCCCTCCCTCAGGGAGGGCGGGCCCGCACTCCGAGGGACGCACGCCTGCCAGGCCGTCCTGCGGGACGGGGCGGCGGGCGCGCCGGGAGAGAGCTGCGCACCCGGCCCTCGGCGCCCTGCGCTGGGCGTCGGGGAGGCCCCCGGCCGGGGTCGCCGCCCGCCCGCGCTGGACTCACGGCCCAGGGGCTGCAGCGCCGCAGGGGAAGGAGGGGCGAGGCGGGGTTTTCATCCAAGAATGCGCATCCGAACTTCTGCTTTTTCCTCCCCCCTCCTTAAAAGCAAAAGCTGTAATTTATAGGCCTTTTCGATTCGAGGAGTGTTCTCTCTGTGAACTCCACATTCAAACCCCGCCGAGGGGGAGGAGGAACGCGAGGTGGGCGAGCGGGCGGCCGCGGGTGGGGAGGCCGGGCGCAGCGGCCGGTCCCGCCACGCCCCCGCCCGGCGGACTCCGCACCGCGTCGCGCGCCCTTCTCCGACTCAGAAGCACAAATCGGTTCCCCCACCCCACCTCGGTCCCTTCCAGCTCGGAGTCTGCAGCCTCTCCGCCCTCCCCACCCTTAAAGGGCCAGCGAGGAGCTAACTTCAGGGCTTGTCGAGGAAGGGGCGCGGGGCTCTGCGCGCTGGGCGAAGCACAGATCGGGGAGCGAGGCCGGGTCCGGGGCGGCGCCGGGGGAGATTCGCGATGGGGGGGCCGGAAGGGACCCCAGCCTAGTGGTCTTCCGCACGCCCGGCTCCCCACCCCCAGTTTCTCAGCCTCTCTCCCCTCCAGACTTTCTTGCCTTTAAAGAGAGAGAGGGAAAAAAGGAAACCGGTGTGCTACATGATATTTGTTTCTTTTTGAATATCAAATTGCACCGAGGGAGAAGCCCCTGGAATGGGGATTTTTATCTGCTCACATTTGTAAAACTGGTATTTTAGACTTTGTATAAAGAAGCGCGGTTGACCGAGTGTGTCTATTTAAACGTCGACGCTATTTTCAGATGAACCGGCTCGAAGAGGCAGGTCCTGTTACCGAGTGGACGGTGGCTCGGGGACCGCGCTTTACCTGGCTGCCCCTCTCTTCAGCCCTTCCTTGCTTCCACCTCCTGGCGGCCTGGGCCGACTTCGCCTCTTCCCTTCGGCCTTAGCCCGACCGGTGTGGTTCTGCCCCACCGCCCCGCGTCCTGCTGTCTGTCCGTGACCGTCGTGTGTGTCTCGCCAGCTCTTGAGACGCTGACCGCGGGGTGGGTGGGCAGGGCCGGGGCCATGTGGCTGGGAATCTGCAGCCTCGCGGGGTGAGCGCCTGTTGGGTGTATTTAATTCTCAGATTTGTACAAATCTCAAATCGATCTCCGCCTCAGCTCAAGAGTGAAGCGTCGGTACCTATCTTCTACGGTTGTGAATGTCTGTATCCAGTACCGCTTCTCACGTGTTTAAATATATACTTTGTAAATAGACACACGTCTTGGTTATAGTCTTTATTAATATTTTCCCTTGAGTATGGGGAAGAGGGCTGCTCCGGACTGAGGGGAGGACCGGTGCCTCCTCTCTCATTACTCCACGCCCCACCCTCGATCCCTTTGGCCCCAGGTGAGACTGATCCCCCCCCCCCCGCAAAAGCCCTTCCCCAACTGGGGGCCTCAGCAAGGAGGGGGTGGGCTGGGAGGGAGCAGGGTGTGGCTCTCAGTCTTCCCGGGAAGGCCAAGGCTTTCCTCCTCTACCGCTTGGACTTCTTTGGGACCTGGCAGACTTAGGGACACGGGGAGGATGCAGGAGACCTCGGGATTCCCCTTTCCTCTGCGGGGCTCCCCACACACACCCCGCACGACCCATCCCGGGCGGACATCGCTGGTCTCTGAGGCCAGGAGCTTTCTGCCTTGCTCCTTGGCTTTTCCTGGCCCGCTCCTCAGTGGTGTCGAAGTACCCGTGCCCCAGACCCAGCCAGACTCGCCCGCGCTCCCCGAAATGGAGAGACTCGCGCCTATTGATTGAGGAATTGAATTCGCGGGTATTGCTAGGCAACTGCCTGCTCAGAGCCGGCGTGGAGCGCGCTGATGTGATTAGTGAACCCGGAGCCTCGGTGCCGCAGCCCCGTGCGCCCTCCCAAGTCCCCAGGCCTCTCTGCCCCTGTCTTCTGGGAGGGCAGATACCCCAATGTGGGCGAGGAACCGTCCAGGGGAGCGCCGAGAGGATGCGGGCAGACCGGGCAGACCGTGCTCTCCGCCCCCTGCGGGCAGCAGAATGGGCAGCAGTGGGCCGGGGTCCTGACGCCCGCCCTTCAGACCCCCAAAAGGTGGTCGTATAGCATCCAGTTCCACTCTCCTAGGTGCCTGGAGCCGTCGCCCCGCCGAGAAGCCACGATCGGCACGACCGCAGACACCCCGGGAAGGGGCGTAGGCAGGTCCTTCCCCTGCCCCAGGCTGTAGAGTCCTGGCCCCGCTGCCTTACTTCTCTCCCACAGCTCAGGGGCGGGCGACGGAGGTCCCGCGTTGCAGGGCCGCCCACTCCAGAAGTGCGGAGGCGCGAGGCGGGCTCCGATGCCCTTCCGACGTGAGCAGCCTGCGCCTGAGGCTGCCCTACCTGTCCCGACCTGGGGCTGCGGCCTCTGCAGGGCGGTGGGCGTCAGGGGCCGAGGAGGGCTGTCAGGTGGCCGGGTCGCCGTCTCTCGGCACAGTGACCCCGCCATCGGGCCCGGCTGCTTCCCGTGCCCTCTCCTAGGTGTGGGGTCCTGCTTAGGGAGAGGGGGCGCCCACTCCGCCCCTTTCCCAGCTCACTGGCCACCACGCGTCGTGGCTTTGGCTAGGAGCTCCCTGCGCGCGGGTTTCTGTCTCCAGAGCAGACTCTGGGAGAGCAGAGCCCGCGTGTCCTCGTCGCCCTGGCCGGTTCTCCTGCATCCCGAGGACAGGGGCACGTAGTGTAGCCGCCGCCAGAACCGAGCCTGGACCAGCCCGAACGGTCGAACGGTGTATTTATGGCTCTCCACAGAGTGTCGAGATGGGCCCGTTTTCTGTTCCGTTGATGCTCACGGTGCACAGGTCCTGGGCCAGGTCCTGTGTCGTGCGCGGGAGGCCGAGGTCTGCCCCGTCCGTATCTCTATTCGCACCAAGAGTCCTTCGGGCCAGAGGCGCGTCAAACCCAGCTGGGGTCCGGGGAAGAAGGCGGCCGCCAGCCGGAGTCTGGCCGTGGCGAGAGAGGCTGTGGGCTGCAGCCCAAGCTTTCCTGCTGAGACTTCGGATACCCAGGCGAGGGGAGCCGCTCGACGGCCAGGGCGCAGGCCGTGCAGGCGCGCTCGGGACAGCCTGAAACTGCGAGCAGGGTGTCCCCAGCACGTCCGAAGCGCTGTGGCCCAAACTTCGTGTAACGCGCGCGCCCTCTAGAGGCGGCGGACTCAGCCTCCCCGCCCCCATCCGCATCGCCCACCCCCGCCTCCAGGCCAGGGCCGACCCCAGCGCAGCAAACCTCAGCCCCGTCCGCCCAAAGGCGCTGCTGGGCGCTCGGTCCCCCTCTGCAGCCGCGGGGGTAGAGGGAAGAAAGGTGGCGTCCAGCCGCCCGACCCCTGTCCTCCAGGGGCCCTGGGGTTGGTTGGGGTGGCGCGGGGCCGGGCGCGGAGCAGGGCCTCTGGCCGGTCGGGCCCCTTGCAGCCCTGTCCATTCTTCTGGGAAGGCGGTGGATTAGGCGATCAGATCAGCAGCGCAGAAACTAACAAAGGCCAGGGTGGGCCAGGGCCCTGCTCCGTCTGGCGAGTCCCTGTAGAAATGGGTTTTCCTGAAAGCCTGGCTCCTCATCGTGGTCAGTTTGCTCCTTTCTGGCTGTCCACAACCTTTTTCTACTCGAGAGCAAAAGCCAGAGGACAGGACCGCGGGGGTCGCCCTTGCTCCCCAAACAACACAGAGCCTCAGAGAGCAACAAAAGAACAAGCCTTTCTGGAGCCTAGAGCTGGCTCCGTTCCTATCTGCAGAGGGACCCC
This sequence comes from Heterocephalus glaber, assembly GCF_000247695.1. The sequence continues at coordinate 8,962,078 of NW_004624801.1, read as the reverse complement.
CTCCTGGACGGAAAAATTTAGGCCCGCGCCCCAGCCAGCCTCCCAGCCAGCCTCCCAGCCAGGGGTGGCCAGCGTCCAGGCCCAGATTCCCCCTTCAGAGAAAGCCGGTTCTCCCTGGAGGCTGATTTTATGAATAAATTCATGCAGAGGGTAACACAAACCTTAAGGGAGTGGGGAAGGTTATATAATACGCAAATCATTTTATTATGAGCCAGGAGGAGGGGATACAATGGCCACAGGCTCAAGGGTTCTTGTGTTGTACAGGGACTCCCTGGTACTCCATAGCGGTATCCGTCCTTTTAGGGTTACAAATGCGCCAGGAAGACCAGTAGCTTTGACATGGTATCTTTAAATACTTTTTTTTTTTTGGTACCGGGGATCAAACTCTGGACCTTGTGCTTGGGAGACAGGCACGGGGCTACTGAGCTAAATCCCTGGCCCAAGAGCCCTTATCTTTTAACGTGCTACTGGGAATAGTCTTACAGTGAATGACTACACTGCAGCAGCCCCAACCTCTACCTACTAAATGTCAGTGACACCCCCCCACACACCTGTACAACCAAAACTGTCTCCAGACCTTGCCAAAGGGGATGCCAACTCATACTTCCTTGTGGACTGCTGTTGGACTCAAAATCAAACTTCACCCCTTGCTTCAAAATCATCTTTCCCTGTAGCCCATGACAATGCCTGCCTGATTTTCCCTGCCTCAGCTATTCAGTGCATGTCTCACATATTTTGGCCCAACTCAGTCAAAATGAAGTCTTTGTTCCCAGGCATCACTGACAACATACACCAGGCTGGAAGGTTTACAAAAATATTTATTGGTATACTAAGAGTTAACAAAACGGACAAGTCTTCCTCCTTCAAAATAAATTAACATAGTCTATAAAAACTCCCGCAACCTATGCTAGCATTAGTTTTCTGAAAATACTAGAAAACCTCAGAATTATGAGATGCACTTGGGTAAAAATCTGGCCATCCAGGTACCACCTTTCTCCTACTCCAACCCCTTCCCTCAAACTAGCAAGGGCTTCCTGGGGAGGCATTTCCTTGACCCGGCTGTGCTCCATCAAAACGGGGGCTTGGCTGTCCTGTTTCACCAAAGATCTGAGGTTTTCCCAGGGTAGTAAAACACCCAAGCTTGCTCTGCCCCTTAAGAAAGCAAACAGGCACAGTGCAAAGCAGTTGGAAGTGGCATATGCGAACAAATGATTTGGCTTTTTAATTCAAAAAAAACAAACAAAAAACCCCCCACAAATCAAGCCAGTGACCAGCATTGGTTCAAAGCTGTGGTTCTCCCCCGAGTTTTCTGGATGAAACCTCAGGCCCGGAGTGCTCTCTAGTCAGGTCAGAATTTGGAGTGTCACCAAAGCATGGAACACTCTTTTTGGTACCAAAAATACATACAAAAATAAGCCAAATGCTCTAAGGAAGAGATCAGGCTGGCCACTTCTTCCTACGCAATACAGAAGCAACTAAAAAGATGTAGGTTAAAACATCCACTCAGGACACAAACAGTGTGGTATAGTTCACCCAGGAACCTCAAGAAGAAAAGAACAATGAATCTTGAGTCAGAAGTGTGGCTGATGCCTAGCTACACACACACACACGAATAGCAGCAAATAAAAATACAAACAGGACTACTTTTATTTATTGGTAAACAGAAGATGGCTAACTCAGCATCTTCCGAAAGCCTGCTGCACCAGCACACATTCTCAACCTCAACTGCCGGGGTCACAGCACCAGGAACACGCAAAACAGCAAGAAGGCAAAGTGGCTGGGAGTAAGGTGTTCACTGATTTAAACTTTGGGATTGAAGTAGCTGGTAAAAGGCAAGGCACCAATTTGGGGTTTGGAGAGACCTGGCAGCTGGGGACAAAGCTGGTCAGCCAGACACTCCACTTCACTAATAGCTCATGGGGCCCTTGGGTCTCTGGCAAGGGTTTAGAAGAGCTTCTAAGGCAGCAGTGCCTGGCAGGAGAGAAGCGGCAGAACTTCCAGGTTGCTGGCCCCTTAGGGAGGGTGGCAGCCAGGGGTCCAAGTGTAGCAGAGCACTAGCCTCCTGCTGCAGGTGATGTGGCCCGTGAGCCAGACCTGGAGGCTGCATCTGGGCCCACAGCACAGTCCCGGACATGGGCTGTCCCCAAAGGCACACTGTTGAGGTCAATTTGGCTACACAAAGGCCTTCTCTTCCTGTTTGGCATGGGGCTGAGTTAATGGGGAGCCCTGCAGCCTGGTGGGCCCCCAGAAGCCAGAGCCCCTCAGTTGGGGCTGGTTTTAGAAAGGGCAGTGTTTCCCCAAAAGGCAGCCAGAGTTAAGAATCCCACAGCTGTGGGGTGACCAATGGAAGCAGTTCCAGATGCCCCCTGCCCCCAACTTCTTTTTGGCATAGCACTTATTGACTGGACTGGCTGCCACTGCCACCTCCTGGTCACGTCTGCCCCAAGCTCGCAGGACAGATGCGGCCACCTCGGGGCAGGGCAGGGAGAAGGTGGTGAATCTTGGTGGGTTTTTTTGGTACCCGGGATTGAACTCGGGACCTTGTGCTTGCGAGGCAGGCGCTGGAACCACTGAGCTAAATCCCTGGCCCAAGGTGGTTGAATCTTGAGTGTCTCCCCAGGAGGGGAGTGAACAGGGTCCCAAAGCCAGGGCTGAAAGATCTCAGCCCTTGGCCAGGCAGCCTGCCTGAACTCAAATGGTATGGAGACATTTCTTCTCAGCTGGTAAGGAGCAGACACAGCACTCCCAAAGGTGGGGAGGGATTGTCAGGGAAAGCAGCCCCCAACCAATGGCCTACCCACCAGGGGGGTGTCATCATGGGCCTGCAGCAAATGCCCACTCTCTGGTCCTCTGGCAGCTGGAGGGGGCAGCTTTGGGGCCAAGAGCTAGGCGGGTCCCTTGTCAGCCGAAGACGAAATTCCAGCTTGGGGAGAGAGGCACACATGCCACAGGCCTACCTCATACCCAAGCCCCTCCACTGTCCACCCGGATTTCACCCCAAGTCCCGGGCTTTAGCCCCAGAACTAGGATACACCCTAGGGAACTCAGGGTCACTTCCCACAGGGGTGCGGGTGGCAGGAGGGAGGCAACAGTGACACCAGATCCTCCTGCTCCTGAACCCTGAGGCCCCTTAGGTGCATCAGAGCTGCCACTCTGAACCAGGGCTGGGTAGGGGCCTCGATCCCCGGAACTGTCCTTTTACATTAAGGCCCAGGAGCCAGGCTTGGGGGGGTGGGGCTATCCCTACCGCACCCTCAAAGGCCCAGCCACCACTCTGAAGGAGGGTCTACCCACCCACTCTACCTTCTAGAAAATGGTGCCAGGAAGAGGGGGTACTAGAGCTACCCCTACTTTTTCTCCCCACTCCTTGGGGGAAACAGCTGTATGAGAAGCCCCTCTGACCCCACCACTGGTCACCCAGGCCAGGGTGGAAGGCTCAGGTTCAGCAGAGGCTTGAGCCATGAGGCCACCCAGGTGTTCTGAGGAGACAAGGGGTGAAGCAGGGCCTGGAGAGGTAGGGTAGTGGGGAAGCCAGGCCCCAGCAAGGCAAGGGGACAGCTCTTTACCAAGGCCCAGGACAAGGCGGAGTGGGGAGAAGGCCTTACCGAGCCTGCCTACCTAGGAGACCCTCCCAGCTCATCCCCGGCCCCTCAAGAGGGCTGGGCTGTTGGTCACCTAACAGAGCAAACCAGGCAGGAAGGCAGGCAGACCTGGGTGGCAGAGGACTCAGTAATGTCTCAGGCTGAAGAAGCCCACGCTGGTAGGGGACTCTTTCACGGTGACCGTGATGAGGTTGGCCGTGACGTCAGTGACGAAAACGTGCTCGATGAGGCTGCGGGTGGGTTTCCAGTCCTGGCTGGTCTGCACAGACACGGACAGGCTCTGCCCAGCCCCAGGCAGCGACGAGGAGTCAGGGTCCGAGTCTGAAGTGCTGTTCTCCTCACCTGTGCTCATCTCTGAGACGGCGGCTGCCTTGCAGGCTTCCCCTGGGGCCGCATGGCCCTCCCGCCCGCTGGGTGCATCACTGCCCTTGGCATGCTCCCTCCTGCCAGGAGGGGTGGGCAGAGCTGCCACCCTGGAGGCCAGCTTCTCACCTTTGCCTGCATCTATGGGCATGCTGGCCCCACTGGTTCCAGTGGGGCCACCCCCAGGGCCCTTCCCTGTGGCTGGGGTCGCGGCATGGCGGGCAAGCAGGCCCACCCCGGGCACACCATTCTTGACACTCTGTAAGTCCAAGACTTGCAGGCTCAGCTCCTGGGTGGGCGCTGGTTGGGAGCCCAGGCACCCAATGGGGACCTTGCCACCACTGTGGGCATGGGGGGCCCCTCCTGCGCTGCCCCCTTTCTGCTCCACAGCCCCAGTGCCGGGGGCCTTTGGGACTTTGCTTGCAGGGGGGCTCACCCCCAGCTCCCCTTTCTGCGTCCTCACCTTCAGGTCTAGCCCGAGACCACACTTGGCAGTGGTTTGGGCCTTGAGTGCCAGTCTGCTGGCGGCCTGGGCCTGGCCCTGGCTCATGCGGTTCATGTAGTGCACGATGGAGCTTTGCCAGCTGATGCCACCGCGGTTGGGGCTGCCTGCCATGCCCTTCATCAGGCTGGCCAGGTTCTCCGGGGTGGCCATTGCGCTGGGGCCGCTGCAGGTCTCCTTGGCATGGGCCTTCAGGGCTGCCAGGCCTGCCACAGGCGCACTGAGCGGAGGGGGTAGCTTGCTGGTCGGGACCGCCAGGTCCTTGCGGGCAGTCTTCAGCACCTTGGCCAGACTCACGGGCCTGCGGGCTGCCTTCTGCTCTGGGGGCAGGGGCTTGCGCCCCCGCTTCTTGCGGATGGGGTCCTTCAGCTCAGGCTTAGCCACCAGGATCTGGGCCTTCTTCTGAGGCACGGGGTGGGTCTCTCGGCCTCGGGGGCCCCTCTTGGCATCCAAGTCACTGTCATCCTCTTCATCTGAGGAGGAGGACGACGACGTGGAGGAAGAAGAGGAACTGCTAGATTTAGATTTGGAGGGAGCATCAGATTCCTGGAAAGACAAGGGCGAATGGGTCATACCTCTGCTGCCTGGTGCCAGGCTTTCCCCAGGGAGCACGAGGTACCTTGCAGCCAGCAGGCGCTGGGACTTCCAGGCCAGGGAGGCAGCCAGAGAAGAGCAATTTCCCACTACACTGTTCCCAAAAGGACTTAACATTTTCTTTCTTTATTTTTTGAGACAGGGTCTCACTATGCAATTCAGGCTGGCCTTGAACTCACTATGGAGCCTAGGCTGGCCTCCAACCCAGTGATCCTCCTGCCTCAGCCGCCCAAGTGCTGGGATTACAGGCACACACCACTGTACCTGGCCAAGAATTTAACCAGCTCTTTGTCAGGTTCTGTGAAAGGCAAAATTAAGAGTAGAAAAAAACAGAAATAGGATGTTTGCAAAAAGTCATCTTAGTGAGATGCATGCCTAACTCTGTATTTAAGACAATCTGGGAAGGGCATCATGTCCAGAGTGGCACAGGTGACAAGTCCTGCTGGGCCAAGAGCTGAGTGAAGTAGACTACAGGGCCTCCTTATGGGATGGTTTCCGCCTCCTGCTCCTGAGCGTGACCCCTCCGAGCATTCTAGCACACAGCGCTTCTCTCCTGGGTGTCACCCCAAACCCTAAATAAGCATGTCCCCCCGCTTCTTGGGTCGCCTACAAGGCTGATTTTGGGAGATGGAACGAACACCCAGGCCTACAGCAAGACTGTTCCATCAAACCTGGAGGGTCTCGTCCTCCACAGAAACCCTTCTCATAGCACGGGATTTCTGTAGCCTGTACTGGAGAGGAAGATTTCAAAGACAAGACGGAGTGGACAGCTTTGAAGACAAGTGAAGTCAGGGCAGACAGCCAACACGATTCCAAGGAGGGAATGTGGTCTCGAGGATGGAATCCAGGACACGCCCAAGAGCGAGGCCGGAAGCCCCTCCCCAGCTGGCTGTGATGTGCTGGGGGCCGAGGTGAAGCCGGGGACCTGGAGGTGTGCACATCTGCGGTGTGAGGCAAATGCCCACCTCGCTGCCCACCACCACAGCGGGGAAGGACAACAGGTACCAGCACAGCATCAGCACTCTCAGTCCTCCCTGTGCCCAGGCCTGCACTCATCTGATTTAGGGTACACTCAGAGGGGCCCAGAGGGGCCCAAGCCTGGGCTTGACCGTTTGTTCCACAGGTCCGCATCTATGCAGCAGATGAGTCCACACTGCATGTATGCTTCTGACTCACCCAGTACTGGGGACCAAAACCCAGGGCCTTCACACTGAGCTACATCCTGAGCCCTTCTAGTTTTTATTTTGAGACTGGATCTCGGTAAGTCTGTAAGTTGCCCAGACTGGGCTTGAACATTCAATCCTCCTGTCTCAGCCACCCAGAGTGCTGCTGGGATTATGGCCATTGGCCACCGTGCCCGGCTACTTATTCACTGGTTCCCAATGATAAGCCTTTAGAGGCAAGAGTCATGGGTGTTGGCTAAGTTTGATCAGCTACCCAGTAGGAAGGAGTGCAGCATGGACAGCCATGGAAACAGGGAAAGACCTTGGGAAGAGGGGTCAGTCTTGCAGGATCCAACCTGGGGTGGGAGAGGGTTAGAGGCTGTGGGCTTGCTAGTGCCCCCTGCTGGCAGAGGCTTAAAGAGGCGGCAGGGAAAGACTGCTGTACAAATGCCCACCTCCTAGCCCAAGAGTGCCTGAAACCTTCCCCTTGCCCAGAGCTGCTCTGGAAGTGAGGAGCCAAACAGGGTTAGCATGCAAAGCTGGCAGAAATGCACCTTGAGCTTGGAGCGCCGGCTGCAGGACGACATCACCGTGTGTTTCCGAGGCCTGCCCCTGGGTCTCTTGCCTCTCTTCCGGTTCTGTACCTCCTTCTCATGTTCTCTGAAGACACGATCAACAGTCAGTGTGGAGAAGCCCCTGTAACCCCCTCCACCACCTGGGAACCCCATGGCTTCCCTGCCGCTTCAGGCTGCAGCAGCTCATCATTTCCTGCAGCAAAAATGTATTCCACCAATCCAATACCCACAGCAGGCCTGTATCCCATCCTTTGCAAGTGGGCATTATCTTTTTTTTTTGGTACCGGGGATCGAACTCGGGTCCTTGTGCTTGCAGGGCAGGTGGCAGAACCACTGAGCTAAATCCCTGGCCCCACTGGGCATTATCTTTATAGGCATTCCATCTCATTTGCACTCGACTAGAGACATGCCAAAGACCAGAGAGCAAAGTTGGGAAAGAGGTACATTTTCTTTCAAGACAACTTTCAGCAGGTGGACTGTTTCATGGAAATCCCAGCTTGGCTAACCAGAAGCAGCCAACCTCCTTACTTCAACAGAAGGAAGCTGTGGGCAAGGCAACAACAGAGAATACCCCTTGGGGTCTGCCCAAGCCCAGGAAGCCCTCACCTACCCAGAACTCCAGTCTGCTTCTGCCCACCAGGGTGCTAGCTCACAACTTCCCCATTTTCTCTTAACCGCTCTCAGTTCCTGAACTCTATTCTGGATGGAAGTAATGAGACACCAGTCCTGAGGGGGCTCAGGGGTCAGGAGGTGCTGCTAAGGGCCCTGACTCCAACCCCCAAAGCAAGCTTGGATTTCAGGACAACCCAGCAAGAAGGGCCCCTATGTGAAGATTCCCAGTAATCACAGTAGGCAAACATCATCTCTTTGGGACCGGGAAGGTAAGCTCTTGAACCTGATTAGTATTCCTAGGGACAGCCCACATGCCACAGAAGCCTTCTCCTTTGACTTGCAACCTCCCACACGAGGATGAGGTGTCTCTTGGGTCCCCACCACTATGCTCCAAGGCCTGGGAACTTGTGGCTTTCCCTCTCATGTACCCTCTTCCCCAAACAAAGAACTGCCACAGAGGTGGGAGGAGGCAGAACCTCTACTTCCCTGATTTTTTCCTCCACGATGTTGTAATCCAGACCATCCCATGGTTTTTAAACTTTTCTATCTCTTGGATATTTTGGTCTTGTCTGCTGTAACCAAAAGTTAGGTCAAAGACATGTCAGCTACAATGCTATTATTTAATGCTTTTTTTTTTTTCCCCAGGGCTGAGGATGGAACCCAGGGCCTTGGGCATGCTAGGTAAGTGCTCTAGCCCTGAGCTATACTCCCAGCCCTAGAATCCTGTCTGTTTAGGGAGACAGTGTCATGCCATGTTGCACAGGCTGGTCTCAAACCCTGGGCTCAAGTGATCCTCCCAAGCAGATGGGACTAGGTGCAAACCATGATACCCTGCCTCAGGATGCTGTCTTAAATGCAGAGACATGTACCATCTGCTGCAATGTGCACAGCCGGCCTCCCTGAAGGTTCACAGGACCAAGCTATGAGTTAAATGGAGGGAAATAAGGTCACTGATACCTGATTTTCCAGAAGTGTCTCTCCCACTGTCCCAGCACCTCTGTGAAGATCCCACTACTGGGACAAAAAGTGAAGACAGCCCAGGCTACCAGAGAACAAGCCTGCCACACTGACCCCAGCTGGGAATGCTTTTGAGCAGCCAATGCATCTGCCTCTGATGACAAGGCCATCTCCACACGGGGAAGGCCTTCATGCTGCCCCTGGCATCTTGCTCTGTTCAGGCCTCACACCAGTATGGGGTGACACATTCATCACCCCTTCACCACCCGTCTTCCTTCCTCAAAGCAGCTGATCTCTTACCCCAGGTCTCCTACCTAGAAGTAGAAACAACACCTCCAGAAGCAAATCCAGTCTGAATCTGGTAACAGCCCCTGGGGTGCTACCTTGGTGATGTTTTATAGCCTAGATCAAAATAAATGTGTTGCTCTGCACAAAACAGGCACAACTCTGTGAGATGTGGGCTCCAGCTCCCTGAGCCTTCTCTAGCACAAAGGCAAACTCTCAGGGGCAGGAGGCTGGTGTCACCACTGCCTGCAAAGTGCTCCCCAGAAATGTCCAGGAGAAACCAGAGTCCTTGACCACAAGACTCCGGCAGGTTCATTTTCACAAGTGTGGCTTGAGAGTGACCACAGCACCACCGAGCAATTAGGGGGTCCTCTGCCTTTACAGGCAGCCACCTAGTGGACACTGACACCTGATACCCAGGCCTGGCAACGGGCTTGTTATAGGACTTCAGCCTACAACCCTAGCCCAAGGACCCTGGAGGGCCACCTTCTCCACAACTCTCCCCTCCTGCAAGTGCTGCTAACGTTCTCACTTCTTCTGGAAGGCCAGGAGCAGCCTCGGGTCCAGAATGTTCTCCTCCGGCTCCCAGCTGTTATGTCTGGAAAATCAAAGAGCAAGGCCCATTACACAGCAGACTGAGACCCCACCAGAGGGGGCCTTCCCGACGGCTCCCCAGGCCTGCTGAGGGCAAGGGCACCATAGCAGCGTGGCAGTCCTCAGAGGCCCAAGCCCAGAATGGGGTGGAGGTGGGTTGAAGCGTGCACCACAACTTCAAACCCGCAGAAAAACTGCCACCTCAAGCCCCCAATTAAAACAGGCCACAAGGGAACTCCCGCGCAGTCTGTGCCTGGGAGGAAAACAAATCCCAATAAAACTCAAAGTTGTAAAGGGAATCCCCCAAACTCTGGCCCGGAGCCAGGGAGGGAAGGGAAGGCAAGGCAGGTCCAGGACGCCCAGAGGTAGGGAGGTGGGGGCCCGAGGGGCGTGGACGCAGCCCAAGGCTCAGAACAATGTGGCTGGCACCCCAGTGAGCGCGGGACGCGCGCTGGGGCTGGGGGTGTGCAAAGAAAGGGGAGAGGTCCAGGAAGAGAGGGGCTGCCGAGCAGCTCCGGAGGGAGCCCCTTCCGGGGACGCTAGTCCTCTCCCTCCCGGGAAGAGAGAGGGAAAAAAGTACATCCATCAATACGGAGCTCAGGTTACAGCGGGGAAACCTGCACAGGGGAGGGGGCCCGGGCCGGGTGCGGGGGCCCGCGGGGGGCGCCAGCAACAAATGGGCGTGGAGGAGCGCGGCGCGCGGGGGCTCCGGGGCGGGAGGAGCCAAGCCCCGCTCCCCGCGGGCTCGTAAACAAAGGGCAGCCCCGGCCAGCGGAGTGCCGGGGATCCCGCGAACTTCTCGCCCTGCCCGAGCACGCCCCCCCCCGCCCCGATCGCAAGGCCGAGGGTCCCCAGGCGCCCCCATCCCCGGCGAGGAGGCGCGCGCGGGAAGGCCGGCCGCACCCGCGGACTCACTTGGAGGACCAGCCGCGCCACTTGACCAGGTACTCCAGCTTGCCCTGCGGAAAGAAGAGCTGGGGTGAGCCGGGAGGCGGGCGCGGCGACGGCGGCGGGCGCGGGGGACGGGGCGCACGCACCTTGCGGAGCCGCTTGCTCAGAATGCACTCGGCGGCGAAGACCTGCTCGCCCACGCTGCTCAGCTCCTCCATGCCGCTGCCCCGCCGCCCACCCACCCGCGGCCTCGGCCCGCGCCCGAGCCCCGCGCCCCGCGCCCGCCGCCTGCCGAACACAAAGCACCGCCCCCGGCCGCGCCCCGCCCCG
>NW_004624801.1:8841476-8951510 GCF_000247695.1 Heterocephalus glaber | reverse complement strand
GGCCGCGCCCCGCCCCGCGCACGCGCGCCGCCGCCCGCCGCTCCGCGCGCTGCCCAAACCTCCCTGGCCAATGGGCGCGCGGGGCGGGGCGGGGTGCACTTTGTCCGTGGCGGGCCGGCCTCGGCCTCGGCCTCGGCCTGGGCCCGGGCTGGGGGGCGGGTGCGCGGGCTGGGGTCCTGGGGCCTGGGGGCAGCGGACCAGCGGGCTCGCACAAGGGGTGGGGCGCGGTGCCCGGCGGCCTCGGACCTGCAGTTCGTGCCCAAGTCTCACCCCACCCGGCCCCGGCGCGCCCGCCTTCCTCCCAACTTCGTTTTCCGGGCAGAAAACCATTGTCTGCCCGGAGGGAGGAGGTGGGACCGGCGCGCGGCGCTTCCTGCCCTCGCAGTCGAGGGGCGCTGCTCCTGCGCCCCCACCCCTCCTCCGCCTTTGACCCAGGTTTCTCTGGGTTGGGGTTGGGGGGCGTCCGATTTTATTCCAGAGAGACATGGGCGCGGGGAGAGGGCGAGAAATGGGATAGAAGGCCCGGGTAGGGGCAACCAAAACGGAGCAACCAGAGTTTCCCCCCAAAAAGGGAGAGAGGCAAGTGAATTAGCTGAAACGCCCACTGCAGGACTCCCAAGTTCTTACTAAGTACTTGTGAAAGTGGGTCCCAACCCCCGAGTTTTGGGGCACGCGGGGAGCAAATCAGCCACCGCTTCCTTAGCTTTCTTAGTTTATTGAGGTTTTACTTACTGGAACATGAGCCGGGAGGGGCGGGTTGCAGAGCTGGGTCCCGCGAAAGACTGGGACATTCGTGGGCCCCCAGGGTTGGCAAGTGGGGTCTCTCGGGTCCGTCGCCCGCGGCAGAAGCGGCACCAAACCCGGCCAGGGGTGGGACAGCCCCGATCTGCCCTGGTCCCCGCGGGCAGGCCACCTGGCCCCTCTACTTCCCCACTAGGACTGCATTCCGTTGAGCGACTCACACTAAGTTCTTTGTATTTTGAACCCCAGCAAGGCAAACAGAACGGAGGTGTATATTAGCCCTGACTGTATTTTCGCTTAATACATTCCAATTCAGTGGGAATTCATTTTGTGTTTTATTTCTCCCTTGAACTTCTGTGTTCAAGTACTTTCTGTCGAGCAAATAAAAAATCCTGTTTCACGTAGGAGCCCATCTCCGTTTAACTGTGGAAGTTAAGAGCATATTTATGAAGGATTCTGGAGGAGAAATAGCTATTTTTTTGTTTTAACGGAAAGGCCAGGTGTAGAAAACGGACTGTGGTAGTCCAGCTTGCAATTTATGGGGTTATTACTCAGTTCATTTGGTTAACTTGGTCGCATTTGTTTGGTGTCCCGGAGAGAAGTTGCAAACTCGGGTGCCGATTGCAAAAGGAGGCTGGAAAAAAAAATACGTATATATATTTTGTGAGAGGGTGGTGGTTGCTCACTTAGGAGGGGCTGGGGGGATCCCTGTTTTGTGGTAAAGTGAGCAAGGGTGAAGAGAGCCGCGTGTGCTTTGTGCCAGCTCCTTTGGTCCCTGATTTGTGCAGCTAGGCAGTAAATTGTGGAGCCAGGGGCAAAGGTGCGTTTATTGTAATCCTATAAATAGCTGGATTAGTTTCAAACCGTGTCTCCTTGTAGAAACTCATCTTGGATGTAAGCTTTAGCCCTGGAAGTTTCCAGCTTCCTGTCTGATACATAGTATGCCAAGATACTTGCTTAATTTTTTTTCAAGAACAAAAAGCTTTAAGAAGGGGATTCTTTCTTCCTTTAAGAAATAAATTAGTTCAGAATTTGATGCTAACACATTGAAAACAAATTAATTTCCTGGAAAGTTTGGCGCCTACATCCTCTACCCAACTTCAAACACCTAGTTGGGGAAAATAATATTCAGACAATTCATTTGGAGAAACATACATGATTTAACTAGCATGAGACCTGTGGATAAATATGGTGAGAGTATGATCCAGAATGTGTGAAGTGTTCTATAAATGCCCAACTAAGTAAGCAGGAAAGAGTAACTTCAGCTAATCCTAGTGCGTCAAATTGTGGGTTGGGGCTGAAACAGATCTGTCTTCTGTTTTGACTCACATTTTAAGAATTGCAGGACAAGTTAAAACTAATCGTATTGTTCATTTAACAAACAGTTACTCAGCATCTGTGATACTGTGGGCACTGCTAACTGCAGTAATTAGTCCATAGCAGTTCTTACAGTGCCAGGAACTGTGTTCAGTGTCATGGCCATTGGCCACCGGTTGTTCCTGGGCAGTTGGAATGTGGCTAGTGCTACTGAGGCATTGAATTTAAATTTAAATTTTAAGCAGTTTAAATTTAAACAGGCACTCGAGGCTCATGGTCACCATGCTGGATTCTATGGATGTCTGTGGGAGTACACAGGATCTACTTTAAGGATATTTTGAATGAAAGTAGTAGTACAGTTCCATACATTAGTCCTGGGACATGAACAGTTTACCTACACTCACATTTATGCTTATTTATATATCAGAATGTTTAAAACGTGGGAAAAAAAGATTGTAGAAATACAGGCAACAAAGAGAGTAAATGCCCCCCCCCCAAATACTTCTTTTCAGAGGGTAAATATTTTATTTAGTATCACTTCATGTGAGGAACAACGCTGAGGACAAGTATTAAGTCAGCAGTGTCAGAGAGGCTAAGAATGCCTGTGCCGTGCCTGTGGGTTGAAAACTGAAGCGACGGAGACGAGGAAGTTGTGGAGCCAACAGAGTAGTCAGGAATGGAGATCAGCCGGCAGTGAAAACTAGGTAACTTAGACAAGCCTTGCAAAACATTTTCACAGCAGCCTAGTCTATGGAAAAATCCCACCTTACTGCTGCAACTCAAGAATGTTGGATAACCAGACCTTCCCCTCTAGGAGCAGATTTGGGAGACATAAAACGGCACACAGTATTTGGTATTTAATGTAGCAATTGGTTCCTTCCCCCAGCTCCTCTCCACATTCGCAAGACCAAGGTGTGGGCCATGTGCCGGGTGTTGTGCGGTTTCTGTATATGTAACGGGTAAAAGTTATATATACTCCACACACGGTGTTTATGTATCAGAACTCAAGTGAAAATAAGCATAGCCAGGCACTTGCAAAAGTCCTGGTGCTTTCAGTTTCCCTCAGAGGGGTGGGTGTGTGTGTGTGTGTGCGCGCGCGTGTGCGGGCGCGTGGGGCCCCCCCCCCCCCGCACATAAACCAAACATCAACCTCTGGGCTCCACCCTGAGATCCCGACCTAGGGCGCCCCGGGACCATCTGAAAGTCTCGCTATTTACCACACTTCTTTTGCAAAATTTGTTTTTTTATTAGTATGTGTGTAGAGTACATAATGGTTACATTCACTGTGGGGAGTTGCTACATGTACATAATGCGCCTTAATTCTTTTTATGCACCTTTCCCCTCCTTCCCCCTCTCCATCTCTTGGCCTCCTTCTCTTTGGCAAAGTTCTATCAGCACACTCCTTACGAACTGCACCTGTCCATGCCCTCTTTTTTGTTGTTGTTTTGTTGTTTTGTTGTTTTTTGTTTTTGGTACCGGGGATTGAACTCGGGTCCTTGCGCTTGCACAGCAGGCACATGCCCTCTTTTTATAGTTGGGAAAAAGAACCCCAAATTGCTTCTGGTACAAGGCAGTGGAGCTTGGTCCCATCCCTTCCTGTACGCTCAGGGGGTGCACAGGCCACTCTAGTGCAGCAGGCTGTATGCAGGAGGCCTTCTAAGCTTGAACGTGGCGAAGGCAGCAACCTGTCTCCTGGTACTGTCCCCTTGCCCCTGCCCCTGTCCTCCAGGTTACCTAGTCTGTTTCAGCACCTCTAAAGACCTGCCCAGACCAGGTCCCCCTGGATCATGGGGCCAGGAACAGGTTAAGGGAGACAGTTGCTGGAGGGTGGAAATGGACAGTTAACCCCATTGTATGATATAGCAGACCAGCCCCCAAATAAGGAAGTCTCCATTGCATGAGGGTTTTATTTCAAATGGTGGAATTTATTAATTTTGCAGTCGAGTTTCTTGCTATTAAAACATTACTGGTTTGAACACATTTATATGTGCAAAAAGCCAGCACACCCATAGATGCTCCCTGTGGGTCTGCACTAATTTGCATTCACGCCCCAGGTCATGAGGTGCCTCAGCCCCAGCAGTTGTGAATTAATCGAGGTTTCTGTGTGCACTTGCTGTGGAGCTGGCTTTGGAGACATCCTAACACAAACTAATCACAGCACTTCCAATCCCACACCCGCTTTCTCCCCAGACCACTTCCTGGTGCAGAATTGTTACAGTGTAAAATGATTTTTGCCACCGCAATTTTCCGGTGCGAAAGGCATTATTTTCACAATTTTAAAATTGACTTCCATTTAGGAAGGTCTCCAATTTAGGGGCAGGGGGAAGCCCTTACTTAAAAACAAATAATTCATTGAGAGATTCACAGTGGTGCCCCAATGCGCAGTTTGTGAGTTTGCTAATTGCTCTTCCTCCATGCCGGAGATGGTCTCAAGCATCCTCTGCAATCCTTGGGACACCGTCAATAAATCCCCGGGATTGGAGTGTGATGGATTTGAGAACTGCTGTGCATAGCTCCCTCTGAATCTCACTCACCCCTACACCCATCAGCAGGGTGACTTCTCGTCTGAAAGAACCCAAACGTGGAAATGTTGTTCAGGTCACACACAACAAAGGGATCGCTAACCCTGCTGATTGTTGATGGGAGAGTATGAAGATGTGTAGACCGAATTCCTATTCAAATTAAAAGACTCTTTCCTTGCTTCTGACTGGCAAAAATCTAGTGGTGATCAGAGGATTTGCATTTGGAATCAGGGATGTTTAGATCAGGAAGGGATTGTGGAAATTGCCATTTTGTAGGTGGCCCAGAGAGTGTTGAGGAGGGTCTGTCTGTCTGTCTCTGCCTCTCTGCTTTTGGAGACGGAGTCTTCCTATATAGTTCAGGCTGGCCTAGAAACTCACTACCTCAGGCTGGACTTGAACTTACTGCGATCCTCCTGCCTCAGCTGCTCAAGTACTGGGGTCACAGGTGAGTGCCACCACGCCCAGCCCCTGCTTTCTGTTTTAGTGGCACACCCAGAGGTCACAGCTCATCAAACTCCTGGGCCCACCTCGGTCCCTTCACACTCGGGGCACATTTATTCTGGGTCAGCTGTGCCATGGTTTCTGTGACTGGACCCTGGTTGTCAGAGGTGAGCTGATTCCAGAGTCAGCCTCGTGCTGCCATGAGTGAGCGGCACTGAGGTAGAGGGGATAGGCCTGCAGCTTAGGTTAATTCCTGAGTGTTTTTCCTTAATGCTATTGTGAGAAGTGTTTTTTCCCTAATTTCTTTCTCAGTGACTTTGTTATTGGTGTAGAAGAGCACTATGGATTTTTGTGTGTTGACTTTGTATCCTGCTGCATTACTGGATTTAGTTATTAATTCTAGGAATCTTTTGGTGGAAATTTGTGGGTCTTCTATGTAGAAGATCATGTCCTCTTCCTTGACTTCTTCCTTTTCAATCCATATCTCTTTTATTTCTTTCTCTTTGCTGATTGCTCTGGCTAGTGTTTCAAGAACTATGTTGAACTGGAGTGGTGATAGCAGACATCCTCGTCTTGTTCCTAACTTTAGAGGGAAAGCTTTCAGCTCCTCTCTATTTAATGTAATGTTGGCCATTGGTTTGCCATAAATGACTTTTTATCAGGTTGAGATAAAGTCCATTTCTGTGCCTATTTTCTTCAAAGTTTTTTTTTTTTTGGTACCGGGGATCAAACTTGGAACCTTGTGCTTGTGAGGCAGGCACCGGTACCACTGAGCTAAATCCCCTGCCCATCTTCAAGGATTTTATCACAAATAGATGCTAGATTTTGTCAAAGAGTTTTTCTGTATCAATTGAGATGATCATGTGGTTTTTGTCCTTGCTTCTATTTATGTAGTGTATTGCACTGATTGATTTGTATATGTTGAATCATCCCCACATCTTTGAAATGAATCCTATTTGGTCATGATGTATGATCTTTTTGTTGATTTGTTACATTCTGTTTGCCAAAATTTTGTTGAGGATTTCTGTATCTTTGCTCATTAAAGAGATTGGCCTGTAGGTAGTTCACTTCTTTTGGTTGGGTTTTTTGTCTGGTTTTAGAATCTGAATAGTGCTAACTTCCAGGAATGACTTTGTGGATATTTCTTCCCCTTTGATCTCATTAGAGTTGAAGGAGTACTGGCGTTAGATCTCCAAAGTTCTTGTAGAATTTGGCAGTGAATCTATTGAGACCTGAGCAGTTTTTTTTAAATTACTTCTTCAATTTCATTGCCTAATATTGGATTATTCTGGGTTTTTATATCTTCTTGATTCAGCTTTGGTAGTTTATATGTATCTCAAAATCTATCCATTTCTTCTGAATTCTCCATTTTATTAGAGTACAGTTTCTCAGTGAAGTTTCTAATGATCTTCTGGATTTCAGCAGAGTTCATTGTATTTCACCATTTTCATTTCTAATTACATTGATTTGGGTCTTTTCTTTCCTTTTTTTTTCTTTTCCTTTTTTGGTAAGATTGGCTAGAGGTTTGTCTATTTTGTTTATTCTTTTTTGATATATTGATTCTTTTTGTTTGTTTGTTTTTTGTTTTTGCTACTGGGGATCGAATTCTGGTCCTTGTGCTTGCGAGGCAGGCGCTGGAACCACTGAGCTAAATCCCTGGCCCTATTCTTTGTATTTTTTAAAATCACAATTTTATTAATTTCTCCTCTGATCTTTATAATTTCCTTCCTTGTACCAGCTTTGGATTTGGATTGATATTGTTTTTCCAGGACCTTGAGGTGCATCATTAGGTTATTTTGACTTGTTGTGTTTTTCTTTTCTTTTTTAGTGTGCTTTAAACAATTTATTTAACTGAAATTATTTCCATTTATTTTGATACATCTTGCCCCCAAGGTGATTTAGAGCATCTCCAAGACAATATAAATATTTCATAAATATTTGGCCATTTGGGTATACATCGGTATAGTACCTCACATCTTTCAGCAAGAAAAACACTGAAGAGTAAAGACCTGACATGATTACCTGGGTATAATGAGAATCTGCTCCAAATATTTGTTTCTCTGAGGTAAAGGCGCCACACACTTGTTCAATTAAGAAAACCATCCTTACAACATAGGATGACTTTTTATTTTTAAGTAGGGCTTAGGGCACTCAGCCGCTAATTAGGTGCTGCATGGCAGAACTACATCCGCAGCTTATGCCATGAATTCATAGGGAATCGGTTCCAACAACTCAGGCTCCTTCCCACTGGTTCTCACAGTGTGCTTCTCTGGGTGGGGCAGGCTGGCGCTTCAGTTGAACCCAGGTACCTTTCTCTTTGGCTTCCTTCTTTTTCTGATCATTTTCCTTGACCTATTTCAGGAAGCTGTCTCGACTCTTTGAGTGTTTAATATGCTCATTATGCACATTAATCCTCTTGGTAAGTATTTTGCCCTTAACCTGCTTGTTTACAACAGTGCCAGCAGCATGCTGGGTAACGTTGTAGACTCTTCCAGTTTTGCCACGGTGACATTTGTGTGGTATTCCTTTTTGAACAGTACCCATTCCCTTGATGTCTACAATGTCACCCTTTTTGTAGATTTGCATGTATGTGGCCAAAGGAACAACCCCGTGTTTTCTTTTCTTTTCTTTTTTTTTTTTGGTACCGGGGATCAAACTCGGATCCTTCTGCTTGCAAGGCAGGCGGCAGAACCACTGAGCTAAATCCCCGGCCCCAACCCCATGTTTTCTAAAAGGCCTAGAGAACGTATACCGGCTTCCCCTCCGCTTTCCCTTTGTGTTCCTCATTTTGGCAAATGACTGGAAAATGGCGGTTCTGGCCAAAAGGAAGCAACTTGCCGTGTTTTTCTGATGTGCCCATTCACAGCTCTGAACTTCCCTCTTAGGACTGCTTTCATTGTGTCCCACAGGTGGTGGTATGCTGTATTGGCATTATTGTTTGATTTTATGAACAATCTAATTTCTTCCTTGATTTCTTCTGTGACCCATTGATTAAGACAGTATTGCTTAATTTCCATATATTTGTATAATTTCTATGGTTTCTTTTGCCATCGATTTCTAGTTTCATTGCATGATGATCTGATAATATGCATGGTATAATATAAATTCTTTTGCATTTATTTCAGCATGCTTTATGGGCTAGCATGTGGTCTATTTTGGAGAGAGTCCCACGTACTGCTGAAAAGAAAGTGTTTTCTGTGGTTGTTGGGTAGAGCACTCTAGATGTCTATCAAGTCCATTTGTTCAAAGGTTTGGTTCAAGTCTGAAATGTCTTTGTTGATTTTTTTGTCTAAGAGATTTATTTGTGACAGAGGGGTATTGAGGTCCCCCATTATAATAGTGTTGGTGTTTATCTGTCTGTTTGGGTTTTTTTTCTGGCCAGGAGTGTGTGTTGTATGAAGTTGGATGTGCTGGTGTTCGGTGTGTATATGTTTATAACTATTATCTCTTCCTGTTGGATTGCTCCCTTAACTGATATGTTGGGACTTTTTTTACTTCTTCTGATCAGTGTTGGGTTGAAATCCACTTTGTCTGAAATTGGGATAGCTACTCCTGCTTTTTTTCTGGGCTCCTGTTACATGGAATATTGCTTTCCACCCTTTGATTTTTAATCTGTGAATTCTTCTTTTAGTTAAATGTGTTTCTTGTATACTGCATATTGTTGGGTTTTGTTCTTGATTCATTCTGCCAATCTGTCTTTTTTTTTTTTCAATTTGTGTCTTTTGATTGGGGAATTGAGGGCCAGGGATTTAGCTCAGTGGTGCTGCTGCCTGCTTCGAAAGCACAAGGTCATGAGTTCGATCCCTGGTACCCCCCCCCCCAAAGATTGGGGAATTGAAACCATTCACATTGAAGGTTATTACTGAGAGGTATTGACATATCCCTATCATTGCTTCCTTTTCCTGTTGCTGATCTCTTTTTTTTTTTCCTCTCTCCATTCTACTTGACTGCTCACCCTGCCTGGTGTATTCATTCTATTAAATTTTTTTGACATTATTGGTTTCATATTCTTTCTCTCTCTCTCTCTCTCTCTCTCTCTCTCTCAGTTTTTTGAGACAGGGTCTTGCTATGCAGTTCAGGATGGCTTTGAACTCACTATGTACCCCAGGCTAGCCTCAGACTCACAGTGATCCTCCTGCCTCAGGCTCCCAAGTGCTGACTTTACAGTTGTGTGCCACCATGCTTGGTTTTTTCTCTCTCTCTCTTTTTCTTTTTCTTTTTTTGGTACCAGGGATTGAACTCAGCACCTTGTGCTTGCGAGGCAGGCACAGTGTCATTGAGCTAAATCCCTGGCCTTCCTGGTTGTCTCTTTATAGGATATCCTTAAGAATTTTTTATAGTGCTGGTTTACCGGTCATGAATTTCTTGAGGTGGTCTTTGTCATGGAAATACCTTATTTCTCCATCAATTTTGAAGGAATGTTTTGCAGGACACATAAGTCTGGGTTGGGAATTGTCATCTTTCAGTGCTTGAAGCACTTTAAGCCCCCAGACTTTAGGGTTTGTGTTGAGAAATCTACTATAATTTTAATGGGTTTTCCTTTATAGTCAATTTGTTGCTTTTCTCTAACAGCTTTTAAGATTCTCTTACTATGTTGAGCTTCTGGTATTTTGACTGTTATGTGACATGGAGAGCTTCTTTCTCTCTCTTTTTTTTTTTCGGTACCGGGGATCGAACTTGGGTCCTTGCACTTGTGGAGCAGGCGGTGAAACCACTGAGCTAAATCCCCGGCCCTGTAAACAGTTTTTTATGCCCTTTGTGCATAAAAGATTTTTTACTTATTCCAATTAATTTTAGTTTTTTGGTTTTTTTTTTTGCATCAAAGAGCAGCTGTTGCATCTATTTTTCATGTTCTCTTGTCTCTAAGGTGTTTCTAAGTAATTGGTCTTTGAAAGGATCCTTCTCTTCTAATTCTGGTATTCTGTCCTCACATTGGTTGCTTCTGCTATCCATGCTTTCAATATAATTTTTTTTTTAATTAAAAAAAATTTTTTTTTCAATATAATTTTTAACCTCCTGAATTTCTCTTTGGAACCTTCTAATGGACTCTAGTTCTTTGCTAAACTGGTTAGTCATGTTTTGTATCATTTTGTTTAGCTCATCTAGCTTTCTATCAATGTCTTCTGTAAACTGCCTTATCATTTTGTTTAATACTTCAATTTTCTATTTAGTTATAACTTCTGTGATCCCACTAAGCACCTCATTGATCTGGTTTTCTTTTTTTTGGGTACTGGGGATCAAAATCAGGACCTTGCACTTGAGAGGCAGGCGACGGAACCACTGAACTAAATCCCCAGATCATTGATCTGTTTTTAAACTGTCATCCTTTCAAATAATTTTCCTCACCTTTCATGCCCCCAGGATAGGCTTTCGGGGAGTTGGGAGTATTGGGAAGTATTTTGTTGCCTTGTCTTCCCATGTTTCTATTTTGTTTGCTGGTTTTATTTTGTGCCTAGGTTTGGGGGGATTTATAGTGGAAAGACTTTGTTGCTAGTTTGGAAATCTCTTTACCCAGTCTACTTTTCAGTCATGCACTCTGGGTGTGGCTAACTATAGTCTTTTGCTTCAATCCCAAGATCTGACCACCTCCATTAATTTGGAGGGAAGGATACAGTGCATTTGGCCCAACACCTGTTCTTCAGGAATGAACCTCAGTATTGTTAATGTCACAAAGGTAATTGGGTGTTGGCTTACAGAGAAACCCATTAATAGCAACAATTATGTAACCTTGGCAATATCAAGCAAATCACCAACAGTAATATTGTCCAAGACAAACTGGATATTGACATACCATAAGAACCATAATACCACCCTTAACCATATAAAAGAAATCCATAATTATAGTGTAAACACTAAGACAAGCCAGATATTGACATATAGCAAATAGGTACTAAATGCAACAACTGTACTTTCACTAATGATAGAAAGGAATTCAACAGTGATAATACAGATTTAACTATCTAAAGCTTAATAAAGCTTACTGGCTACACTATTAAAGATATAAGAAACTGGGAATGGGAGAATGCAAGAGGAAAATTTTGAAAATTTTAAAAATAGAAGATGAGAAGAGGAAGAGAGAAGTGAGAGAAAGGATTCTGTTAAGGAGCAGAAGGATATTTATAGAATTAGACAAAGATAACAGGAAAAAAAGATAACTAGAAGATAAAAAAAATGGAAGAAAGAAGAAGAAAAAGAAATAATAATGAGAATAAAGATAAAAATGAAAAGAAGGACCGGAGATTTAGCTCAGTGGTGCCACCACCTGCCTCACAAGCGCAAGGTCCTGACTTTGATCCCAGGTACCAAAAAAGAGAGAAAAAATTAAAGGGAAAAAGAAAGAAAAAAAGAGGGAAAAAAAGAAAGAAGGGGAAAAAATAATGGAAAATTCACCAGACCCCAATAAACCAGTGAAGAAGAAAGAGGAAAGAAAAAAGAAAGAATCTAGAAACAAAGAAATTCTCTATACTTTTTAAAATCTCAGTATTTTTGATGAATGGTTTTCTTCCTGTATCTGCAGGTTTGGAGTCCAGCAATGCATGATTTTTTCCACCTAGTCCTATGGCCTGTGGGTTTGTGAGGTGTCCCTCCTCCATCTCAGAGCCCCATCTATTTATCCCAAGCTGTGGCAGTGTCTAAGCAAGAAGTGTCCTCACTTATGCTGGTAGATAAGGAAGGCAGTCAGACCCCAGACCTATGCCAGATGCAGCAGTAGGGCGAGGGCTCGAGTACTCAGTGCCAGCACTTTCAGACCTAGCACAACTCAAACTGGGCCTGGCCTCCTACCATAGGGTTGGGCTCATGTCCTTCCTGGCTCAAGATAAAACCCCTCAGCAGGTATCTTTCCAGCTGCTCCCTATCTGTAGCTGCCTCCCTTGGCACTGTTACCTAGTCACTGTGGGAAGGCAACACTGGGAACCCTGAAGTGAATCCTTCTCCCTACTGTTCTGCATCTCAAATTCAAACAATGAACCCCTTCCCAGAATGTCCTCTGACCAACCACTCTCTGGGAATATGGTAGATGCTTGTGCTGAGGTCCCTATCTGGGTGTTGCCTGCCATGTGGAAGGAGTCCCCTTGGAGTGAAACCTCATGCTGTTCCTGCAGATCACAGCTGTGGACTCTCCCTGGGGCCTGTGTCACCACCCCCAGTCCACTGTCATTTCTCCCCAGACCCCCCAGAGCTAACCTCACTTCTGCAGAGCCAGGCTCTCCTGCCCATGAGCCGTGAGCTGGGAGCCAGGAAAGAGTTTGGACTGATTTGTTTCCTTCTCTGTGTTATGGTCCATCTCTCAAACTTCTCTGTAGCTTTTAATTTTCCTGTTAGTTCCTTCCTGATTACCCTTAATCTACTTCTTTTTTCCTTCCCCAAGTTGTTATTTTCCAGTGTCTGAATTCTGGTGTGGTGAGACCCTTCCTGACATGTGGAAATGGGAACTTTTTACAATGTAATGATATCAGACTCTGCATGTGTAGTTCTGATGTAATTCTGTAACATAAATCATACCCAGCCAGACTGTAGAATGTTAATGTATACCAGACGGTAAAATGTTAGTGTACGCCCATATAAGGGAGACAAAGACACAAAAATTGTATAAAAATACCATGTTGGGCACTCAGCCTTTGGATATGAATCCGCTGGGTCAGTGGTGGTGGGAATAAAGCTGCTTCCTGGGAAAAAGGCCTCGGTGTCCCATCTCTCTACACAAAAATCCCACAGCACTGGATCTGAGAGAGGCTGAATTTTGCTGCTGCTCACCATTCTGTCATCCTGATTCTCCCCTTGGAATTGTTTACTTCTAGAGTTTTCCATTTAATATTTTCAAGTTGCAGTTGACCTCAAGTAACTGAAACCATGGTGGGGGCATTTGCTACTGTATGATACTACATGAAAAACGTTCCAAATGTGGAACAGTATTGTGTTTCTCGGGGTCATACCGAATTTCCACAAATTGAGTAGCTTACAATGACAGAAATGTACTCTGTCAAAGTTCTGGAGGCCGGAAGTTTGAAATCAAGGTGTGAGCAGGGCCACACTCCCTTAGGAAGCTGTAGGAGGGCCCTTCTTACCTCGTTCAGCTTCTGCAGGTGTCTAGTGCAGCTCTTGTCCTGGGCCGCTCTGCCTCCATCTTCACATGGCTTCTGCCCTATGTCTGTATCCGGGTTTTCTCTATCCTTCTCTTGCAGACACAGCATTGAATTCCAGGCTCACCTTAAGTACGAGATGCTTTCCTCCTCGTCTGTCTAACTTACATCTCCACAGTGCCTATTTCTTTTTCATTTTCTTTTCTTTTTCTATCGGGGATCGAACTCAGGACCTTGTGCTTGTGAGGCGGGGGCCGGAACCACTGAGCTAAATCCCCTGGCCCTACACACCCTGTTTCTAAATGAGATCACAGTCATGGGTACAGGAGTCAGGATGGGTATGTCTTTCCTTGGGGGCACTATTCAATCCCCCCAAATACATACTGTGTCCCTGGGAGAGACTGGCAGGCTAGTGGGAAGATATAAATTTTCTGTGATAATATCCAAGATACTAATCGTAATTCTCATCTTTTGGGGCCAACAAATACAGTTTTACTTATTGATTTATTGCTTTGTGACTATTTAACATTTTTTATCTTGTGCATCCTTACTTTATATAAGGTACTGTTCTCTAGCTAGGTGCAATGGTGCACATCTCTAGGCCTAGCATATGGGTGACTGAATCAGGAGGATCACAAGTTCAAGTTCAGTCTGAGCCATTTAGCAACTGAGTGAGACTCTGACTCAGAAAAAGAGAAGGGCTCGGCATGTAGCTCAGTGTGAAGGCTCTGAGTTTAATCTCTAGTGCTTCCGAAAAAAGAAAGTACTATTTTCTCAGTTACCTAGCTTTTAACTGTGTAGATTACTTTCATCTTCTTTGTTTTGGTTTTTGGGTTTTTTTGGTACCGGGGATCGAACTCGGGTCCTTGCACTTGCACAGCAGGCGGCAAAACCACTGAGCTAAATCCCCGGCTATAATGCATATTTTAAAATACTATTTTGTAGTTTTGAAAAATTTATAATTTTCTGTAAGGGAAATAGTCATACCTTGGTCTCTCCCAATACACTGTGACTTCTTTATTACAGAGAGTAGTGAAAGAAAATTTAATTATGGAAGACCATGTTTATGTGTCAGTTCCTGTCAAGTGGATCTAAGGATTTAAACCACTCCTAAACAAAATTCCAGCACTTTTTTTTTTCTTTCAGTACTGGGGATTGAACATAGGATCTTTGCACTGGGCTATACTGCCAGGTCTTTCTTCATTCTTTATTTTGAGACAGAGTCCTCCTGCGTCAGCCTGGCAGAGTTCTGGGGTTATAGGTGTGCACCACCATGCCCGACTTCCAGCATCTATTTTTTATTTTTATTTTTTATTTTTCAGTACCAGGGATCAAACTCAGGACCTTGTGGTTGTGAGGCAGGCGTGGTGCCACTGAGCTAAATCCCCAGCTGGCATCTGTTTTTTAAAGGAGAAGGAAGAAGGGAGAGAGGGAGGGTAGAAGGAAGACAGAAGAAAGGGAGAAAGGAAAGAAAAAGGAAGGAGGGAATTGACAAGCTATTTCTAAAACGTGTAGAGAAAAGCAAAGGACCTGAATTATTAGAACCTCAAAAAATAACAGAGAAGACTTACACAGCCTTATTCCAAGACTTACTATAAAGTTACATAATCAGTCAGGTGGTTTGATGTGGGGTAGACAAATACCATTCACGAAGCAGAAAAGAGAGCCCAGAAATAGACCATTATGCACACATTGTCATTTGATTGTCAGAAAGACACCAAAGAAGATACCAGAGACAAATGTCTTTCGACGAGAGGAGGTAGCTAGACAGCTGGTTATCCATACAGATGGAAAAAGACCCTGGCCCCCAACTCACGTGCGGTGTCAAAATTAATTTAAGCCACTCAGATCTAAATGCAAAAGCAAGAATGCTAACACTTGTAGAACTATCTTTGCAACTTTTATATTGGCAAAGCTTTCCCAGGTGATACTTAAAAAGCACTATTTCTTAAAAATAAGCAAATTTGACTTCACCAAAATTAAAATCTGTGCTCATCAAAATATATCTTTTTTTTTTTTTTTTTTGGTACCGGGGATCGAACCCAGGTCCTTGCGCTTATGAGGCAGGCAGTGGAACCACTGAGCTAAATCCCCGGCCCTATCACATTATATCATTAAGCTGAGCAAGCTAGTTTATGCCTGTAATCCTAGCTACTCAAGAGGCTGAGGCAGGAGAATTGCAAGTTCAAATCTAGCTTGGGCAATTTAGTGAGACCCTGTCTCAAAATACAATTTTTAAAAAGGGCTGGGGATGTAGTTCAGTGGTGGAGCGTTTGCCTAGCATGGATGAAGACTTGGTTCCACCCCCAGCACCACACACACACACACACGAAGGCCGACAAGCATGTGGAGCAACTGAAACCCTTGCGTATTACTGGTGGGAGTGTAAGGGACGCGATGCTTTGGAAAGCAGTTTGGCAGTTTCTTAGAAGGTTAAACACACATCTACCAGATGAGATGAGCCACAAGTTCCATTGAAAGGAAAAGAAAATATATTTCTACAAAGGGACTTGTTCGTATAATGTTCATAGAGGCTTTAATTCCTATCAGCCCTAAATCAGAAGCTACTGAGATGTCCATCAGTGACAAAATGGACGCTCACACTGTGGTCTCTGCAAAAGTGGAACTTGACTCAGAGATGACAGGACAGGTCCGGACTCCTGCCGGAACCCGGGGGCAGCTCCAAAATGTCCCACTGGGCCTGAGCTGGGCAGCAAACAGCACTCACCTCGAACACTCGAGGCCCTGGCTTCTGTCCTCAGCACTGCAAAAAAACCAAAACAAAAAAATCCTGCTAAGTGAAAGAAGGTTGGCACAAAAGAACATCCACTTTCTAATTCCGTGTGTATATGAAATTGCAGCCCAATCCAAATATACACAGTAAAAGAAATTGTGAAGCAGTTGCCACAGGCTGTGAAGGGTGTGTGGGTTGTGGGAGTGTTTCCTGTCTTACTCACGGTTGGGATTCCGCAGGTCTATGCATTGGTCAAAACCCCCCTGCGAAATATGTAGGGTCTCTGTGTGTTACTCTATGTAATTATGCCTCGCTTTCAGAGAAGTTAAAAGAGAAAAGAATAAATCTGAAAATGCATGCAAAACACAGTAGTTATGATGGTTTTATTATATGTTAGTGGTCAAAAATTTACTAAAAATTTTTTTAGGGCCGGGAATTTAGCTCAGTCGTTCCACCGCCTGCCTCGCAAGCACAAGGGCCCGAGTTTGATCCCCGGTACCAAAAAAAAAAAAAAATTATTGCTTTGGACAGTAAAAAACTTAACTACATAATGTCCAGGTAGCTGCCTTTTTAGCCATAAGAGAGTTTCTTGGACAGTCCCAAAGGTCTGGGCCGGCCACATGGCCCAGTGATGCCGCCTGCCTGGCAAGCTCAAGGGCCTGAGTTCGATCCCTGGTACTGGAAAAAAACAAAGGCAAAGGTCCAAGGGGCCCTCCAAAGAAATTCTCCTAAGATTATACATTAGAATTTTAATTCTTAGCAGCTTTATGAAGAAAGCAATCCTAAGCACTTATATGTTAATATTTTGTGAAAACACATTTAATAGAACCAAATCTCTTTTTTATCTTAAGCCAAGAATACTTGAATTTAGTAAATGACTCAGATTGTGGTTATGAATGTTTGTAGTCATTAATCCCATTTATATTTACTAACTCATTTTAAAAATTAGTTTACAGTATTTATGAGAATCAATATATTAGACTAGCATAGTTAACATTTTAAGCTATATATGATTTTTAAATATTAATTTTATTGGTATGCTTTGGATATACATAATGATCACATTCACCATAGGGAATTTGTACCTGTACACAATATACCTTGATTCTTCTTTTTTCCCAGTTTCTCTCCCCTCCCTTCAACCTTTCTTCCCCTCCTTATTTATAAAATCTTTGTTTCCATTTTTTCCTTCTATTCTCATTTCCTGTCCTTTAAAAGTTTCACCCTGTCTCACTGCTGACATTCATTGCTCCAGGCTGTTAGCAGATGGTGGTGGGGTCTTTCTTTTAGTGGACCCTAGGGGCGGGAATTTAGCTCAGTGGTTCTACTGCCTGGCCTCTTAGCCTGGAGCAGAACCTCATTTCCCCTCTTACACTATCTTCTTTATTTTTGGATTCTTTTTTTTTTTTTGGTACCGGGGATCAAACTCGGGTCCTTGTGCTTGCGCAGCAGGCAGCGAAACCACTGAGCTAAATCCCCGGCCCATATCTTATTTTGTTTTGTTTTGTTTTTTTGGTACCAGGGATCAAACTCGGGACCTTGCGTTTGTGAGGCAGGTGCCAGAACCACTGAGCTAAATCCCCGACCCTCATATCTTATTTTTAAAAAATATATTTATTATGTCAAGATTGTAGGATATTGGGCCCAGGATTTAGCTCAGTGGTGCCACTGCCTGCCTTGTAATCCCAAGGGCCTGAGTTCGATCTCCAGTACCAAAAAAAAAAAAGATTGTAGGATATTCATCACTTATGTTATTTACATTAGTTTGAAGTTATGCCTTTTTGTGAAATTTTGAGGAGGCAAAGTTGAAATTCCTTGATTTCACCCTTGCCAGATGAAGATGATTTTCAAGTAGGAGCTTTTTTTTTTGGTTTTTGGCTTTTGGTTTTTGGTGGGGTTTTTTGGTACTAAGGATTGAACTCAGGGCCTCACACTTGCCAGGCAGGTGCTGTACCACTGAGCTACATCCCTGACCCTAGAAACTTTTTTTTCTTGAAGTCCATGGTTTCAATGGAACAAAGGACTAAAATCGATTACAGGTTTAATTTTTTCAAGTCATGAAGGCCAAATGAAAAAAATAATTCTATAAAGACTAAAATTATAATACAATCTTTTAGGCAGTCGTATACATTTAGCTCACACCTCTTCTGATCACAATACATGTGCCCCAGCCCTGCCCTGTCAGTGCTGGTCTCTGCGTGTCTTGGGTGACAGCTGCCTGTGGACCCTGAACAAGACCCTAGCTTCCTGCCACTGGTGGCTTCCATGAGCCTCGGTTCAGTCAGGCGCAAGCTGCGATGTGTGGAATGGTGACCCCCAGAATGACATCCCCTGGTGTCCCGTGCAGTGGCCTTTGGAAAAGGGTCTTTGCAGAGGTAACTGAGGGGCTGGGTGTGGTTCAGGTAGAGCACTTGCCTAACATGTTCCAGACCCGAGTACCATCTCCATCACTGGAAAAAATAAACAGCTGGGCATGGTGGTGCACACCTGTAATCCCAGGGCTTTGGGAGGCTGAGGAAGGAGGATCTCAAGTTTGAGTTCAGCCTGGGCAACTTAGCAACTTAGTGAAACCCTGTCTCAAATTAAAAGACAGTTGGGTATGTAGGTCAGAGTGAAGGCCTTGGGTTCGATGCCCAGTACCTCAGAAAAACAAGAAACAAAAAACCCCCAAACAAAATAAAAAATAGATGTGATTGAGGTAGGATTGGGAGATGAGGTCATTCTGCATTAGGGTGGCCCTATATCCCATGCCTGGCATTGCTGTGAGAAGAGGTGGACAGAGACAAACTCTGAGCCCCAGGGGCTGGAGGTGAGCAAGGCCTGTGTCTCCCCTTGGAGCCCAGGAGCAGCCGGGCCTGCGACCCTGTGGTTCCAGGCTGGTGTAGGGGACACAAGGAAGCTGCTGTACTTTGGATGGGGCGGCCCCTGGGAGTGGCCGCACTTCCTCAGGCTGCCTGAGGGCCGGGAAGGGGGCTGGGGCCCCAGACTTGGGGTGTCCTTGCTTTCAGTGGCTGCTGGGAATGAGTGAACCCGGAGTGTGTGGCCTCTGGATGTCAGAGGAAATCAGAAGGGACACGGAGCAGGGCTGCCTGCTCCACCTGCGCCTGTGATGGGGCCGGAGCATGAGCTGCTGTGACTCAAATTACGGATAAATTTGACCAAAGAAAGAAAAACCAGTGTGGGGGGACGCTGTGGGATAGGATTCGAATCCACTTCCTTGGTGGAAGCCCTCGGCCCCGGCAGGCCTAGCTACTGGTTCACGGCAGGTGGGCTGGTGTGGCACGGATGCCAGGGCAGCGGACCTCCTCGGGCTGCAGCCCCAGGCCAGGCCGGCAGCCTCCCGCCTCTGTCTTCAAGCGGGAATTCCCTCCCCACGGCTCTCCTCTCCTCAGAGTTTTCCAGGGCAGGATGGTGAGGGACGATGGCCATTCATCTGCTCCCTCTGCCCACGTCCGCAGAAGGAAGAATGCATCAAGGGCGACTTCTGTGAGATTGGGTGGGCACTTGAGCCAGGGAGAAGCTGCCACCGGGCTCCCAGGAGTGTGGTCACTAGTGTAGTTGTCACTGCAGACAGACAGAAGCCAGGTGGGATGAAGCCAAGGCCGGGTGCGTAGGTCGTGGTCTGAGGGATTGCGGCTTCCTGGCTGTGGCCCCCAGACGGCAGGCTGCACCTTGCTGGCTACATGCATGGATGCATCTGGTGGGGGTTCCAGGCAGTGTTGTGGCTGCCCCCAGGCATGCTGTTCTTAAAATCCCCAATTGTCAATTAAGAAAAAGAAAGAAAGAAAAGAAAAGAGCTAGGTATGGTGGTGACACCTGTAATCCCTAGGTCTTCCTGGATCTCAAACATGTTGTTGATTTAACTTACTGTGGGCTGGACTCTGCCAGGTGTGGTGACGCCCCTGCGGGGCAGCTCAGGGACTGCCAGCAAAGATGCCCACAGAGGTGAGGCTGGTGGGAGAGACTCAGGGCCTGAGGTGGGGCAGGAGGTGGAGAAGCCGCAGCCAGTGAGTCGTGGGCTTGGTGGTTTCTGCCTTGCCCCTCCCGGAGAGGCAGTGGGGGAGTTGGAGCTGGACTGCCCAGCGTCCTCTGCCATGGGACATCCTCGTGGTCCTGCGGCCTGGGAAGAAGAGCGAGCAGGTCACCTGAGTCAGGCTATGTGCGGGGGCCAGTACGGACTGAGATTGGGCGTTCCAGGAGACAGTCTGTCTCAGAAAGCCGGCGGCCCTCATCTCTAACCGTGTGTGAGTCTCCATGGCCAAACATCTCACCCTTTCAGTTTCACGCTGCCTACCGGAAGGCCCACGTGTGTTTCCTGCTCCTGACTCGAGTTGCCGGAAGCACCCCAGGAGGATCACTCTGAGTGCAGCCAGCCTCCCTTCTGGCCCTGACATCTGATTCCTCCAGCCGGAAACCTCCCTTGCCTGTAATGTCAGTGTTTTGCTTTCTTTGATTTTTGTATTAGCCTTTGATTTTTCTTGGTTTAGAAGGCACCCTCTCCAGCCGTGGATGGTCAAGGTAGCTGCTGTGGATACCCGTCCTGTCCTCACCCTTGTCACTGAGCCAAGCACTGGCCTGGCCAGTGACGACTGTGTCTTGTAGGTTTCCAGGGGGCAGGTTCACCCGGTGTCGGAGCAGGGTGGTGGTTCTAGGCCCGCAGGTCCTCAGTGAATGTCAGCATCCCTTTTACAAGCCTGGGAGGTCGTCAGGGAGCGTTCGGGGAAGTGGGCCCCATGTACCTGGGTGGGATGCAGTGGCTTTGGTGTTTCCAGAAAGTTATTCTTTGCTGAGGTGATGCTAGCTCCTTGCCACAAGCCCTTTTATTAGGTGATTCCTCATCTAGGGAATATCTTAAGGGATAAGAAAACAATCTTCGATGCACAGGAACTGACTTGTGTACCAACTCACTGCAGTGGCATGTGAGTGAGCTGGACAAGCCCCTGTCCACCAGGAGGCGGTGCCAGGGTGAGGGGACTAAGAGGAAGTCCTCACCAATCCATAGAACTCAAGTTTTAGGTTTTAAGAGACAAAGTAGAAACCTTCATTTGTCACAGTACATAAAAAGGTGTGTTAGGAACGTATGTATAGCATGGTTTCAATATTATTTTAAAAAGTAAAGGGCCAGGGATTTAGCTCAGTGGTTCCACCACCTGCCCCGAAAGTGCAAGGTCCCAAGTTCAATCCCCGGTACCAAAAAAAAAAAAAAAAAGTATACAGATGTGCATAGAAAGACATAATAAAAATACTTAAGTGCTTGCTATTGCTGGGATGTGAGAGTAAAATTAATTAAGAAAATTGTTTTGGAAACAGGGACTCACTCTGTACTTCAGGCTGGCCTTGAGCTCACTCTGTAGCCCAGGCTGGCCTTGAGCTCCTGGTGATCCTCCTGCCTCAGCCTCTCGAGTGCTGGGATTACAGGCGTGCGCCACCACGCCCAGCTCCGTTTTCACATTTCTGGAGTGTCTGTGGCTATTCTTCGACTGTATCCGTCCTCCGTGACCTGTGCTTTCGCGCCTGTGTCCCCTTGCTCCTCCCATTTCCTTCCTCTTGTACAGTAATAGTAAAGCTGCTGTTACTTTTTTTTTTTTTTTTGTACTGGGGATCGAACTCGGGTCCTTGCACTTTTGGGGCAGGTGGTGGAACCACTGAGCTAAATCCCCAGCCCCTGCTGTTACATTTTAATAAGAGTCACAGCTGATCAGCTTTTTAATTCATGGATTGTTTCTTCCAGTGCTGGGAGTTGAACCCAGGGCTTTGTGCATGCTAGACAAGCACTGTACCTCTGAGCTACACCCCAGCCCTATTTGTGGATCTAACACAGGAAGGTAGCATTAAAATAATGCAGCTAGTAATAAGGGTTAGAGAAGAGGGGGGTGCTAGTTGGGAGACCCCCCCTTTATAGCTCAAGCTAGTGTGAGTTGGGTTCTGCCCCTTCCAGTATCCTGAGACCACATTTTCATCTCAGCTTCCCACACACCATTTGAAAGGCTTGTTTGTGTCCTGGGCCACAAAGAATATCAGTGTCCACAAGTGGAGCCCGTGGGGCCATCCGTGAGCACAATGCAATGAACAGAAGATAGGGGGTCAAGGAAACATCCGAGCAGAAGGTATAGGAGTGTCCAAAATGTGTGTTTGGGCCACAGTCCCCCAAAATGCAACTGGGCTCATCCAAGTCCTGCATGTTGGACTCTCAGAAGATCAAAACTCTTAATGTCTACAGCCTAGAAAGAAGGGCCGGGGATTTAGTTCAATGGCACCGCACCTGCCTCGAAAGCACAGAGTCCTGAGTTTGATCCCTGGTACAAAAAATCAAAAACAAAAAAACTAGAAAGATAAAAATTCCAAAACTCTAATTCTGGAGAAAAAATTTAAATTCTTTTAAAGATATTTATTTACATGTTCAAAAGGACACTTGTTTGAGAAACACAAAAAGACAACAGAATACTTCTGAGGCCACTTTCCACAATAAAATAGACAAGCCAGGCCTAGTGGTGCAGGCTTGTAATCCCAGCAGTCTGGAAGGCTGAGGCAGGAGGGTTTCACAGTCAAGACCAGTCTGGGTAACTTTAGTGACTCTGTGAGAGAGACTCTGCCTCAAAATAAGAAATAAAAAGGACTGGGAATGTAGCTCAGTACAAAAGGCCCTGCGTTCAATCGCCGGTATCCTCCCCCCAAAAGGCAAAATGTATGAACACATGTCGCCATGACTGGTAATTGTGGGACGCAGATGCACAGGCGGGGAGCCTGTGTGCAGGTGGAGGCCGAGAGGAGGGCCCCGAGTCTCAGTAAAAGACCAAAGAGTGAGGAGTGCTGGCCCCCACCTTCCCGGACCGCGAGCCGTGCACCCCGCTGCAGCCTGGACTAGACCTTCCATCTCCCTGCCCAGTTCCTTGTCTCCATGCCTGCTCGAACATCCCAGGCCCCAAACAAAAGGCTCCATGCAGAGAAATACACTATGTCCACCCACATTCTTTCCTTAATTTTGGCAGGGATTTGGGGTATAAGTTAAGAGATTTTTGATTTGCCCAGTTATTTGCCTAAGTGGACTAATGTGGGATAAATCTACAGGATGACAGCGATTTCCGGATAAACATCACTGCGTCCTAAAATGTCCAAGGAAAAAAGCTTCCTCGTTCAGATGTCAGCCCGCTTTCATTTCCATTCTAACATTTCTGCTTTACCCGGGGAATTATGCAAAGCTTCCGACTGCATGAAGGTCCAGGGGACCACTGTGTAACTGATTTCTTTCCCAGGAGAATTAAGGGTGATTTTGGGGTGGTGGGGGCTGGCAACCATGACGGGCTGGGAGAGAGGCCTGGACAGAGTCGCCCTCAGCGCCTCAGAAGGCTCCGGGCCTGCAGACACCGTGACGACGTAGCACCTCTGGGCCCCAGCACCCCTGAGACACAAGTCTGTGTGGCTGTGAGCCCCGGGTGGGGACTCACGACAGCAGCTTTAGGACACTCCTCTCCTCAGCATGTGGGAGTTCAGATGCTATACCCAGGACGATCCAAAGCACACAGGCGTGGCCGGTTAGCATGGAGTGTCTGCCACATTATCTTTTACTTATTTGTAATTGTTTTGGGTGTTTTTTGAGACAAGGTCTTCACCTTAAAAACTTATGTGCATCGCCCCGAGACGAGACCCGCCCCCCTCCCAAGGAGAGAGACCCCAGCAGCAGCAGCAGCAGCAGCAGCTGATGATGAAGAGAGAGGGGGCGGGGCGCGGGGGGCTTTTATTTCTATTTTAAAGGGACAGGGCATTAATTTTACCCCACTTCAACCTTGAATTGAGGGGGGGTGGGGGGAGGTGGCTGAGTTCCTCCTCCACCCTCCAGCCCTGAGCCCTGAGGGGGAGACTGAGCCTGAGAGAGGAGAAGGAGTTTCTTCTTCTTCTTCGAAAACCCCCATCTACAACTTCTACCCCTCACCCCTCTACGTGCCTCCTTCTCTTTGGCCGTGAGAGGAGGAGAGAAAGAAACCGCAAGCCTCTTAGCACAGACCTTTTGCTGCTGCTGCTTGGCCCTGGCTGGAGACATCTCAGCAAGGCCAGGAGCAGCCACTTCCCCAGCTCTCCCCCCTCCCCTCCCCCTCCCCCTTTATACCCTTTGTGTCATCCTCCACAGCTCCAGGGAGGGCACTCAACAGTGGGGGACAGGACAGACAGTGACCAACTTTCCAGTTTTCTGTGGATATGAAGATTTACTCCTAGTCATCACTGGGACCCCATGAAGTCAGCCGGAAAGCCTGCGTCCAACTCATGTACCTTTGCAGATGTGTCCCTATTTGGAATGTATATGAATAGTAGACTATGCTTAGCTTTCATTAAACATATGTGGAGCGTCTACTGTCTGTCAGGCACTGTGTTAGGGTGAAAAACAAGAATAGTCCCCATAATTTATTGTGAAGTGATTTTTAATTTGTATCCACAGTATATTGGTTATATCTATATTTTGGTTTACCTA
This sequence comes from Heterocephalus glaber, assembly GCF_000247695.1. The sequence continues at coordinate 8,927,210 of NW_004624801.1, read as the reverse complement.
AATACATTTTTTTATAGACTAAAAAGGTGGGGAAAATGTATATTTAAGAAGGATATTGCTGTATTTTATTAAAATAGAAAAATATAAAGAAAAAATTTCATTTAATACTGTATTCTGGGCATTTCTATTCTTTATATAGTTCACTAATTTTAGACTATGAAAATAGTTGTGGCTACCATTGCTGGAATTTTACTGTGCTAATCATAATTCTTCTTTTGAGAAGATGACCCACGCACTGCATTAAATTTTTTTCACAAAAAAAGAAACTTGCATTGATGGTCACCAGGAAGAACAGTGAGGTGACATATGAAATGGTAGGAGAAATGTGCAAATCATGTATCTAATATGCAGTTAGAAGTTATTTCATGAAACAAAGTCTGTTGAGTGCATCTTTATGGCTCTATCTTTGCTTGTTGCCAGCCACTCAGTAGGAGCTGGGAGAAGGATTAAGAAGAAACTGGGGTGTGCCGGACATGGAGAGGGACGTGGATATTTCACAGACTGCAGGTCTGTGGCTGGGAAAGTGGTGCATGATTATATTCCAAATACAAGGGCAAACCTCAACTAATATTTTCATTCACATTTAGCCCACAGGCTGAGGCAAGAAAATTTGTTTTTTTGTTTTTTGGGGGTTTTTTTTGATACCAGGGATTGAACTGGGTCCTTGCGCTTATGAGGCAGGCAGCGGAACCACTGAGTTAATCCCTGGCCCTGTATTTTTTATTTTTATTCACTCATTTTCTTCATTCAAAAATACTGTTTGAACAACTACTACATGCCAGCACTCTCTGATGACGGAAAAACAACAGATAATGTTATGGACAATCTTTGGGTTTTAGTTCTCGATGTTCTCTTTTGTGAGTGTCTTTAGTTCTACTGTTGTGGCTGCCTCAGTGTTCTGAATTGATTCAAAATGTTTACCTTTCATGGTCATTTTGGCTTTGGGAAAGAGCCAGAAGTTGCTCCGTGACAGATCTTGTGAATAAGGTGAATGAGGATACACTGTCATTTTTTGGCATTATGTTTTTATGGCCTGCCTTTGGGTTTGTATGGCATTTGGCAGGAGCATTCTCTGCATTTTTGAGCACACCACGAAAAGCCACGGGAGAGGACTTCCAGAACTGCTTCAGAGAGTGAACAGTGGAACATGTATGTTTGAAGCAAAGGGGCCTACTTTGAGGGGCATTAAGTGGCAGTGTCTTTTACTGTAATAAATTTTTAAAAATTTAAATGTTCACTATACTTTCTGATCACCCCTTATATGTCCAAACTCAGCAATATGCATGCATTAAGTGTGTGTCCTTTTCTGTTCAGTTATAACTCAGTAAAGTTTAAAAATGGAAACAAGTGGGAAGAAATGCACCTTCAGAGATGTAAATACTGCTGTTTAGATGTCATGCTGTCGTAAGTGGTTCAACAAGTTCTGATCAAGATTTGAGCTGCTTTTATTGCCCAAACTGACACAATGATCTTAAAATTCATATGGAAATGCATAGGACCAAATGTAGAAAAAATTATCGAAAAACTACAAGGTTAGAGGACTCACTTTCCAATCTAGAAACCTACTATAAAGCTACAGTGTTCAAGACCACAGGGTACTGGAATACAAATAGACAGGGATCAATGGAATAGACTGAGTCAGGAAAGAAATCTGCACATTTATGGTCAGTTGATTTTCTTTAAGAATGAAATTTTTTATTTTAAAATATATTTAACAAAAATACTCCATAGTTTTACATATTTTACATCTGTAGAATATTTACAAATTCGCTTCCACAGCATTTACTTAATGTTTACTATTCTTTCCATTATTTGCCTTTTGGCCTATTTCCTTCAGTAGGAAAATACTGTCCAGTGTCCTCTGTAACTAAAAAATGAGCTTCTTGGGCAATTCTCCTTATTCCAAGGCCTCTGTCCTTTTCTGTTTTGCCACCATGGCTGGGTTTGCCTGCTCCTTTAAGACTTCTACTGGACAGTTGGGTCTGGGCAGCTGACACCCAGGTGCTGGCCCTGGCCGATTACTGAAGTATGGAGTTTTTAATGCCTGTGTGGCTGTAATTCGAGTACATGGATTAAACAGGAATAAGCCTCGTATGAGATCTAGCAAGTCATCTCCTGCTGCACTGAAGATGTGTTGCAATGGTGTCGGGAGCAATGCTACATAATTTTAGGGTAAAATCATTTGGTTAGCCTAGTTCTCCTGCCTACAGCCCAGCTACGGAATAGCTCCATTTTGGCCTCCGGTCACAACTGTGACCTCAGTGATCCGGTGATGCTGTGGTTCTCCAGGACAAGAAACATCCTGGGAGCTGAAAACATCCTGGGAGAACAAACATCTACTCAATTCCTCATTGTTCTTGGACTGTTACGATCTTGTTTACTCAGGATGTACTGAACTCTCTGCAAGTCACTTGTTACATTTGTTTCTCCCCATGTACTGAATAAAAGGTGTGGTAAGCTGGGGGCTTTTGTCTTTGCTGCCCAGAGCAGCACTGATCAGACCCAAAGCTCAGCTTCTTCTCAGTCTCATTTTTCTACCTCTCCTGTAATTTGCCTTGTGCTGTCGTGGCTCACAGGAGACTAGGACTTACTGCAGAGGTTCTAGTAATGTCCCCTTTCCCTGTTCCCTACACAATGGGATCCCAGGGAAACTCCTGAATGTCACATAATCTGGTAGACTACACATGTTAGGCTATCGTTCCTCAGTTGGTGTGCCCAGAGTTTCACATATTCTTGTAAGTTGATCAAGATCTGAGTCTCGTGGCAAAAGGAAGCCCTAGAAGCAACTCTGCTAATATTCAGCCAGCAGCCCACCTGCCCACACCCACTCCATATATCCTCGGTCCAAACAGTCACTCAGGTGCCTGGTTCCATCTCTTCATTGTCTGGGTAATTTGAAGAATTCTCTGTTCTTCCCATGTCCAATGTGTCCTCTCATCCTCTCTTCTCTTCACTCAGGCTCTCATCTCCACACTCTCTCGTCAGTCATAAATGAGGTCCAATTCTCACAGTTCTCACCTGGTTACAACCTGATGTGTATAAGCTCTGCTGGGGCTCCCAAATGATTTGGCCAGGCCAAAATCTGCCAGTTTTAGAACTCCATTTTCATCCAACAACAAATTGTTTGGTTTCAGATCCCTATGTAGAATCCAATGTTGATGTAAATATTCCAGTCCTTGAAGAGTCATCAACATGTATGCTTTAATGTGTGATGGTGTCAGCACAAGACTATCATCCTTTATTATAATCTCTAAATCAGTTTCCATGAAATCAAAGACAAGGCTAATAGATTTATGTCCAAAAGCATCAAGGAGCTGGAACAATTCACTTTCCTGAGGCTTCAATCAACATCTACCATGTTCAAAAAGGCAGGATCCCAAATATCAAACAATTTAGATCCTACTCACACCAATTATATTTGGATGACTTAGCTCCTGTAATAATTTTATCTCTCTTAAGGCTATTCTATTTATACTTTTTTTTTTTTGGTACCGGGGATCGAACTCGGGTCCTTGAGCTTGCACAGCAGGCAGCGAAACCACTGAGCTAAATCCCCGGCCCTATTTATACTTTCTTAATGGCGATGATCTGATTGGTGTTCTTGTCTCTGGCCTTGTAAACCATGGCGAATTGTCCCTCCCCGAGGAAGTCCAGTTTCTCATAGCGCTTTGCTCAACACTTCACGTGTACAGCCGTTCCATACACAAAGTCCAACTTCAGTCAAAAAAAGCGAGTGTGCTGGACAGTAAGAATTTAGAGCTGCCTGAGAGTCTCTAACAAACACTTCCGCTCACTGGGTGCAGTCATCTAGGAGTTCTGCCCCACTTCCAGGATGGGCCTGGTCACTTGATTTTCAACCAGGGCATCAAAGCCCTTCGGAGGGAGAGTAGTCTTTTCCACAAATTGTATTGTGATTACTAGATACATAATGCAAAGAATGGAGATGCCTCTCTACCTCACAACAAATGTAAATAATTAAAAATGGACCAGTCTTAAATAGAAGAGGTAAACAATCAAAATCTCAGGGGTAAAATAAGCAAATGATAACCATTAATCTTTGTAATCCTAGATTTGACTGTGGATTCTTAGATATGATACCAAAGGCACAGGCCACAAAAGAAAAAATAGATAAAGAAGATTTCATGGAAAACATTTGTGCCTCAGAAAACACTATCAAGAAATAGATGAGTATATCCTACAGAATGGAAGAAAGTATTTGCCAGTCACCATCTGTTAAGGTCAAATATCTTGAATATATAAAGAACACTGACAAAAGCCAAATCACCATTTTTTTTCAACAAAATGTTTTCAAAGATACTGCTCCAAAGAAGATAAACTGCTGATAAGCAGTATGTTCAGAGCCACTAGCCGTTAGGGAGATGCAAATCAAAGCCACCTCAAGAAACCACTTCTTACCCACTGGGATGACCACGATGAGAAAGAAATTTTTGGCAATGGTTTTGAGAAATGAGAATCTTCATCCATTCCTCGTGCAAATATAACAAAGAAAACAGTTGGGAAATTCCTCAGAAAGTTAAAGTTACCAAACAGTGCAGGGATACTACTCCCAGGTATACACCCAGGAGAATTTTTGAAATGTTCACACAAAATCTTGTATGTGAATGTTTGCAATAGCAAAATAGTCAAAATAATACCCAAAAGGTGTAAATAACATTTGACATCTTCCTGATAAAGGAAGATGCCCAAATCATGACTGCCCGGGAAAACTTTGGAAGTCCTGACCGCTAGGTGCCCAGGGAACTGCCCGAATCAGAGAGTGGATGGCACGTTTGCAACACCACGAGGCTGACTGTGTAGAGAAAGTCGCCCTGTTCAGACGAGGGATCGGAGAAACCAGCACCGCCCAGTGGCGGAGGGCGAGGGTGCTTGTCCCCGACAGCCGGGTCAGAGCCACGTGTGGCTGCAAGTGTTACCTGCCCGCCCCGATGGAGAAACGTCAACAGCACCTGCCGATTGTTTATCATGAGGCTGAAATGAATAAACACAGACAAGACCTGAAGAAAAGCCACTGGTGCTTGTGGAGGGCCCCAGCCATGACGTGTCCGGCAGAAAGAGCAGGACTTGGGGCAGTGCGGCCCCAGAGAGGGGACATAGTAAGCGACAAGTCCGGGGAAGTGGTGGCTCCTTCCCTACCCTGGCGGGGCTGAGGGGTCTGAGGCTTCACCGCTCTCAGAAACCACTTCACGTCTGCGGGGAGGTGGTAGAGCAGGGCTGGGACTCCCATTGTATGGGTCCGGGCCCTACAGTTCAGAGAGAGGAAGGGACTGGCCTAGAGCCACAGCACTGAGTGGGGATGAGTCTGAGGCAGCAAATGTAGTTGGTTCCCGAGGGACAGAGATCCCCGAACCTCTGCACACACTAGATTATGGCCCGGATGCTGAGCGCCGACCAGTGCACTCCTTTCCCAATTCCTCCTGCCCCAGAGTGGCTACAGGGCGATGCTCGGCAGAAGTGCTCACCCCAGGTTATGGCCCCAATCCTGCCTCAACTCCTGCCTCTACGTTTCAATCTGTGACCCCAGGGCAATGCCTTTTCACCAGAAGCAGCCCGGCTGAAGGCTCAGGGAGTCCAAACTCCCCTTTACCCCAGCACGGACCCCTGTGGTCAGGTGTCCGTGCTATGTAACTGCCCAACTGCCTCAGAACTCAGAACGTTTCAGACCAACTGCCCAACTGCCTCAGAACTCAGAACGTTCCAGACCAACTGCCCAACTGCCTCAGAACTCAGAACGTTCCAGACCAACTGCCCACCTGACAGTGGTATAAATAGCTTCACCCAACTGACAAATCTAGATGAACAAGTTGACTGAGGGCTAGGAAGGTGGCCACCTGAAGGGCTGGGGTGTAGATGGTTTAGTGAAAGTCTTGTAGGCTCTGGGTTGACTCCTAAACATCTGAAAAGGAGGATGAGCAGCTGGACCAAGGCCTGGCTGTGGCTGGGTAGTACTGTACTTGCTCTTAGATGGCACCTTCCTGCTCAGACCCTTCCTCCGCAGACTCCAGTCCTCTGTGCATACATCAGCCACTCCTGTCTCCGAATCCTGCTTCACTGTTGCAGAATGGAGGCTGCAGGGCAGCAGTTAGGGCAAGAGGTCTGTGGCTCATGCCCGTTTTGGTGCTGCAGAACCTCCGCTGGGCACAAGCAGGTGGTTTCCTTGGCCCCAGTTCCCTTTTCAGTGTGTCTTGTGTTGGAAAGTTTTGCCCTGCTTTTTCTTGGACCCTTGAGTTTCCATGGGGAAAATACATAGCACGTGGGGCCATGTTTCCATTTTGTTGCTCGAATCTGTGGGAAAGAAAGAATCCTCCTTCTGTAGGTGCCACTTCTGTACTCTTGTCCTCCTCGTCCTCGGGAGGAGCTGAAGCGGGCTGAGGGAGAGGGCTCTTATAGTGGGTGCAAGCGTGAAGTACCCCACGGGTGACGGGGCGCAGCTCCATTGGGAGGGGCAGTGGGGACCTGAGAGGTGGCTGATGGCCCGGGCCTGCTTCTTTGTCTCGTGCTGTACTGCTCCATGGCACGTGTGGAGCAGCCTGGGAAGTGCCTGGTGCACTAAGTGCACACAGGAGCCCAGACCTCCAGTGTGCGGAGGCCTGGGCCAGATGAGGGGTGGCTTCCTCTAGCGAGGAGCGTGGCTGGCTGGGTTGGTGGTTTGTGCCCAGTCACAAGTTGTGGATGGGGGATGGCCACTTGGCAGCCTGCACGTGCACGTGACCTTTGTAGCACAGGAGGGGTGTCTGCTACTGCCCGTGACCCCCATAGGAGGATGGGGTGCATCTCTGTGTGGTCAGTTGAGTGTCTTTCTGCTTATTGACCAAGGCAGTGATCTCTTGGACTGAGGCTCCCTCAGGTGGCTCTAGGACATCTGGCAGGTCCCCGCCTGTGTCTGAGTCCTTACTGTTATCCTTGGTGTTGGACCTCTTCTTGGCTCCTCCCACCGTTTGAGGACTCAGCACGATTTCTTGGACTCCCAGCTCTCCCACCCCAGAGAGATAAGAGATTGAGGTCATGGGACAGGGCACAGTGTGCAGCCACAGCTCCCACCTCTTGCATCCTGGGCCCGTGTGGGACTTGGAGGGAAGGGAGGGGTCGTGGATGTAGCCATGGTGAGCAAGGGAGGCATTGATGACGGTGTCTCCATGGCCTGCTTCTGCAGCTCTATCAGGCACCTGCACACACTGTCTCCTGCTGAAAAGTGCTGCTTGTGCAGCCCCTCATTTCAGCGTGTTCACCCTGCAGCTGCACGTTTGCTGCCTGTTGGGGTTGGGGAAGGGGGTCAGGTCAGTCCAGGGGCGGGCTGGGGCTCAGGATGCTGGGACCCCAGGGGTCCTTCCCTCTCTTTCTTCCTAAACTACTGCACTCACTTCCTGTCCAAGCACTTCCTCCAGAAAGACCTCCTCCTACCCTTACCCCCACCCCCACAGAGTGTCTCAAGGCTGTACCCCAAAGATAGTACCAGGTCCTCCTTGTGCCTGAGTCTCCCGCCCTTACAGCACCTCGTGCCAACCACAAAAAGGGGATGACCTCATGCCTTACAAGTTAGGCTCTAGCGTGGACCCCGCACAGCTGAATGTGCCGTGTGGTGTGTGATCCCACTGATCCCCAACTCCCCAGCAGAGATCAGCATCCCACTTTCCAAGCATAGGTTGGAAGGCTCAGAGCAGCTGAGCAACAAGCGCACAGCTACCCAGCCCAAGAGAGCCAGGCTCAGCACTCCTTTGCCCACTCACACACCTTGGATGTGTTGGATGTCACCTCGCTCCAGCTGCCCCAGGGCCAGGCCCCGCCCGCCCACCCTGATAATAGACTTTTGGGCTTTCAGTTGCTGGATCTTACCCTACAGGTCCTGTATGATATTAGGGTACTGGGTGATGTGACAGGAAGTTGCTCTGCTTCACCTGCAGGGTGGGGCCAGAGGGAGTGCAGTCACACCAGGAGCTAGGACGGCCTCCATATACTCTCAGACCTTCTATCAGGCAATTTGCATCCCTCTGCCTCTCCCAGGCCTGATGACAGTAAAGTCTCACTGCTTCCTGATCCACTTCTTCCTGTCACATCTAACATGTCCTGTTAGATCTGAAGTCCTAAAGTGCTGCTAGTGCTCATAAACCTTCAGTGGCTCCCTACTGCCTTGATGGAATGACCTACTTCCTTTATCTGGTGCTGAATATTCAGGACTCTGATTTTTTCCTCCTAAACAAATATGCTCTCTAATCACGAAACTGTCCTGCTTGCCTTGTATCTGTCACAGATACTAACTCCTTCTCACCTTTGGAATTTTACCACTTCTTACCTTAGTATTTTCTCCTTATGCTTCACAGTACTTGGGAGGCTGAGGCAGGAGGATGGCAAGTTTGAAGCCAGCTTGGGTAACTTGGCAAGACTTTCTCAAAATAAAAAATAGAAGGGGCTGGAGACATAGTTTGGTGGCAGGCACCTGCCGCTCCTGTGGGAGGCCCTGGGCTCGATCCTCACTACAGGGGGAGGAAAGGTGGGCAGGTACAGTTGAAGAGCACTCAGAAGAGGACTGCACATTTGTGATCAGTTTGTGGCATTTGAATGACCTTTTCTTCTGACCACCCTGCAGGAGCTCTTCGTGGTGGTTAACGGGGCAGTGTGTGTCCCACTCGCTGGGGCTTGGGTGGGTCAGCGGAGGGGTTGAGGCATGATGAGCACGGGTCGGAGACTGTGACTGGTGGGTGTACCGAGGGCTGGCTGGGGACACACAGCGGCTGTCCTGCCCCGCACGGCAGCTTTCTGCTTGCATTCTTCCTCACCCCTGCTCCGTCCCACAGGGCTGGGGGACAGTCTTATCACCGTAGAGGGGCCGAGCCATCACCGCAGTCTGTGGCCCCCACCTGCGAACCCTCCCTCCTACTTTGCTGTCACCACCATCTGTGGCCTTGACCCGATGGCGCTGTCCCTCCTCCCTGTCCCTCAGAGCACCCAGACAGCAAGGACCCTGTCCTCATCCACCGCCGGACACACCCTCCCAAGTCCCCGTTGTTCTTCTTGGGAAATCCTCGCATCTAGGTTGCCAGTGGTTGGGTCAAGTTTTGACAAATGCCGAATCTCAGGAGCACTGGGTCTATGGCTCCGCTGTGCAGGTGTCAATGGCTGGGGTGGGTCAAGAGCCTCCCCAAGCTGAGGAAGGCAGTGTGGCGGTGCTCCCCAAACCTGTGCTCACCAGGAGTGTTTAGTAGTACCAACGTACGGAATTTAGTGGAATGCAGAGAAAGCTCTCAGGCTTGTTTGCCCTGTATCCTGATTTTCCAATGGCTGCTCACTTCTTGCTGTGCTTGAGGCATCTCTCATTAGCTGATCACTAACACAGCCCGCTCTTCCAGGCCTGACACTCAGTGGCTTCTTCTGCTGCCCACACTTTTAGTTGTACCTTGAATCTCCTGGATTTCTGTTTAGAACTCTTTTTGCAAATTCTCGCTCTTTTCTATGCTGGGTGTTTATGTTTTGGATCTTTCTTTAGCTCCACTCAATTTTTATAGGCGTTTTCTCTAGACTAGCTGTTCATTTGTCTCACCAAGGACAAAATATAGCTGTTCGGATACATCATCTCTGGATCTGCTGAGTACCTCATTGAACTGTTTGCTCGCCTCCCTTGATGTCTTTTCCAACATTCTGCTGTGTGGCTTGTTTTCCTCCAGCTCTGTGCCCCCTGGATTGGCCTTTGGGAGTTTTTGAAGGCATTTTGCTGCCTTGTTTTCTCATGTTTCTATTTTTCCTGTTTTCTGTGCCAGGGCCTGCAGCTTCTTTGGCCTAGTCCTCAGTTCTCTGAGAATGGTCCACGGCATTGTTTCTGACCCCCTGGCCTACAGAGAAAACCAACAGACAGCACCAACTATGTCATCTTGGCTGTAGTTGTAAAGTCTTCAGCAACAATGGTGTCAAATCTGAACTGGATCCTAACAAATTCCAAGAACCAGTCATGAACCAACCTTAACAGAGCGAAGAGGTCTGATTTTAGCATAGACACACAGGCCATGCAGATGCTGACCCAAAGTAAATCAGACCATTAGACTGTGCTGCATGGAGGCAGCAGGCCAGACCTCTAGCAGACCACTGAACCAGTGCCCCCTCTTCAGTTCTGCCCTCTGAGGGCTACCCCCGCCAGACCTGGCCCCACCCCTGCATGCAGGCCCCGTGACCCTGCTGGCCCCAGCTTGAGCTTCTCAGGGGCTCTCAGGAGAGTGTTGTGACCAAATGTCACAGCATGCTGTATTTCTATATTACACAGTGCATCAGTGTGAAACCGTGAAATATGGCTCCCGAGAATTCTAAATGAGCCCATGTCTTAGTGAGCTGGTTCCAGTGATACCATCTGTGAGTGGACTAGAACAGTAATCCCCCATCTTACTAGGTTAGAGAGGAAGGTCTGGGCCCCTGTGGGCTCTGGGCATGATGAGCGGGCGCTGTGGTCATAGGCCAGGAAGGGTGGGGAGGGCAGGAGGCTGGGACAGGGTTCCCTGATGTGCAGGGCTGAGTGAACCCTCAGCCACATGGTGCTGAGCCCATAGGGGCTTCCTGATGTCGTGCCTGGCTGCTTTCCCTCAGGGGTTGTTATGGCTTGTGTCTGTCTGGAGGTCTCCCTGAAGCCTCATGCAGTCATGGAGGGAGGCTTTTCAGAGGTGGCTGGATCTAGAATGTGTGGTGCTGGATCAAGGGTGTGTGGTTACTGAATCAGTCCACTGATTGGTTCTGCACAGTTCTGGCTGGGCTTGAGGGTGTGAGTGCTCCACCCTCCCTAGGGCAGGTGACCTGCATGGAATATAGGGACAGAAAGAAGCCAAATGTGCTCTCGCCTGCCTGCTGGCCGTGGACGGTTTCTCCTCTGCAAGCCCCCCTGCCACACCACCCTGCCTTGGAGCCAGCCAACTATGAACTGAAACCTCTAGAAACTATGAGCGAAATAAACCTTTCCTCTTTTAACTTTGGGTGTTGGGTATTTTGTCTTAGCAATGAGGAAAAGTAAGATAGGGGTTGTGTTTGCACCAAAGAACTTAAAAAGTAAAGCTAACTTGGGTGTAAGGTAGAAGCAAACCTGAATATATATAATCTTTAATACATAAAAATAAAACAATATGTGTATATATATTTAGACAAGGTCTTGCTGCCCAGGCTGACCTTGAACTCATGGCAATCCCCTGGCCACACACTCCCGAGTGCTGGGGTTACTGTCCTATGTCCAGTATGAATCCTTAACCTGTATGACGTGCAATGAGCTATGGGTAATTCATTTCTCTTGTATTACTGCATGTTTGCAATCTACAGTAGTGCCGTGGAGGCGGCCTGTGTTCACATGGGAGTGAAGGAGGCACAGGGGGTGTCTCCTGGCTTTGGCAATCGCTGGTTGACCAGGAGCTGCAGGGCTCTGGACTCATCAGGGTCAGGGAAGGAATCTGCGACAGGAACACAGCTTTGGGAGCCCTGGCCGGGGAGGCAGGGTATACAGGATCCGAAGACGCTTCTCAGCCTGGGAGGTCATCTGGGGCCGAGCTCTCTGGGGCTCGGGGTCTGGGATCACAGAGGTGCATCTGCTGCCCTTGACAGTGCCAGGAAGGGGATCACGAAGGAAAGAATAAAAAGCAGATGAAGGATGCAATGAATGCCATGCAGACTGAACTCCTCCTGGTCTGATTCTTCCTCTCAGGGGAACGGCAGTGAGTCTTCCACATCCACGAGTGCAGTCGTGACCGATGGCCATGGGAACAGAACAGAGGATTGGGGTGAAAAGTGGGGCACCTGCTGCTCTTGGGTCTTGTCTTGCCAGGTGCCAGTCCCCTCTTGAGCCCTTGTTTCTGTGCTCTTCTCCCAGGGCCTGCGCTTTTCCACGTCTGCAATGAGGGAGGGGTTCACTATCTCAGGTAGAATTTTCTTTGCCCTTCAGTTCTCCAGCGGGGACTAGAAGCCATGACTCTGTGACCAAACTGGAACGACCTTTCAAAGAAGGGATGGGGTAGCTCATGTTGCTGCACACCAGGGCTGGCAAGGTATTCCAGATACGGGCTGGTAATAGAAGCCCCAGGTCCCCCTAAAGTATCCAAGGCTGACGCTGTGCTGTCACAGGGCAGGGGGGCCAGAATGGCCTGGCCTCAGGGGAAGAAGTTCCCCCTGGGCCCAGCAGGAGGCCCCAGGACAGGAGACAGAGAAGAGGGGGAGTGGTATCTGTGTAATGACACTGAGAAATGGTCACACGTGATGCTCCGTGACAGCCTGAGATCATCCGGGCCAGAGGCAGATCATCGATGCAAGAGCGCCTGCTCCTTCCCCTGCAGACTCCGACCTGCCGGTCCCCAGCACCTGGAGAACCTCTATGAAGTGTACTTGTGATTCTGTACAACCTCTACAAAGTGTACCTGCCAGAGCAGGAGGAGGGCGGCCTGGAGAAGGCCACCATCATGGACCACGTGGCCTCCAGGGCCCTGAAGGTGGGAGCGGGGGCAGCCCTGGGAGTAGCATATGCCAGGCAGGGCTGCCAGCCACAGTGGGATGGGACCAGGCTAGCTGGCCGGCGCCCCAGGGAGTTGCCTTTCTTGCCTTCTTAGCCCGTCCCACGCCTTGCCAAGCCCGAGTAAGGTCCTCATCCCTAGGCATTCCTCACTGGCACTTGTCCCCACCCAGGATCTGAGGGTCAGGATTGGCCATCTGAGATTCACAAATGGCCCCAGATGACCTCCCAGGAGAGCAGGGCATTCGGCCGGGCCACTGAGGCTGCCTAGCAAACTGCAGCGTCCTCCTGGAGATCCAGAACCCATCCCACTGCCCTTCCAGGGCTTCCAGCCCACGTGACAGCCCTTGTCACTCTGTGTGCCTCTGTCACCCTCTGCGGTCACCTGGTCCAGGATCAATCAAGCCTTCTGACTGTCCACTCCTGTTCTCCCTTCCCTAGGACAGTTTCGTGCCCAAAATTACCCCAGCAGAAATCACACTGACCCTAGACTCTGAGGGTGAACACACTGAATTCTGAACTCAGCACCTGCAAACACCACCCTACCCCCCTCACCACGGAGATGTGAGGTCACTTCCTTTTGTCACCTGTCAGGGGCAGAGGGCAGTGTAAGGGTCAACAGAGAAGATGGAGGCTTAACAAAAGGAAGGTCTGGAGCCGGGACTCCTGGGTTCTTTCTCCTTTCCCACCAACAGCTTCTCCCCTAGGGGGCCGGACCTCAGTGCCACCAGCCTGGTCAACAGCCACCCATCCTCCTCTTCCATCGTCAGTAAAGCCCACTCTGTGCACACGGCCAGACCCTGGGCCTGGCCAGTGAAGAGCTCCTCTGGGCCCATCCCACCTCCCATCCCACCTCCCATCCCGGTTGGCAGCCTGACCCAGGAGGTGAGCTCCAGGCGCCCACTGGCCCCACTGGCCTGCTGCTGGAGGTGGGCACACAAGGGTGGACACCCAACAGCCAGAGTGCAGTCTTTCCAAAACGGCCACCCACCCTGAGGCCTGCTGCCTCTGCCAAGTGGGACACGGGGTCCCTGCTGGGTTCAAAACTTTCCTCTTCCCAACCACTTCACTCCAGGCCCCACCTGCAGACAGCCTGGGCTGCCACTTCACCTCTTCCCCCGACAGCAGTGAAAAGCTCTTGGAGATCCCCTTGGCCCAGAAGGGTACGTGTGCCCCCTGCCTGACATCATGCACACTGCTCACCCAGCCCAAGGTCCTGTCCTCCCCTTTGCCCTGCTCAATGCGCCATGCACTGGGTGCTGCTTGTTCTGTAGTCACCAGTGGCCCCTGGGGTGTCAGCCAGCTCCTCAAGGACATGGAGAGATGGGAGCACAATCAGAAATCAGAACAGGGACACCTGGCACCTAAGATCGCACCCCCTTCACCCAACAATAATTGTAATACCAAGTACCGGTTGAATGTGTCCCCCAGATAAGGCAGGCTACGCCATCATCAGACACTGGCTGGGGAGCCGGCCTGCTTGGTGTCCAGACTGTGGGGCTGAGGCTGGGGTCTTTCCAGTCTGCTCCCTATTTCAGGGGGCAATCAGCAGCCTAGGGAGGAAGCAGGCGCTGCCATCTGCTGTGAGGAAACAGTCCAGAGGAGGCAGCATGGGTGTCCACGTTTGTGGGGAGAAGGCCTCCATTCTTGCCGTGCTGGGGTCGTGGGGAAGGCAGAAGTGGCAGCTGCTGTTCTAGTTGAATTAGTGGGATGCAAAGGGCCAGGGGTCCTCCCGTTCTTTCCCCTGGGCTTGCACAGGAAGGAGGGAAAGGGCAGCTGGAGGAGCCTTCGGACGGGAGTTGCTCAGGTGTCTTCTTCGTCCTCCCCCGGGGGGAGGCGAGCGGGGGTCTGGGGGGGAGGCAAGGCTGAGGCTGGGGAGCGCGGAGAGGGCCCTGGGAGGGGCTCTGAGGAGCTGCACTTCCCCTCACGGGCTCCTTAGAGGGAGCCACTGCAGCAGATTCCAGAGGAACCCCGGGCCCCCAGAGTCCGGCTCCGTCCTGTGCCCCTCTGCTGGGCTGCAAAGCAAGGGCAGCAGCCAGCAAGGCAGCCCCTGAGGCCTGCAGAGGAGAGGGCAAGGAGGCCTGTGTGGAGCTGGAGCTGCACCTGGAGCACCGTGGACTCAGTGCCCCGGGCTTTCGCTGGAGCACCACCTCCCCTCCACGTCCCAGGCAGGCAGAAACCCAGCTCTGCAGCTGGGGCTGCAACCCCAAGTTCCCTCACCTTTGTGACAGCAGAGGAAGCTTGGTTTCCCAGAGCAAAGAACTACCAAGATCGAGGTTCCTCAGGGCTGCTTCCTAGCCTCTTGTCTGCCACTTTGCTCCCTGGATCGCTCTCTGGGCAGCCCGGGCAGCCCAAGGAGACCAGGGACCTGTGCCATTCAGTTGTTCTGAGGGCTGGGCGGCAGCCCGGAGGGGTGGTGTGGGCCTTTCTGTGAACTTGTGGTGGCGTTTTGCGGGGGGACGGGCTCACATACAAGGCCTGGGATTTCTTAGCTCTGGCTCAGTAACTCACGGCCTGGGGGTTTCTCTGCACAGCCAAGGAAAGGGAGCACAAAGGAAGACCGGCCTCCACGGGCCACCTGCACCTCAACACCCCACCGGGCCCCTTCTTGGACAGTCTTCCTGCTCCATGCCTGTGGGCTCTTCCTCCCCTCAGAGGCATCCCTCTCCTGCTCCCTCATGGCCCGAACACTGTGTTTCCTGTGTAGAGGGCCAGGGCTTCCTCGTCACCGGGATTTTTCCAGATGAGCCTTTCTGCTCCCGGGTACCACAGGTAGCCCGTCTGCTCAGTACTCTGGCTTGGCTTGAGTTGTGCTCAGCTGTGAGCACAGAGCCCCAACCTCCCCAGTGGCTGGTGAGCCTGGGAGCTGTGGGGCACGAGCCCAGCAGGGGGCGCTGCTGGGGAGCAGGGTCCCTGCACAAGGGTCAGCTGTGGCATCAGCACCTGTGCGACCTCTGGCCCTTTCCCTGGGAAGGCTGGAAAAGACAGGCTCTGAGAATGGAAGTGGAGATGCCCCAGAGCCTGGTGGAAGCTGTATGATGACTGACTGAATCTTTGTCACGCTCTTCTGCAGGGTGCACACGGCATGGAGGCAGATGGATGCATCCATTGCAGTCTGCGGCTGCCAGGAGGTTCTCTTGCCTTTTTGGCCCCTGGCATTTCTGTATGAGTCAGGGTCCTGTGGAAGAAGTTTGAAAGACAGCCAACCGCATTTTGCCCTGGAAGATCAGAGGGCACTTAAGAATCACTACTCATAGCTCTGACTTCCTTACGGATACAGAATAATTATACACACTTGGGGGTAAGGTGGGCGGTTTGCAGACATGTCTACATCGCGAATGACAGCATATCCAACACCTCACATATCTGTGTGTCTTTGGGGTAGAACAATCTTGTTGTGAACAAGATGAATGGACTCAGAGGACATCATTTTAAGTAAAATAAGCCAGGTACAAAAGGACAAATCCTGTGCAATTCCATTCATAGGTGGCGTGGAAAAAAGTGAATCCCATAGAAGCGGACTGTAGAATTAATTACCTGGTGTGTTAGAAATAGTTAATGAATACACTGTTTTGAGCGTCCTCATCTTGATATTTGGCAGAGAGAGCAGAAGCCCTCAGGAGGTCCACAGGCAACAGAAGAAGATTCTTTGTTTCACTCTTGCTCAAAACTCCACTACTTTCCTGACAGGACAGGAGTCCCTTGAAGGATGGGCAGAGTCTGCCCTGGTCCCTCCTCACCCTGCAAGTTGAAGTGTTCTCTTGCTGCTGTCATGGCTCCTGTGCTTGACCCACGCTGGGCTTCGGCAGTGTGAACCTGGGAGGACACAGGTGAGGAGAGGGAGTGTGAGCACAGGCTCAGAGCACAGAGCGGTGAGCCCTGGCTCCCTGACACTGACGGCGTCTTCCTCCGCCAGTCTGACTTTGCCTCCACCCCCGTCTGCAGCACAGGTGGGACGGAAGCTGGATGGGCAGCCTGGGAGGAGGCTGGGCTGGGAGCAGTGCCTGCCCGGCCCTAACTGCCCTGTGAGGGCACCTAGGCTCCCAGGCCAGTGACCTTTGGTTTTGTGGCAAGGTTATGGAATCAGAAGTGAGCATTGAGTCCCTCACCACCAGGTCCCACTGGTCTGGAGCGAGGTCACTAGGGCACTCACTTTGGAGACCCAAGCCTGGCTTCCTTGGGGGGCAGCCTTGGCCTCCGGTACCCTTCCAGAAGGGACTTGAGGAGGGGCTCCATGAAAGGCAAGAGGAGAAGCATGCTGGGTGTATGGGGGCCCTGCGTAGCCAGCTGTGTCCCGCCCACGCCTCACTGCTTGGGGCTGCACGAGGTTGCCGATCCACAGCTGCCAGCGGAGCGCCCCACATGCTTACCAGGGTGGACTTGGGCAGGGGTGGGCAGTCTCACTTCCCCAAGGGGCTGCCTCTGCTATCTGTCTGCCTTGTGCTGGCTGCCTCGCCACGTGGTGGCCTCTGAATTAGTGGTCTGGATGTTCTCAGCAGCTCAGATGTGGCCTGCAGGCTGGGTCTAACCTCCGCCCGCCACCACCTGCCTCTGGGCAGTGCCCATGCTAATGTGGGCCTCGCTCCCACTGACCAGCATGCTCTGGGCACCGGGTGGGCCTGAGGGGCTGCCTGTGGCTGGACCTGACCCCTCTCCCCTTCAAGGTGCGCTGAGGTCAGGTGCGGCTTCCAGGAGCAAGGGGACCAGCGAGCTGCAGGCTGCCCTGGATCCCACTCGCACCCTTGGCAGGGCTTCGCGGCAGGCTGGCAAGGGGGGATTGCCAGGACCACACTCCGCAGAGCATGTGCTTTGGAGGACCC
The DNA here is from genome assembly GCF_000247695.1 of Heterocephalus glaber. Next base: position 8,909,912 of record NW_004624801.1, on the reverse strand, counting down.
AGGGAAGTCACCCAGGGAAGGTCACCGCAGCCTGATCCTGTGGCTGAGAGCAGCAGGCACACACCCAGGCCTCCACTCTTGTCAGTCCGAGGCCCCCCTTGCTGTGTTCTTGGTAAAAAGCAAACGATTTGGAAGTTTAGGGGCTGCTACCGGCTGTCTTGTGGGGTTGGATCAGCCCTGGGACCTACAGGACCCCCAGGGAAGAGGAGGGAGGCAGCACCCACCAGACAGTGCCCCCCACTGACAGCTTCCACAGGCCCGCATTCCTGTTGGAGACGGCCCTGGGGAAGGGCTGAAGCAGTCCCTGGGCCAAAGCTGGGAACCTGTGAAGGGTAGGCCTGGAGCCCTCAGGATGCAGAGGATCCTTGCTCAGCCTGCCCTGCACCCCAGGGGCCTGGCCAGCTTGCTGGCACGAAGCAGGGGAAGCAGGGCAGTACCGGCTCCTCCTCTTCCTGGTCTGTCATCTCCATCTTTTGACCCTTTTTTGTTTTTCTTGGACCTGGCCTTAAGACTTGGCTGCCAGTCAAACCCCACAGGGCCAGCATTGCAGCCCTTCGAAGCCACTGCCCACTTCCTCTGGGATCGGCCAGGCACCTGCCCGCGCCTTAGTTTCCTCCTCTGTAAAGAGGAGATTTAGACAGCCTCGCTGGGAGGGCTACTGGGCAGGAACGGGTAGGAGTGTGTGGGTGGAGCCAGTGAAAGGTGCCTGCTGCCTGCTGCCTGCTGCCTGCTGCCTGCTGCCTGAGTGTATCAGTCCATGCTTACTAGAGAAAGCAGATTGAATACAAGATATACTAATGTATAAGAATTTACAAGATTGGCTTACAATGGCTGCCCACAGAGCTGGGTGTGGAAGAGAGCAGCAGAAGGGCTGTCTGTGTGCTGGAGACCCGAAGGATGCAGTGGAAGGCCTGGAGCTCACTGCAGTATCCCATGCGAGTCCTCATCAGGAGGCTGAAGGGTCTGCGCTGGAAGCCAGGAGACGACGTCCAAGGTGAAGGTGAAGGTGAAGGCGAAGACTAAAGCTCCTCCGAAGAAGACAGAGGGAGCCTTCCTTCCTTGGTTCCCCGTGTGCCATTCTGGTGAAAATCCTCCTGAGGGTGGGTTGTCCACTCCCAGAACAGTGCTGAGCCATTTAGTTGGGTGTCACTTAAGTGGACACAGTCAATCCAACATCACCACGCCACAGAGGAACAGCGGTGGTGGGGCCATGGCCTCTGGCTTTCTTTGGATAGAATGAACTTTGAAGGCTCGTCCTGGGGCCCAGTCTCCCCGAGCTTGTTCTCAGCTCCTGGACTCCCAGGCTCCCTCAGGGCCCCAGTCTGGCCCTCTTGGCTTGGGCCGCCCTCTTGGCTCGCTTCTGCAGCTGCCTTCATGTGATCTTTGAGCTGGTCTGCTCCACAGGGCCACCATGGTTTTCATCCCTCTGTGGTCAGCACCCACACTGCCTGTCTGCGCAGGTGGACCTGCAGCAGCATGGAGAGGCCCGGGGCCGGGGCTGCTGCCAGGATCCTCCTGTCTCAGAAGCTCTGTGACCTTTCAGCCCCACGGACATCAGGCCTGGGCTCTGGCACCAAGCCTTGGTGGCATGAAGTCGCCAACCATGGCTGGGGCAGGTGGGATTTGTCCAGGTCCTCACTGACTTAGCATGGGGGCCAGCACACCCTCAGAGCGTGGGCAGGCTTCAGGGACTCTCTTCAGGCATCTCTCATCTTCTCTGTGCTTTTGACTGAGCACCCAGGGCTCCTGCGGGTTCTGGTGGGAACGGGGAGCCTGCTCAGAGCACGGATGCAACTGGGCTGCTCCTCCCTGCTTTGTCGCCCAGCCTATCCCCTTGTGCCCCACCAGCACAGCGTTCACGAATCAATCAGAGGACAGCACTGTATGAGGCCCGCTGGGCAAACCCTGTGTTGACACTGAGACGCCGTGACCCCAGATGTGGACACTGTCCAGCCTCTCTGCTTTTAGATGTATTTTTTGCGGGGTCCCAGAAACTGATTTTTTAAAGCAGTGGTAAAATATGCATAACATAAAAATTGCCATTTTAAGCATCTGAGAGTGTAAAGTGCAGTGGGATTTCATACATTGTAATGGTTTGTAACTTTCACCACTTTGTAGCTCCAGAATATCCTGTTACACCGAGGAGAAACTCTGTAACCATTAACAGTCACTTCCCTTTTCCCCTCTCTCCAGCCTCTGGCAACTCCCAGTTTACTTTCTATTCCTTTCTTTCTTTCTTTCTTTTTTTTTTTTTGCCGGGGATCGAACTTGGGTCTTTGCACTTGCGCAGCAGGCGGTGAAACCACTGAGCTAAATCCCCGGCCCTTACTTTCTATTTCTATGGCTTTACCTATCTTGGACATTTCATATAAATGGAATCATGTAATATATGGCCTTTTGAGTCCCACCTCTTAGCATCCTATTTTACAGGTTCATTCATGTTATAGCATGAATCAGTGCTTCATTCCTTTTCATCACTGAATAACATTCCACCAGGTGGGTGGGCACATTTTAGGTATCTGTTTAGATGGACATTTGGGTTGTTTCTTCCCTTCGGCTGTTATAAATAATGTCATCACTAACATTCATGTTCAAGTTTTTGTTTAATCCCTGCCCTGCTTTCATTTCTTTGGGTATATAGACTCAGGGGTGGAATTACTAGACCATGTAGTAATTTTCAGTTTTATTGAGAAAATATCAAACTGTTTTCATAGCAGCTACACCCTTTTACATCCCTACCAGCAATCTAGGAGAGTTCCAACCATGCCACAACCTCCCTGACACTTGTCTTCCTTTTTAAATAAAAGTACAGGCGGCACATGCCTATAATCCCAGCAATTTGGAAGGCTGAGGCAGGAGAATCATGCGTTTGAGGCCAGCCTGGACTACAGAGAAAGATTCTGTCTCTCTCTCTTTAAAAAAAAGAAGAAGAGGGCCAGGGATTTAGCTCAGCGGCCCTGCACCTACCTCGAAATCTCAAGGTCCTGAGTTTGATGCCCAGTACCAAAAAAACAAAAACCAAAACCCCAAAACAAAAAGGTGACTATAGATATCTAGCGACTATATCTAGATGACTCCCTCCCCCCAAAGCCTCATGTCCTTGTAGGAGGGGCCTTTGGGGGGGGGACTGGATCAGGGCTGTGTGATGCTGGATTAGTACACTGATGGGTTTACAGTTGGGTGTGATGCTGGGAGGTGAACCTCGGTGGGGGGATAGTTATCTATTCCCCCTCCTTCCTTTATCCCTCAGGCTTCCTGTCTGGCACGCCATGACTCTTTCCCCTCTGCCGTGCCACCCTGCCTTGGAGCCAGCTGACTATGGACTGGACACTACAAACTGAGAGCCAAAATAAACCTTTCTTCCTCTAACTTGTGGCTGTGAGGTTCATATCTCCGCAAGGAGAAAGCCACTAGGACAGCACCTACCTTCAGCTGCTGAGGCTTCCAGGTCTTGCTCTTTGCCGACCGTGCCCCGTGCACAAGCTGCTCTCCTCTGGGCCCCCGGTCCTCATCTGTCCTCGCCTGTAGGGAACAGGGGAAGGGGATGTTATCAGAACCTCTGTAGTAAGTCTTAGTCTCTTGTGAGACACGGCAGCACACGGTGAATTACAGGAAAGGTAGACAAATGAGACTGAGAAGAAGCTGAGCTTTGGGTCTGATCAGTGCTGCTCTGGGCAGCAAAGACAAAAACCATCTAGCTTGTAGCACCTTTTATTTAGTACCTGGGGAAACAGATGTAACAAGTGAAATGCAGAGTTCAGTACCTCACATTGGGATAAACAAGGTGTAACAAAAGGCTGGGGGCAGTGGAAATCTAAGAACAATGAGGAACTATGTAGATGAAGGTTTGGTTCCTCCTTGGCGTCTTCCACAGGTGTGGTCTTGTCCTGGAGATTGTAGCATGGGGTGCGGTGGGGGGGGGGGATCACTGAGGTCTCAGTTGTGACCAGAGGCCAAAATGTAATTATGTCTGGAATGTCCTAGCTGGGCTGTAGGGAGGAGAACTAGGCCTATTTAAATGATTTAAAAAAAATTATATAAGATTGTTCTCAACACTCGCCAGCCAGCTCGTGGCTCACAAAGCCCTTGAAAGCCTCTGGAGAGTATTCTGCCCCCTTGGCACCGTAGAAGGTCAACGTCTACAGTGTTTGCACTGCGCTGTCAACGTGGATGTTTTAAAAATAAAAGTGCTCCTCTGCAAACGCAAAACCTGCACTCTGTCCTGCTTCCAGTGTCACCAGGCAGGTCGGGCTCCTCACTAACAAACAAACCACACCAGCAACCCAGTACCCTGAGGTGAACCCAGAATCAAACCGACAACGAGGAGGAGTTGGTGCGCTTGTGCGGCCTGGACTCGGCGGGTGAGAGTTCTGGCTCCTCCCGGCACACGGCCCGAGTTTAGGGCCTGGCAGGGTCAGGACAGCCGAACAAACGGGACTTAGGTTCCCTGCCTTCGCTGGTGACCTTTTCCTTTTGAATACTCGTCAACATTTGTGTCTGGTGGTGACCACGTCTTCCTGAAGTCTGAATCCTTTACCCTCTTTCCAAGAAAATTCTCTTTTCCTAAATGTGCTTTTCTCCAGTTTGTCTAATTTTTAAACTTTCTGTAATTATTCATATGTATCAAATGAGAGGCAGATAATGCTGCAGTGTAAGCCCAGAACACCCAGTTGAAGGACAAGTTCTTAGTTCTTTCCTCCTCCACCTCTGGTTTGTGTCTCACTTCTTCCGCAAGCTTTTTTAACAAAACCATGTGCGTGCTTGGAAGAATTCCTGATCACCCTGGCATACACTGCGACACAAACACGCATGTCACTTAAATTTAGCCTTAGTTCCTGTGACCCTAAGGCTCTCAGTGTTTTTTTGAAAAAACCTTTTAATTACAACTAATCAACAGTTTGAAGCAGCAGAAATACATTAAAACCGAGGCATTTATTTATCGTTTTGCAAAGTTAAATTTTTGTCAGACTCCACCTCTTAGGGAGAAGGACCAGACTGTGTGATTTTCAAATGGTTTGTTTCACTGGATGGAAATTAATTGAGATGAGCTCCAAATTTCATCCCGTTTTTTGTTTTTGTTTGTGTATTGAGGCCAGGGCTTCAGCATTGAGCTGCACCCCCAGCTTGCTCGTGTATGTACACATGCACGTCTGTATGTAATTTCGTGTGTATGTATTTATTCAGGGTCTCAGTAAGTCTGGACTCAAACTTGCCGTGGTCTTGCCTCAGCCTCTCAGAGCGCTAGGATTACAGGCCTGCCAGACGACGCTGTTTGTTTTTCCGTTTTATTGGTGTAGATTATAAGAAAACTTGTTTATATGAAATTCATTCATGGCAGGGGGATAGTTTTGTTACAGCTCTGCCTCTGCTTTCTGAACTCCAGAGACTGAAGCCAAAAGCCACACCGCGATCACCGCAAATGTCAGCAGACCTTTGGCCGAGTGGGTTTTCCTTCGGGGCCGTTGTCGGGGACCGGCGGCTCCGGACTAGACCCAGTGTAGGGCACCTCGCCCTCTTCCTCCCCCTTCCCCTCCTCAGCCAAGTGAGATGAGGGGGCAGAGGCGTCCCCAAGGTCAGCGGGTCCCAAGGCCCTGCCTCTCACTGGCCTTGCGGTCAACGCGCCCTGCTGGCAGGACAGGGACACCGCGGGCCCCTGCAGACGCTCAGCTCCAGCCCCCGGGTATGAGGGTGCCGGGGCACTTCGGGCAGGAGTGGGGTGCTCAGGGCTGGGGCGGCGGGGGCCTAGGACGGCTGCGCTAACCGACAAGGTCCCGTCGAAGGGTGCACGGTCCACCGCTGCGTCCCTGGAGGCCCCGGCCAGCGAGGGGACCGAGCTTTCGGCGAGGGTGGTGAGCTGCCTGCTGAGCGTGCGCGTCCGGTGCGGGACTCCCCCGGGGCTCTGCCTGCGCCCAGACCTGTGCCGGGTGCGCCTTCTCGGGCGTGGGGCCCCTGGCGGGGGTGTGTGCGTGTGCCCGCGGTGTGCGTGGGCGAAAGGCTGTGGTGTGCAGCATAAGTGTGAGGCGAGACGAGTGTGCAGCGTGTGCCGGGTCCCACCCGTGTCCAGACTTCGGCTGTTGGAGCCTGAGACTGGGAACCAGCGCGGCGAGCTGATCTGCAGCGGTAACCATGGCAACAGATGCTCGGCGGCGCCGCGCGGCCCGTGGGGGCGGGGAGGAGCCCGCGCTCTGTGCATCCGGATGCGCCCCCTCCTCGGTCCCCTCTCCTGCCCCTGGCGCCCGGTCTCCCCTCTCGTCCTCTGGGGCCTGGGGCGGGTAGAGTCGCTCCCGCTGTCCGCCTCCCAGGAGTTTCCTGCACAAAGCGCTTCTCGCCCTCGTGCGGGCGCTGGGGCGCGGTGGTCCTCTCTCGGGAGCAGGGGGACCCTGGACGCACCTGCTCACACTGAAGAGGGGGAGCCGCGGCCATAAGCACCCCAGGCAGGGCACCCCCGCGCCGTCCACGCAGGCTCTTCAGGGTCCTGGGAAGGACTCAAACTCGCTCAGCAGGCAGCACCGCCCGGACTCTGGTCAGCGCCTCCGGACCCAGCCTGCCAGTACCGCGCCTGCCCGCGGCCACTCCGAGCCAGGCCGAGCGATCCTCCTTCCTGTCCCGGCGGCCTTGCGACCCTGGCTTCCAATCATTCAGTCATTCAAAACCTTCGCCAAGTGCAAGACTCCCGAGCGCTGGCCCAGGCCGCCAGACTAGCCAGATCCCCAGATCCAGAGGGGCGTGCGCCTGCCCAGCGTCTGGCCCACCGTCCAGATCAGCCTTGCTGCTAAGCGCAGGGCCACAGGGGCCTTCCCCCGAGGCACCCCAAAACGACCTGGTCCCGAAAGTCCTAGACTCTAAAGTACAGGTGTTCATTCGCGTTCCATCGGAGACCTCGAGCAAAGTCTTAAGTAGTCCTCCATCTCTCCCCAGGGCCGGTGCAGTGCTGGTGCTGTTGTAAAGGAAGAAGGAGGGGCAGCAGGGAGGGACAGGAGGTTCAGAATTCCTCGCACTGGACGCTTTATTTACGTATTAATTTTTTTGAGACAGGATCTCCCTATGTAGCCCAGGCTGGCCTCGAACTCGCGGTGATCCTACCTCAGCTTCCCAAGTACTACAATTACAGGCATTCGCCACCACGCAGGGGTTTTCACTGTGCACTTTAGAAGCTGCTTCAAAAAGGCTTTAAAGGGGGCCAGGGATTCAGCTCAGTGGTTCCGCTGCCTGCCTCTCAAGCGCAAGGACCCAGTTCGATCCCTGGTAACCACCACCACCACCACCACCACCACCACCACCAAAAAAGGCTTCAAACGGTGTTGCGGAGCCCAGGAGCGCCCCCTCCTGGTGACAGCGTGTAGTGCCGGCTCTAAAGGGGCAGGCCAGCCTGACAAAGGGGGCTTTCCGCCCCGCCCCCTGTACACCCTGCTGCGGAGCAACACTTGCGTCTGTCAGTGTCAGTGCCGAGGAGTCTGGATGATTCCTAAGCGTCCGGTCAGCTCCCTAGGGCTGCAGAGAGCGCCAGGGTTGGCTGTTTCAGCCCTGCTTTCCCCGGGAGCTGTTTCAGGTGGGCTGGTGGCAACGTGCGCTTTGTACAGCAAGGCCGGGGTAGGGCACTCGGCCCGCCGGCAGCAGGAGGGCGCAGGGCGCCCAGGACACACGGTGCATCTCTGCCGAGGCCTGGGGAAGTCTTGGGGAGTGGCCGGGGGCGGGCACGGAGCGAAGGTGTTCCCGAAGCTTAAAAAAACCCCCCAAAAGTCGTGTGTGTGTGTGTGTGTGTGTGTGTGTGTGTGTGTGTGTGTGTGTTAGGGACTGGGGATGTAGCTCAATGCTCTGGGTTCGATTCCCAGTACTGAAAAATAAAAAGTACCCCAGTCCACCCCCTAGAGAGCAGACTGATGAGTCTGAGCACACAGGCAAGGGCTCTGAATTAGGTCTTGTGCGGACCTCGGGTGCTGCCGGCCCCCATGGTGACAGGGACTCTGCTCCTCCGGCCAGGAGGGCAGCTCGGGAGGCCCCCAGGCAGGACCTCCAGCCAGTGGGGTCGGCAGGAGTCCCGTCCTTCCTGGTAACCTACTGTGTCAGTGGGGCCCGGGCCAAGCACAGGTCTACCGCCAGCCGGAAAGAACCTGTTCTGCTGTGTTTGTCAAGGGATTAATTAGCAGTTTCTTCCATGTTGGGGGAGTGGCGGGCGGTCAGGACAGCGGCAGCCTTTGGAGACCCCCCATGTTGGCTACTGCAGCTTCTCAGCATCTGTGGGTGGTGACACAACTGGGCCTTTATTCCGTGGGTGCTGTGTGCTGTGCAGCACCCCTTTGGGTGACTGTGGCTGAGGTCCGGAGCTTGAGGCAGAAGCTGGTGGCTGGGATCCTTGTGTGGGGACCCCAGTGCTGATTTCCAGGGTGGACCTTGCAGGAGGGGCCGGAGGACGTGTGAGCTGCCGCTGTGGAGTGTGAATCTGGGCAGGTCCTGGGGTGGCCAGGCCTGGGCTGATGCATCAGGGGACAGAGGCACATGGGTGAGGTCTCTGATGAGGTCTCTTGGAGTCCAGGAGACCATGTCAGCAGGAGGGCTGGCTCTGGCTTCCTGCAAGACAGGAGTCAGCTTCCGGGGAAGGACAGGCAGGGTGTGTGGTGGGAAATGGGCAGACAGGATGTGGTGCACCTGTGGGAGCTCCCAAGGCCTCCTGGATGGGACAGCGCAGGGGGCCTCAGCTGGTGAGGCGGGGGTGGGGTGGAGCTCAGGACCTTCTCAGGGGCTGGGGGAGGGACCCCAGAGGGAGGAGGACCCCACACTCCCCTGCCAAGTCCTCTGGATGAGTCAGGACTCTGTCAGTGACAGCCAAGGGCTGCCTTATAACGCCACCTTCCTTTCAGTGGTGCTTCTGGCGCTGCCTTTGGGGAAGAAGCTGGCCACAGACAGCAGCCCTGGCCTTGTCTGAATTGCCAGCTGGGCCGGGGACTGTCATGGGGATACTATGATCACAGTTCTTAGCAGGGCCGCTTCTGTGTGTCACTTCCCTCAGGGCTGTTTGGAGGCCCCATGTTGGCAGCTTCACATTGGCCACCGTGGGAGAATTCACACCCCAGGAATGGGTGAGTGCCGCCAATCCGGGCTTTTTGTTTTGGAGAGTGGGTTTGCTAGCGCACCGTGTCCGTCCCCAAGCCCCCTGGGAATGTGCAGGGGTCCTGTGCCTGCCACTCTCTGGCCCCGTCCCCTTCCTGTGAATCCTGTGCTCCCCCTGCTGAGCCCACCTTCTGGTGTTCGGGAGGTCAAAGCCAGGTGGCAGGCTGTGCAAACTCCAGTGCTGTGGAATTGCACTGAATCCGGGCCCTGTGCCGAAAGACTCGGTGCATACCACGTACTCCAGCCGAGGAGCTGGTTTTGTAGCCAGAAGTGCTCAGGAGCAGACTGAAAACCTAGCCTTTTGATGCAGCTTGGTCCCCCCTTTTGGTGCACAATGAACGGCTCTGGGCTCCAGCATCCCCACTGGTGTGATAGGTTTAGGGCAAAAGGGTCTTTGGGGTCCCTTCCAGCTCTGACCTTGGGCCCTGCAGGCCTGCCCCCCACTGCACACGTCCTCGAGTTCCTCTTCCCCTCCGCCTCACCACCACCCCATCAGCCTTCCCAGTTGGGACAAGGCCACCCTCTTTCCTGTCCTCCGCCCTCTAGACGAGGGCTCTCTCCCGGTCCCTTGATCTGGAGTGCTATGGTTTGGTGCCCTGTGCATGTCACGCACATCATTGAAGGCCTCGAATGTGAGCTGCCCGCCCAGCCACATGCTGGGGGCCAGGCCCTGGACTCCAGGTGCTGCCGGGCCATGGCGCTCCATGGTTGCGTCAAGGGTGAGGAGCACATGTCAAGGCCGAAGTAGAACCCGGGTTCTAGCCCTGCCCCTGTCCAGCATCTTCAGGTCTTGGGAGTGGCTCTGCCTGCCCTGGGACTCAGCCTCAGACCACCCTGCATTTGTGCTTTCTCCTCACCCCCACACACGGTCTCTCCACAAGCCGAGAGCTTAGGGCCTCCTGAAGGTGTCCTCAGTCTGTCCTCGGTGTTACCTCCACCCCTGCTACCAGAATGCCCTGCTTGGACCACTGCAGTGACCTCCTAACTGGCCACCACCTGCTCCGATTTCTGTGCTCCTGCCTAGCACCAGGGCATTCAGGTGACCAGCTACCCCGGGCCAGGCTGTGCCCCAAGGAATGTCCTCTGGGGTTCCTGCTGCACATGGAGGGACCTTGATGGGGCCATGCATGTCAGTGGGCATCCTTCTCACCTGCCAACACCTGCCTCTGCCGCCTCCAGAAGCAGGCTGACCCTCTGGGCTGGCACCCCTGGCCTCTTGCCTGGAGTCTGCCCCCACCCTTGTGCTGGGTGTGACTCCCCTCCCTGTCACTCAGCGCCCACCCCAAGCCCACTGTCCGTGCTGTCTCGTGTGTGCTCACTTCCTGTCCATGCTGCCCCTGCCCCTAGGTTGCATACTCTCCAAGGCGGGGCCTGGCCCCTCCTGTTCACTGTGTCCTCAAGCCCAGACCAGAGCCTGGCTCCAAGCAGGTTCCTCTCTGTACTTCTCGAGGGTTGGCTGACTTTCCTCTGCTTTGGTCCAGACCTGTGACGGCAGGGGACAGAGAAGTGAGGTGGCCCACCAGCTCCGGCAGCTCTCCCCCAAACATAACTCGCTCCCTGCTGAGGGAGCACAGGGTGCCCTGGAGGAAGGAGGGGCAGCAGCTCTGTCCCAATGCCCAGGGGTGTGGCGGGATGTCAGGCTGGGGAGCACGGCCATGCCCTTCCTCCTTCCAGCCTCTGACCTCGACTGGGGGACTTTAGGCCACCTTGACCAGAAGAATCAGGGCTCCCAGCAGTGCCGTCACCGAGTGGAGCTGTTTGCGTGGCAGGAGAGCAGACCCTGTGGGAAGCCAGGGGTCTGGTGAGGGCGGCAGGATGGACCACACCCATCTCCACTGGCCCCTGGGGCACAGCCCACCCTGTGCACACACTGGCCAGGCCCCCCCACCTGATTGGAGCATGGGCCGCAGGGTGTTGGGGTGCCCGTCATTGGCCTCAGGCACAATGCCCAGCAGCTGGCACAGGAGCTCGTACACGTGGATGCTCTCAAGGGGCTCTACCTCCAGGCCTGCCTTGAAGCTGGGGCCCACGGCCCGGAAGATGGTCTTCATGTCCATGTCTCTGTGGTCAAAGCCATGCTCGCCTTGGTTGAACTGGACACTAAATTTCTAGGGGGAGTGCCAGGAGTGCAAGGGTCAGGGCCCCTGGAAGCCCCTTCTGCTTCCCCACCAGTGTTGCCTGTGGATTGGTACCCGTGTGGGTCGAGGCACTCTGGGCCTCAGTTTCTCTGAGTTTCGGGACCCCAAAGACAGCGCCTCGGTGAAAGCTGCTGAAGCAAATGGTCAGTAAGAGGCAGGGTTGCCCCAGGCGAGGCCGGGCCCCGTGGCTGCAGCTGAGGCCGTGACTTCCTTCCTCCCTCATGTCTGCGCCCCCATCTGGCCTCTGCTTCCTGTTCAGCACCCCTTGTCCCTGTGGTTGGTCTCGCCTCTGCAGCTGGAGTCCCCACACTTCACCCTCAGCACACGCACGCATGTGTACACTCCCACACACTCCGATCGCACAGAGATCGGCCTTTGGCAGCCGACACTCCTCAAACTGGGGACTAGCGAGAAGCAGGGGTGCCTTTTGTAGGAGTGGGAGGAGCCTCGGGGGTCCCTTGAGCCAGCCCAGCCCCGTGGGTCCAGCAGACTTACCCCATGGATGACATAGCCCAGGTCGCTGTACATGAGCAGGGGCGTGATCCTGGGGTTGCCGGCGTAGTGGAAGGCCTCGGGGAACCCCTCCTTCCTGTAGACGTGCAGCCTGGGGTGGGCATCCTTGAGCACCCTGTACACCTTCTCCAGCAGCCCCTCCTTGGGAATCAGCATCCCATTCGGCCCGTAGTCCAGGAGCTCGAACTCGATGTTCCCGAAGGAGGAGTTGGGGAACTTGTGGAACTCCACCAAGTCGCTGGCTGTCTTGTGGACGGTCGTCATGCCGTGGTCAGACGTGACGATCAGGTTGAGGCAGCCCGTGAGGTTGTGGTGTTCGATGCTGTCTCGAAGGTAGCCCACAATCCGGTCCACCTGCTTCACCATCTCCCTCCTCTCCGGGGACTCAGGGCCATACCTGTGGCCAGTGGAGTCTGGCTCCCCAAAGTAGAGAGTGACCAGAGCTAGGTCATCCTCGGTCAACCACTTCATCACGGTGTCCACATTCGCCCTCCACTCCTGCTCGTCTTTGTAGTTGTGTGCAATGCCTTCCTTCTGGCTCAGCGTCATGGCCTCTCCTTGGTAGGTGACATTGCCGCCAGGGTAGAAGAAGGAGCCAGTCTTTAAGCCCTGCAGGGGCAAGCTGGCATTAGAGCCACAGGGCTCCCTGCATGTTCTGCAACCACTCACATACCCCACCTGCCGCCTCTGTGTCCCCACTCAGCTCTGCTCCTGCCTGTGGCCATGACACTTTTTATTTTCTAAAGTAGCCCTTGTTTCCCATTATCTGGGCCAGAACCAATTTATGAAGTAGATAAAAATGCCCGGAGCACTCAAGTGCTAAATGACATGATTGATGCAACGTGTCCCCCGACATGCCACGTCTGCATCATCCTTGTGGCTCTGGGTCCCTGTCTTTAGGACAAGCTGCCTAGAGAACCTTCCCTGGTGACCACTGCTGGCCTCCCCTCCTGGACCCTCACCTCGGCGTGCATCTGTCCAGCCCTCACCCTGGCCTCCATCTTCCCATAAATCCACTGCTGCTTCCTTTGTGGCTCCGTCTGTCATAAGGGGCCCTCTGTTCACACAAGCCTGTCTGCAGGCCTGTGCCCTGCCCTTGTTTCCTGTGGATGGAGCACCATGCAGCGCCAGTTCCTTGCTTCGGCTCTCTGTCCTTGGCTGGGGGAGGAGCCCGAGCCTCGGTGCAGGCAGGAGCTTGGGAGCCCAGCGCGGGCTGCGTGGGGTTGGCCTGAGATCTCCCATTTGACTCTGTCGACTGGAAGGCTCTGGAGCATTGCCGATCAGGGGCTCTGGCTCAACACTACCACCCGGCTCCTAGTTGGCCCAGCCCTTGGGAATTCAGCTGTCCATCCTGAGAAGGCCGTGGGCGGGAGGGATTCGTGGCTTCAGTGCTGACTGTATCTCGTTAGCCGCCATGGTCGTCCCCAGCGACTCTTTGCCCCAGGGCTGAGGGCCCAGGGGCATGGCCTGCCCCTGACAGCAGAGGGACGCCCTGCAATCTTAGGGCTCCGGAGAGGACCAGGCAGGGCTAAGGCCATGGCCTGAGCCGGTCCTCGGCCCCAGCCACTCCCTCCAGCCTGTCTACTCCTTCTCTTCCGGGACACCAGGAGCCTGGGGCTCCAGGCTCTTACTAGGTCACGGCCTCAGGATCTCCTCTTGCTTGGTAACCCTCTGGCCAGGGCCGCCTTACCTGCCTCTGGGCGGTCATCCAGATGGGCACACTGCCATTGTCCCACCAGCTCTGGATGCCAGGCGTGGTGTAATAGGGCAGCTTCACCTTGGTGGAGACATTGTAGAACATGTTGTGGACGACCCCGTGGTTCTCCACGTATTTGCCTGAGGGAGGAGGCGGCAGGGTGGGAGAAGTGAGCTGCGGCCCCATACTGGCCATCCCAGAGGCCCTGTGGCTTGTCACCCCGCTCCAGGGCCCCTGTTTAATGAGGCCCCCGGGTGTTTTCATTTGCCCTCCATTGGGTGCCACTGACAGAGAGGATTTCTTCGGTGCCCTTATCTCGCTCCTACCACTGTGGGGCCCTTCTTGGAGCAAGGCCTTGTCACCTTTGTCCCCAGGGCCCCTGGGCAGGGCTCCAGGTCCTCACTGCGGCCCCTGCTGGCCCTCCCCCACCCCAAGGCCGACACTCACCAGTGACCAGGGTGAAGTGGCAGGGGCTGGTCAGGGTGACAAAGGCCGGGGTCATGTAGCGAGCTTTCACCCCATCTTGAACCGTGGCGTCCAGGTTGGGGGTGTCCACATCCTGGTCATAGTCCCAGTGGAAGCCATCAAATGACACAAGGAGCAGCTTACTGGGGGCCTTCATGTGGACAGGCGCCCCAGCCCCTGCAGTCAGAGGGGCTGCTAGAGTCACAGCGAGGAGGGTGTCCGAGCATGCCCTGACAGACTCTCCGAATAAGCTGGTGCACAGGGCAGCCTGTGCCAGGAGGAGGGCAAAGTCCCAGGGTCAGGTGGGTGCCTTGTCCTGCGCACCCTCAGGGCGGGGTGGTGCCCAGAAGGACGGTCCTGGCCGAAGGGTGCACTGCGCCCTTGTGGGTGGGTCGGTGTGAACACATCTGTCTCCTTCCCTCCATCAGAGTCCGCTGGGCTCCTCCCCTCCGTCCATTCTCACCTGTCCCCCAGGGAGGATGGGGACCCAGAGCCCAGGGCACAGTAGGGTGTGCATCCACTCGGAAGCAGTGGCTTCCCCAGCCTGGGCAGAAGTTCTGGTTGTTGTGCCCCAGCTCTCACTGAGCCCGGGGACCAGGGTGGGTAGGGTGGACCTTCTCTGCCAGGAGGCCTTTGGGGCTTCCGGCCTCCCTGGGTGGGGCCTGAGAGGTAGGCTACCCCTGTCCACATGGAACCCAGCCTAGAACCCTCTTCCTCCCCTGCTCTGAGGGGGTGAGCCAGACATGACAGTGGCCTGGACCAGGGTGGTGGCTGTAGGATGATGGATGGGGATGGATTTGAGGTGGATTCTGTAGGTTTTGATAAAAGGACTGGTTGCTGGATTGCATGGCGGGGGGGATAAGTCACAATTAAAAAATTTTGTTTTGGAAACAAGTTCTTGATATGTAGTTCAGACTGGCCTGGAACTCAAACTCATAGCAGTCCTCCTGCCTCAGCCTCCCAAGTTCTGGGAGTACAGGCCTGTGCCACCATACCCAGCTCAAAAATTTAAATCTTGAACTGCAAACATGGCAACAGCCGCCCACCTTCCTTTTGCCTTCTGCGGCAGCAGACACAATCACTGAGTGATCACCACTGTACTTGTGTGACATCACAGACCCCATCAGCAGCCTCTGCTGAGGTACAGCCAAGGTTGTGTGGCCCAGGGACCATAGGGTGCAGATTCTGGGCCCCCCTTCCAGATCCATGGAAACACGTTCTCTGGGAAAAAAAATCTGTGTTTGGCGCCCAGCTTGGTGATGGTGTGTGCACTGAAGGTTGAGAGCCACATGATGGGCTGACCACCATCACTGAGCGGGTGTTGAAGGCTGGGGTGCAGGACCCCAACCCTGATGCAGAGGTTACCTGTGTGGGGTGAGCACACATGGACGCATGTGCAGGAAAATTGCAGGCTGCTTGGGACAGCGCATGGGGCCTCCATGGTCACCGGCTTTGGAGAACCCATACAGCTCTCGTGAGCATCTAACATTCATGCAAGACCTACAGGATGAGCTGATCCTGGGAAGCCAGGGACAGACAGGAAATGAAGGAGTACTCAGGGCTGGGAGGGGGCGAGGTCACCCAGGAACCTGTGGATTGTCAATGGGTCTGGGTTTTAGGCTGGGCAGAGATGGCAAGTTGTCTATGATGGCTGCTCTTCACGGCAAGATGGTTGCCAGAAGGAAGACTCCATTTTCCAGCATCCTGTGCAGCAAGGATTGGCCATGTGACCATGTCCTGGCCTATGAGACGTAAGCAGCAGAAATGTGATAACACCCAGGCTTTTGCCACAGAGCGCAGACTCACTCTTCTTTTCTGATTCTTTCTCCCTCTGGTGCCTCCAGTGCTGAGGGTGCCTGGAGCTCCCTGGCACAGTGGGAGTGGCCGAAAGGACCCCTAGGGTGTCCTGAACAGCATGGCCCCCAGCCAGCACTGGGCAGCTTGGCCCCAGGCTCATCTTCTTGGAGAATTCAGCAACCCCTGCTGTAGTTTACTTCCCATGCAGTGGGCTTGCTGTCCCTCTCAGTGGGGCCGTATCCTAGCTGATAACAGAATCCCAGGGCTGGAGTGTAAGAAGGCGCCAGATAGGCTGTGCCAGGTGCCAGGTTGGGACAGGTGAGCTGGGAGCTGATGGCCTGGTGCACGTCTGGCCAGGTAGGGCAGATTTGTGTATCTGGGGCCAGCACTGGGCTTGGTGGAGGGTACAGGGGCAGGTGCGAGTTGTCACTCTGCAGTTTCTCATGCTGCCCCCTCCAGGCTGTGATAGTTTCACATCCCGCTCATCCTCTCCTGCCTACCTGGACGTAGCCTGAGAGTCTGCTCCTGCTGTCCTCGGGACCTTTCTGCCAGGCTTGGCCAACTTGTCCCTTGTTCTGGCTTTGCACCTCGTTCACGTCTGTGTGGAGTCCCTTGGTCCACTGTACGGGTTTCTGCTTCCTTCCTGGCCTCAGAGTGCGTCATGGTGTAGCTGCTGGTTCCAGGCTTTTCCTGTAGACCAGGCAGCAGGCTGGACCCAGGACCTCACTGATGCTTTGAGCTTGCCTGTGGGACTTAGGAATAACCCTGACTTTACAGGTGGGAAACTGAGGCAGAGAGAGGAGGTTAAGGCCATTTGGTGAGTGGGGGAGCTGAACTTGAACCCACATTTAACTCCCTCTTCTAACCACTTCAGCACACCATCAGTTTACTGGCCTTGTTCACTTAGGATGCTTTTGGGGTTTGGGGCCACATATACCTTTTTCTTTAAAAAATAGTGCAGCCGGGCCAGGGATTTAGCTCAGTGGTTCTGCTGCCTGCCTCGCAAGCGCAAGGACCCAAGTTCGATACCCGTTACCAAAAAAAAATAGTGTAGCTGTGAATGCCTTGCCATCCCTGATTTCTTTCTTTTCCATTACATTTACTTCCTTGGGGGTGCTGTTCTTAGAGAGAGGCATTGGACAAATGACTTCAGGGTTGCTTGTTCCTGCTGATGGACTGGTGTCAGATGACAAGACTATCTCCTTGAGCTAGCTCTAGTTAGCCTCTTCTGTGTCTTCAAGGCCTGGACCTTGGCCTCTGTCCTTGGCTGATTGAGCCTAAGCCTAGCATCTTGCTAGTTGATTTGGCAAAAATCCAAAAATTCTGTCTGATCTCCACCCTGGAGATCTGATCAGATTCCTCACCCCCTCTCCCTCACTTCAATCTCCGATCTCCCTGTCCCTGCTTGCAGCAGGGATCCTGGGGAGTGGCCTAGCAAGAATGCCTGTGGCCTTGATGTTTCCTCTTAGTAATTTTCCGTCCCCACCCTGTTCCATGGCTGGGTAGCACAGCCTGTCTTTGTTGTAGTCAGATTGAGCCCGATCTCTCCTCTACCATAAAACCCCACTGTACTGGCCCCCTCCGTGCAGTCTTCCTGTCTGTAACAGAGGTCATGAATAATTTTGTCCTTAGCATAGAAAAGGTCAAAGTGGGCTGAAGGGGTAGCTCAGTGGTGAGCACTTGCCTCGCATGTGTGAGGCCCTGAGTTCCTTCCCCAGAGCCACAGAAGAATAAAAGGTTGAGGCAGTTGGTGGTGCCCCCAGCCCCTCTGCCCTCTCAGCGCTGCCTCCCTTAAGTTTTATTTTTTTTATGCTTCCTCTTTGGTGGCTGAGCGGGTGTGATAACATCTTAAGCTATTATCTGGAGAGGTTAGGTGCTTTTCCACCTCAGGATTGCTTGTCTGCCTCCCCAAGGGCAGGGTGTTTATTGCCCTTGACGGTTGATGAAGGGGGCCCCAGCACTGGGTCCTGCCGTGTTATTGGTTCTTTAGGTAGTTGGTGGTGGGTAGCGTTGGAGTTTATGACTTGGAATATATTTTCCTGGTAAACGTTTGTCACTTATGCTTGCCACTTGGATGTTGGGTGTGTCTTGGTAGATGGCAGAGTCTAAGGCCCTCGAGGCAGGGCCTGGTGTGTTGGTCATTGCTGTGTCCCCAAGGATTGGCAGCGTCCTGTGTAGTGAAGGGCTTAGTACAGTTTTGTTGAATGAATAAATAAATTTAGGGGAAAATTTATACCATATTTATTATATTTTCTGGTGAGGCAAAACTATTTTTTTTTTTTCAATACTGGTGATTGAACCCAGGGCCTTTTATTTTATTGTACTGTGCTTTAATTTTAAGACAGAGTCCCACAAGCTTGCTAAGTTGCCCAGGCTGGGCTTGAACTTATGATTCTCCCACCTCAGCCTCCCAGAATGCTGGAATTACAAGTATGTGCCACTGAACTGCCATAGGCAAAACTTCTTTTTTGAGACCAGGTCTTGCTATGCAGCTCAGGCTGGCCTTGCACTCACTATTTAGCTCATGTTGATCTCAAACTCGAAGCAATTCTCCTGCCTCAGACTCCCGAGTGCTGGGATTATAGCTATGTGCCACCATGCCCACCTCCAAAACTGTTTTTTTTAAAGTAACCTTTTTTTTTTTGGTACCGGGGATTGAACTCGGGTCCTTGTGCTTGTGAGACAGGCGGTGGAACCACTGAGCTAAATCGCTGGCCCTAAAATAGACTTTTATTTTGCAACAGTTTTAGGTATCCCAACAAATTGCCAAGACAGGCTGGAGAGCTCTGGTACACACCAGGTGCAGTCCCGCACATCTGTAATCCCGCCACTCTGGGATACTGAAGCAAGAGGATCACAGATGTGAGCTCAATCCAGGCAATTTAGCAAATCAGCAAGATCCTGTTTCAAAATAAACATTTCCAAAAGAGCTGGGCAAGTAGCTCAGTGAGAAGGCCCTAGTAACACGCACGCGCGCGCACGCACACGCATACACACGCCGCGCACGCGCACGGCTCCCTGTCACGCCGCATCAGCATCTCAGGTTAGTATCGTGCATTTCCATGATCAATGAGCCTTACTGACGAGCTACCGTGAGCCCAAGTCCACCCGTGGTTCAGGTTTCCTTAGCTTTTAACCGAACCCTCTTCTCCTGGGTCCTCTCCACGCCCTTCAGTCCTCCGTCTTCCTCAGCTCCTCTTGGCTACGACATTTTCCTAGACTCCCCTTGTTTGTGATGACCGTGACAGTTTTGAGGCGCGCCGCGCAGGGGTTTTTGGTTTTCTCGTGACTGGGTTGAGGTTTTGGGTTTTGGGGGGTGGCCCTCTAAGGTAAAACGCCTTCTCCTCATGTCGCACGGAGGGCGCTGTGGTCAGCGGGACCTGGCCTGGAGTCGGCCATGGTCGCCTGGCCTCCCGCGCAGAGCCTGCTGGGACTCGCACTGCAAGGTCTCCTGCTGTTCCCTGTCTCAGCCTCCTCTGCGGCCAGAGAGGAAGATGGCCCTGTGCCCTCATGCCACCGTGGCAGGGTGTCCTCCCTGGGGGGCGGCACCCACATTATTTATTTACAAAGTGTAAAGTGTGGGGTTTTGCCCCCACAGTTCTATATTTAGTCATTTCTTTGTATCAGTGTGAACTCACAGAGATTTACTTTATGCAGTACTTTGAATTCTCATTCAATATTCCTTAATTTGCTCTCAAATTGCTCTCGCTTTGGCCCCTGGGGGGGTCTTTCAGTTGGCGCCTGTGTTCTTGTCACATGGCCCCCCGTGTATAGGTGTGGTGTGTTGTGTGCAGTGTGTGTGTGTCCGTCTGATGTGATGTGCTATGTGTGAGTATTGTGTATGTGTGTACATGCATGTGCATGAGTGTACAGGTGTGTGTCCTGTGTTTCTGTGCATGGAGGCATGTGCATGTCTGCATCTCTGGTGTGTTTGTGTGTGTGTGTTGAGCACCTCCACTCTCTGTCACTTCAAGGTGCCCCAAGCTCACCGCAGTCTCCAGCCTCTATCCTAGATTCAGATCACATCAGATGTGAGTTACTCTTGGCTTTTTTTTGTTGTTGTTGTTACTGAGGATTGAACCCAGGCCCTTCATACTAAGCTACATCCTCAGCCTTTTAAAAAATTTTTATTTGAGACAAGGTCACGTTCCATTCAGCCACTGAGTTGCCCAGACTGGGCTCCAAGTTGGGATCCTCCTGCCTCAGCCTCCCAGGGTGCTGGGATCACAGGAATGCACCACCACACCTGACTTAAGGATTGTTCTTTGCTACCGACTTTGGAAATGTTGACGGTCATCGCCCCAGTCCAGCTATTCTTTTTTTTTGAGACAGAGTGGGTCTTACATGTAGTCCAGGCTACTCAAACTCATGATCTTTCTGCCTCAGCCTCCAGAGTGGCTCTAGGTTGCTCTTTGCCACTGAATGGACAGGAACATTTAAAGTTATCATCCTAGCTTTTCTTTTTGTTATTGAGTTTTTTTTTTTTTTGGAGACAAAGTCTCATATGTAGCCCAGGCTGGACTAGAATTCATGATCCTCCTGCCTCAGCCTCCTGAGTGCTGGGGTTACCAGTGTGCACCCCAGCTGTTCTTTCCACTGGGGTCCCCAGCTCATTAGGAGACTGAGCATGGACAGGCATGGCTGTGTGGGTGGCCCCTCCCGGGTGTGGAGTGCAGCTCCCTGAGGACGTGGTACAGGCATGTAAGATGTCTGCTGCTTTTCTTGCCCGGGGCTCCTTGGGCCCTGCAGGACTGGACCTGAGGCTTCTTTGGCCTGGGGAATCAGGTAGCACTGGCACCTGTGCAGGTGGACTTGCCCAAGCAGCCGAGCCATGCCTGGGACTCAGGTCCAGGGCACCATCTGTAGGTCCGGACTGGCCAGCCCAGGCCTGCACTCTGACTCTGCTGGTGACCAAGGGACGTACAGAGCATTGTCTTCCATGGGGCCAGTGGTGCCAGTGATACCTGTTCTCGTCACCCGGTGTGAATGAGACATAGCTGGTCATGTGTGTCCCTTGGGAGGCTGTGGGAAGCAGGCCCCGGTGTGGGCCCAGGGCCAGGGCACAGTAGGCACTTAGTGGTCACCGCAGGTGCCCTCTGCCTGTGCCCCTGCTCCCTGCCGACTTCGCAGCAGTGGACTGGTGCCCTTGTGGGTCTGCTCTCTCCTTCTGGGCCTGTGGTGTACTCAGGCTGTGGCTGCCAGAGAGCCCCAGATGCCTGTGGGGGGTGCTCGTGCCCTCTGTTGAAGGAGTCGTGGAGCCCTGAGCCTACCCTCAATTCCCATGGTGACCCCGGGGCAGCGTGGTGGAAGGTGGGTCTCCTGACTCCCAAGCAGCATCTTGGAAGTGTCATGGCCGACATGCTGCTTGCTCTTGGGGATGCTGAAGGTAGAGCGGCCTGGCTGTGTGCAGTGGCTGGCTGGAGTCCTGTGGGCAGGGAACTGGACACAGAAGAATTTCACTTGAGGACATGGCGGTGAGTCTGCCCAGACAGATGGGGTCCGGGATGGCTCTGTCTGCCCTCTGGGGAGAATTCTGCAGCCCAGGGGTGGGGTGGAGCTGCATCCACACCTCCCTCAGACACTGGGACAGTGGGAGGCCACTGGGCCTGGACAAAGATCTTCATGTACGTCCTGGGGACTGCTGGCTCTAGGACCATGGCATTGGAGTAGGTGAAGATTCCTTCTCATGGGTCCCAATAGCCCACTGGCTCTTGGGGGTCACGCTGAGAAAAGCAGCCTCCCTCTTGTTCCCCAGAGTGACCAGCAGACCTGTACCCCTCCTGGCTCTGGGTCCTGTCCCATCCCAGGCACCCCTGTTCCCCGGCTGCCTGGTGCCAGGTGTTCTCTGACTACCAGGGCCAGCCTGATTTTCTCCAGGCAGGGTTTATTAGCAGGCTTCTCCGCTGTGTCAACTGCTGCTGCCTCGTAGGATTTCTCAGGGTCTTTATCTTGCTGCTGCCTGGCTAAATGAGAATTAATATTTTAACAGGATTATGTGCGATGGTGGGTCAGCTCCGTCATCAGGGAGGCGCTCCCTCTTTCGAGGCCCTTCTGGCTCACGCCTCCTGCTGTGTAGGAAGCTGTGGATGGATGTGGGGGCCTGGCACTTTGGGGCCACATTGCTCCAGACTCTGGGACAGGGTGGGATGAGGGGTTGGGCTCCATTAGGGCTGTGCCCATTTCCTGCGGGTCCTGGGGCTCGGCCCTGAGGAGCAAGGGTCTGCTCTTGTCCCTGTCTGGTGTCTGTCTCCTGGCATGAGATTGGGGTTCTCGTAATTGTATGCTTGAGCTGGTCGCTCCGGTCTCTGCTTCTGTCATCTCTGTGTCTGGCCCTGTGTGATTCATGTGAGAGCCACAGTCACTGGGTTCAGGCAGAAAGGTCTCATCTCAGCATCCTTCATATGCCTGAGAAGTCCCTCATTCCAGGTAAGTGCCCATTACCAGGCTCCGGAGATTAGGTTGTGGTCATGTCCTCGTGAGGTTCACCATTCCACTCATCCCCCATCCCTCGACTTGGGGAACGACCTTCCTCCTCTTTCCCAGAAATTTCTTCTCTCACACCTAGAATTGCCAGGTGTGAGCCTTTGCCCCTTTGTGTTCACCTGTGTCCCACGTTTGTGCCTGAAGCTGCCTGTGAGCTGGGCATCTCCCCCGTTTTGAGCCAAGGGACCTCAACAACTCAGCCTACACAAGGGTCCCCAGACCAGCTCCCACAGGGACTGTCCTCCTGGTGGCCACCTGCTCATCCTTCCCGTCTGTCCGTCACTCCCGGAAGCTTTGCATCACTTGCCATGCTGTCTGCAGACACAGAAAGACTCTGAGCAGTGTTGGTGGGTGGCCACCCCTGGACTCATGAAATGGCCCATCTGTTGGGCACACACCTGGCTGTAGAACCTCAGTCAGGGCCTAAATCATGGGATCAGGAACATCCCTATTCTGTTCCTGTCTCACTTTCCTTTTCTACTTTCAAGAGCAGTTTTAGGGTTACAGTGAAACTGAGCAGCAGGCACAGAGTGCCTGTACCCCTGGTCCCCACACGAGTGTGGCACCCCATCCTCCGCATCCACCTCCCCCACCAGGGTGCTGAAGCTGTCACAGCGGGGTGCCTCGTCAGCCTGCCATTGTCTCGAATGGTCTGCGGGCTGTGTCGGGCTTCCCTCTGGGTGTTGGGTGCTTTCTGGGTTTGGACAAATGTAGGAAGACGTGGGTCCAGCATGGTAGGATCCCAGAGTGCAGTCAGACTGCCCTCGACCTCCCCTGGAGGGCACATTTATTCCCGTTTCTTTGTGTGATTTCCACAGAAGGAGCGCAGGTACCACACACTTGCTGGGACAGCTACATCAAAAGCAGGAAATAGGAGGTGTGGGTGAGGATGGGGGCTTGGAGCCCTCATGCACCATTGGTTGGGAAGTGAAGTGGGGGAGGCACTGTGGAACCCAGCAGGATGGTGCCTCAAAAGGCTAAACGGAATCTCCACGTGGTCCAGCAGTAACACTCCTGCATACTCCCCAGAGGAACTGAAAACGGGGTCTCGGATACTGTGCACCCGAGTTCACAGCAGCGTCAGTCACAGTAACCGAGAGTAGGAGCTAGCACAGGTCCCTCCACGGATGACGGGACAAGCAGAGTGTGCGTGTGTGTACAACAGGAAGCTCATCCACGCTTGAACAGGAAGGAAATTCCCACATTATGTTGAATGAAATAACACACAAGCACCCTACGGTTCCATTTCTACCTGGTGGACAAGATAGCTGAACCCACAGAGGTGGAGTGTAGAGGAGGTGGCCAGGGGGCGTAGTTTAAAGGGGGCGGAGTTTCAGTCTTTCAAGAAGCAAAGAGCTGTGGATGGCAATACAATGATGTAAACAGTAAAAAGCACAGGCTCCTAGGCCTTTCAGAGGCAAGGATGTTAGGGGAGGCTCTGCACGGAAGAATCCAGCTCCTGTCCTCTAAGTAGAGCGACAATCCCTGTGATGGGAAGCCCCAGAGAGAGTCAGTCTTCGTGCTGAGGGCCGCAAGGGACACACAGACAGGAGAGAGTCCCTGTCCTTGTTGGAGAGTAGACTCATAAACTGAAATCCCAGTAACAAAATCTCTGTCCCCCTCCTTTGAAAGCTGATTGAAATGACTTAAAAATGTAAACATAATTTGGAGGATAATTTACACTGGAAACTACAAAAAAAGAACTGATGAAAAAAATTGAAGAGGACACATACAAAATGGAAAATTGAAGAAAAATTCTTCCTGAATCAGAAGAATCAATGCTTGCTCTTGAAATGTCCATACTTCCTAAAGTCACCTGTAGAATCAGTGCGACCCTTATCAAAATACCAATGACTTTTCTCACAGAGCTGGAAAAAAGTACTATCCTGACATTTGTGTGGGAAAATCCACAAAAGACCCCAAACGTTGGGAACAGCATTGCAGGCGCTGAAGCCCGGCGTTGGCAGCCGTGGACTGCACACAGGCGCCAAGCGCATGCGCGGAGGAGGGACCGTCTGTGATTGACAGGTGTGGGGAAGTCGGTTAACCACTCGCAGGAAAAGGAGCCAGACTCCTGTCTCTCATCTGCTGCAGAATTCAACCCCAAACGCATGATAGACCTAGTCGTCTGACCTGAACCATGGAACTACTTGAAGAAACAGGAGAAGTGCTTCAGGATGTTAGGAAGGGCAAGGATTTCTTGGAAAGACCTCCAAAGCACAGGAAGCAAGAGCAAAAATAGGCAGATGGGATTCCACAAACTAAAAATCTACACAGCCATCATCAGGACGAAGAGACAACATGCACAATGGGAGAAAATGTTTGCAAACCATAGCCCTGATGAGGGGCTGAGATCCAGAATACACAAGGAACACCACACAACAGCAGCAAAATAAAACAGCAAAAACCCCCAAATAACCTGATCACAAAAAGTGTGTAGTCCTAAATCGACATTTCCCAGAAAAAGACATGCAGAGGGCCATCAGATATAGGAAAAAACAGTCAACATCACCAGTCCTCAGGAAAGGCAAATCAAAACCGCCACAAGCTCCCACCTCGCTCCAGCAAGACGGGCTGTCATCAAAAGGCCAAATACAGCAAGTGCTGGCGAGGATGTGGGGAAAGGAGAGCCCTGCACCCTGAGGGTGGGATGCATACCGGTACATTAGGAGGACAGTGTGGAGGTTCTTTACAAAATTAAAAATAGAAGTACTAGATGATCAATCCAGTAGCCTCCTTCCCTGGTGTTATCCATGGGAAATGAAATCAGTACGTTCAAGTGATGTTCACAGTCTCACATTCACTGCAGCGCTATGCACAAGAGTGAAGAAATGGAAACAATCTAGGAGCCCACCAGCTGGTAAAGAAATATGGAGTACACATACACAGTGGAATATGATTCAGTCATAAAAGGATGAAAGCCTGACTTTCAGAATATGGATGGAACTGGATGGAGATCATTGTGTTAAATAAAACAAGCCAAGGAGCCAACATGGAGGACAGTCAAGATACATTCACTGAAGGTCAGCATTGTAAAAGAAGAGAAACTATCTCACCTGCGTGTTTCCCATAACGAGGAATAGCAGTGATTGATATTCTAAATAGGTATCAATCACCTGGGAGGGGGACCAAGCTCTTACCTGCAGTTCTAGGAAAGATCCCTGACCCAAAGTCCTCATACACGACTCACTTCCCCATTGGATCCCCATCTAATCAATATTACCTAAGTGACTATACTTGTCATAATCTTATTGGTTGACCGTAGTTTTGTCCACCTTGTGATTTCTCATTGGATCAGTATTAGCTAAACTACTGTACTTGCAATCTTTCTAGTTGACTGCAGTTTTGTCCCACCTTGAACCCGCCGCATAAAACACCTTTGAGAAGCAGGGTCGGCGGGACACCCATTTTCCTGTCCCCCTTGTGTTTCTCTTAGACAGAAGCCATCTTTCTCTCAATAAAATTTTCCTAAATAAAACAAGCCAGGCACAGAAAGACAGGCATCACATGACCCACTCGTTTGGAATCTAAAATAGTCGATCTCATGGAATTGGAGGGTGGAATGTGGTTAGCAGAGGCTGGGAGTGGAGGGAGGGTGGGGAAGGCTGACCAGTGGGGACTATGTGCCCATCAGAACAAGAACCTGTGATGTGCTGGGCTTAGTAGGTGGCCATCAGTGACAGGAATGCACCACGCATTTCAAAAAGCTAGAAGAAAGGATTTTGAATGTTTTACCACAAATGATAAATATTCAAGGAAATAGGTATGTGTAACTTGGCTTAAACATTATACAATGTGTACATGTATTGAAACATTACCGCCGTACTCCATTGATAGACACACTTTTTCATTTTTTTTTTTTTTTTTTTGGTACCAGAGATCAAACTCAGGACCTTGCACTTTCGAGGCAGGCGTGGTGCCACTGAGCTACATCCCCGGCCCATTAGGCATACTTTTTATGCTAAAATTAATTTAACTAAAAAATTTATACACATTTCAGAAAAAATGAGAAAATATGGAAAAGCATAGAGAAGAAAACAAGAGTGAATTTCAGATCTCACCACCCCAAGGGGGCTGGCAGGGGACCACGGTGTCTATGCAGATTACAAACCCTGTACGCAGGCAGTGGCTTTGGTTCTGATTTCCTTCCTTGTAACAGCGCCTCCCAAGTGCTCTCTGATTAAATGGAACACACGCAATGGCAGTGGTGTGGCAGTGCGATAACAGGGTGTGTGGTGCCGGCTGGGCATTCATCAAGCCCACACCCCAGATCCCCCAAGCCACGAGCCCCGGAGAAGGGCCTGCCAGCTCCCGGTTAGCCTTTGTGCCCCTCAAGCTGGTTTGTGTGCCTTGAGTTGGGATGGAGGCAGAGCTCCTACTGGCCTCAACCCAGCTACAGGAAGCATGGTGGACCCTTTGGGAGGCCTCCTCTGGCTAGTTCTGCTTACCCAGAGCCAGGAGCCCTTGTAAGAAGGAAGATGAGACATCTGCCATTTTTGTCTCCGCTGCCCAAGATTCTCCCTGGAGCAGGCAGGAGCTTCTTCCGGGGCAGCCAGGGCTGATGGACACCTCCCTCCTTCTGCATCTAGGGGGTCCGCTCTAGAATGTTCCATGGACCCATACTCCAGCTTCCCTGAGTTACGGCCCCAGGACACACAGCAGGGTCACGGCGGGGAGATGGGTCAGTGGTCTGCACCTGGGGCATTTGCTGGACTCAGCCTTGGGGGACAGCAAGGGGCCTTGGGGTAACCCCCAACCCCGGCTCCAGGAGGCCCCTCCGCTCCCATGGGGCTGTCTGTGGGATTCCCCTTTCTGTCTCGAACTTGCCGAGTGAGAAGCAGCTCTGCCATAACCGCAGTTGCTCCTGGCCTAAAGCTGTTTTGCTCTTATCTTCTTGGGATGCTGGGTAGGCTCCACCTACGGCTGGCCATGGACTCCGAGGGGTGCTAGGCCTGGAGTTTTGCAAAAGGGTTTGTCCTGGGTGCACTGGTGAAAATGGGTTTCCCCTCCTGTCCTAGGGCCCAACTCCAATATGAGCAGGAGAGCTCAGGCTGAGGCTGAGCACGGGCCTAGGCTGCAGGGCGGTGCAGGGTCCCTTCCCTCTGCTGGCTCCCAGAGCATCTTGGGGGGCGGGAGGGGGACAATAGGGAGTGTGAAGGGTGGGGCAGGAGGGGCTGTGCTGCCTCTGCCTGGAGGACAGAGGTCCTGTGGGTCCCCGGAGCGGGTGCCCGGGAAACGACAGAGACAGAGACGCTGTTATCATCGTGGGGTCTCCCTGCGAAGCTCGGCAGGACTGGCTATCTCCAGCGCCTCTACTTTACAGTGCCACAGACGTCTATTTGTGTCCCGATAATGAAGACTGACAGATAAGGGACTACCTTTGGCCACGCTGGGCAGATGGGGCCCAGCCAGCCTGTCACTGCGGACCTCATGGGGCGGGACAGTGTCCCTCTGGGACGTCCCTGGGTAGAATCCTCCACGGCCGTCCTCCTGGATTGTCTCACTGTTGTGGCCGGCAGTGCTGTTCACAGGTTGAGTTTGGGGTGTTGGCAGGGGCTGAGTGGGTGCTGCAGTGGCGTGGATTCCGGAGCCTGCACTCCGGGTCCCCAGGGTCTGTGTGGGTGAGGTCAGATGGACCACCCAAGCGGGGAGAGAGAGGCTCCCTGGCCTGGGCCCTGGCCCCTGGACACCGCAGATTTCCCGCTGGAGTCTGGAGTGGTGGCCGATGGCTTCCCTTCCTTCTCTCTGTCTTGGTGGCAAAAGTTTGCATTTGTCCTTCTCTCGGGGAAATGTTCTCCTTCTCCACCTGTTGTCTTCCAAGGCCGCCAGGCTCTCCTCATCTTTATTTGGTGCCTGCTGGATGAAGGGCCTAGGGAGAGGCATGCTTCCTCCTGTCTAAAAGGATTGGGATGGAAGGGGAGGCTGTACCCCGTGGAACCCCCAAATTAGCTCAGGCCTGGGAATCCACACATGACAGGGGATGCTGGACACTAGGGCCCTGCTCTTGAGCACTCACAGCCTGAGGGCCCTGAGCTCTGGGACTATGGTGTGACCCTGGGTGGCTGGAAGGCCTCATGTGGGGAGAGGACTTTGGCTGCAGAAAGTGTTTGCCAGCTGTGAATGCTGTTTTGCCATCCACATCTAATCTGGGTTAGATAAAAGGATGCTAACTCATGGAATCTCTATCAGTGTGGACTAGGAGCCTTCTCAGGTAGGAGTCACATTCCAGCCCAGCAGCCAGGTGCAGGGCCATTGCTGGAGCTGAGGTCCTCTGTCCCGTTTAGCTCTCAGAACCTCTGATAATCAAGGCCACAGCTACAACTCTCCATGCAAAATGCATGTGTGGGTGGCAATGTGCTGACCCGAGCTCCGAGCGCCCTGCAGGCCGAGGTAGCGGGGGGGTGGGCAGAGACCAGGGCGGGAGGAGGAAAGCGGGGACAGAGGCAGGCAGGGGTGGAGAGAGGAAAGCATCCTGGAGGAGGCTGCCCTGCAGTGCAGAGGTGAAAGCAGAACTCACCTCCAAAGCCACAGAGAACATCCAGTTCTACCAACCAGGCCACACCCAGGGACGCACGCTCTGTGAAATATTTTGAACATCCAAAATTAATGCCAACTTAATTTCAATTATTTATGATCTCATTTGGATTGTGGTTTTGACTTGGGCACATGACATTTCCCCAAAAGTCCAGACAACAAAAACTGCCCCTCAGTGGAAAGGAGACTTGCTCCTGATTGGAGCAAATCTCTGCTTCAGTTCAAAGAACTACTCCTGCCAGCATAGTGGTGCACACCTGTAATTCCTGCACTCGGGAGGCCGAGGCAGGAGGATTGCTGTGAGTTCAAGCTCATCCTGAACTGCACACCTCAAACCTTTCTGTCTCAAAAAATATGCAAATTTATTTTCTCCACTTTCTGGAGGTCGAAGTCCCACAGGTCTCACTGAGCTAAAAGCAAGGTATCAGCCAGGCTGTTTCCCCCCAGAGGTTTCTGGGAGGGAGGATCTGTTTGCTCAACTCCCTGCTTCTAGGGGCCACCCCATTCCCAGGCCTGGGGTCTCCAGCTGCTTCGTTGCCTCTCTCCGACCCTTGTTCCTGCTGTCACACCTTCCCTTAGTCCCTGTACCCCTCGGATAGGTGTCCCATGATGACAGTCTCCCATCTCGGGGGTCTGCACCTCGCCTGCCCTTAAGGCGTCACCATCCTAGTGCAGGGACGAGGACATGGGCATCTTGGAGGCCTCAGTTGTGCCCACCCAGCACAGAGAGGGCATGCGGGGCCTCAGCAGAGGAGCTCAGGTCGAGCCCATTTCCAGTGCCGTGTCCAAGGAGGTCTGAAAGCCCAGGAGGGCGGGAGAGAGACGTCCAGCCTGCTGGAGCTCGGCGGGGCTGAGGTCAGTGAAGGGAGTCTCACCGGGTGAGGTCATGGGAGCCAGAGAGGAGCAGCAACAGCACCCAGGGCCCTCCCTCTCCTGATCCCGACCCTGAGACAGAGAGAAGGTGGGATCCAGGACAAGGATGAGCCCACTTTTGCAGTCAGATTTCCAGGGTGCCTGATCATGTGTCTGGGGTATGGGGATGTTTTCCTTTTTGGATTTTTAAAATGAAAATTTTTGAAATGCTTAAAGATGAGAGAGGAGCACGCTGAACCCCCGCAGAGGTGTTACTGGGTTCGGTAGGTACTGACGAGGCCCCCCCGCCCTGTTCATGTCCTGTTCCTGTGCTTTTCCCTTTTGGCTAAAGTACTTTCCGGCCTCGAAGCCAACACTGCAACTTCAGTCATGCGAAAGGCACTCTGTCTGCATGTGGAGCTCTGTGTGGAATAATTTAAGCTCTGCCAGAAGGGAATCAAAGTTAACCCAAGTTCCATGGCATCCCCTCTCAGACCGGAGCACAAGGCCAGCCCCCTTTCTTCCGTGCCACCTGCGACGGGTGCCAGAGACCAGACTGGTGGTCCTGGGAAATGTCCCACGTGTGCTGAGTCTGATTCTTTCCTAGTGGTGGCACTGTAGTTCCAGAAATCCTGAAAGTGGGAGTTTAGCTCCTCAAGCTTGACTGGATTCAGCCTCTTCGTCTCTCATTTTTTTCCCAGAACACCCCATGGGGAAAGCTTTGTGGTTGCCATGGAGACACACGGGTGACTTGGAGAATGTTGGTGGGGATGGGGTCACAGCCCAAGCTCACCCCATCATGCTCCATTACCCTTTCATCTAATGGTCTTAGCCATTAGTGACCTTTCAAGAAATAATTATTTAATGAGAGGCTACAAAATGGCAATTTTCCCTTTTTCTCTGTTTTTACTGAAAGAATCTTCAGGGAGCAAACCAATACTAATAC
Source organism: Heterocephalus glaber (assembly GCF_000247695.1). Next base: position 8,879,380 of record NW_004624801.1, on the reverse strand, counting down.
TAATACGTCAATGGCTAAGAAAGAAATAGGAAAATAATTCCATTCCTACTAGCTTCCAAAAAATTACGTAGGGATCAATCTAACCAAGGAGGTAAGAGACCTCTGCAGTGAGTTACAGAACACTGAAGAGAGAAACTGAAGACGCCAGCAGATGAGAAGCCCTCCCGTGTTCATGGATAGTCAGGACTAATGTTTAAATGATCATATTACCAAGAGCAATCCACAGAGTCAGTGCAAGCCCCATCAAAATTCCAAACAACATTCTTCACAGAACCAGAAAAAATAACCCTAAAATTCACGTGGAAACACAAAAGACCAGAATACAGAGGTACCTTCACAACTCAATTCTCTCCACGATTCTGGTCACACATTGAACTGGATGAGAACTGAATCAAATTTCCCATAAGGTCAACATTGAACCTAACCATTGAATTTGATTCAGCTCTCGTCCAACTCAGTTTGGGACCAGAATTGTGGAAAGAATCAAGTTTGTGAACTGAGGCACCACCGAACCACTTCTAAGCAAAGAAAGTAAAGCTGGAGGCATCACAATACGTGATTTCAAATTGTATTACAAAGCCATAATAACAAAAACGGCATGGTACTGACACAAAAATAGATGTGTGGCCCAAAAGAACAGAGGACATAGAGAGAAACCCAAGACACCACAGCCATCGGACTCTGGAGAAAGAAGCCACAAACACACACTGGAGAAAGACAGCCTTGCTAACAAATAGTGCTGCAGAAATGACACCCACTGGTAGAAGACTGAAACTAGATCCCAATCTCTCACCTTGTACAAAAATCAAAGATCAAAATCTCGGTAGATGACCTGAAACTTTGAAACTGCTAAAAGAAAACAGGGCAAACACTTGAAGCCATGGGCACAGGCAGAGACTTCCTGGATAGGACCCCAGCAGCACAGGGAATAATAGGAAGAGTCAGCAAATGGGACGACGTCAAATTACTATAAACGTCCCTGCACAGCAAGGGAAACATCTAACAGAGTGAAGAGACAACGGACAGAGGGGAGAAAACCTTTGGCAGCTACGCTTCTGACAGAGAATTAATATCTAGACTATATAAAGGCCCCCAAAGCTTAACATAAAAAATCAAATAGCCCAATCAGTAAATGGACAAATGAATTCAACAAGCTCTTCCCAAAGAGTGAGTACAAATGGACAATAAGTGTATGAAAAAATGTTCAACATCTTTAGCTATTAGGGAAACGCAAATCAAAACTGTATTGAGATTCTACCTGACCCTATTCAAGATGATAATCACCAGGAATATAAAAGCAAAAACCAACCCCATGGGGATTTATCTCAGTGGCTCAGCACCTGCCTGGCAAGCTCAAGGTCCCGAGTTCAATCCCTGGTACCAAAAAAAAAAAAAAAAGAAAGAAAGAAAAGAAAAAGCAACCCATAATGAAACCCCATAATGAATGGTGGGAATGTAAACTAGAAAAGCTGGTATAGAAGTCAGTATGGAAATTCCTCAAAAAACTAAAACTAGAGCTGAAGCACTTGTTGGTATATACCTGAAGGAATTAAAGTCAGAATACTATGAGGATTCCTGCATACTCATGTTTATGGAAGCACAGTTCCCAAGCCAGCCTAGGTGCCCATTATCAGATGAGAAGATAAAGAAAATGTGGTGTATAATATATGCATCCAATGGAGTATTATTCAGCTGTGAAGAATAGAATCATTCATTTGAAGGAAAACAGAATAGGTGGACCTGGAGATCATCATGCTAAGCAAAGAGGGGCTGTCTGTCTTTCTTTCTCTCTTTCTTTTTCAGGTGGTGGAGCCACTGAACTAAATCTCCGGTGTCTGTCTGTCTGTCTGTCTGTCTGTCTGTCTGTCTCTCTCTCTCTCTCTCTCTCTCTCTCACCGGGGATAGAACCCAGGGCCTCGGCCATGCTAGGAAAGGGTCCTCCCAATGAACCACACGAGAGGCAGAGGTTTCTAATAGTCACAGATCCCTACAGGGCAGCGGCAGGTGTAGGTAGGGGTAGAAATCCCAAGACTGAAAATTCTTAACCCAAAACAAAATGACTTTGCCTTTGATCATCTCTGATATGTCCGCCAGGTGGCGCTGTCCAGCCACAAATTTGCCAGTTTTGCTTTCCGGTTTTGGACAAGGCACCTGCTAGGTTGGGGTCTCTAACACTGTCCCTGTGTTATTGTACTGCCCAGACCCTCCATCCAGGCCCCGGGGCGTCAGATCAGGTTGGAACAGAGTCAACCCCGGTAGGGAGCAGGCTGGACCGGGGCAGGCCTGCCTCCTCTCACGCCGCAGAACTCACAGCCCTGGGCCTCTGGCTCGGGAGTGAGGAGGGCCGTGGGGAGGCGGTGGGGTGCGCTGTGGAAGGAGCAGGGGGACCCCACGTGAGCCCTTCAGGCCCAGGGTGGACCACAGGCGGGGGTGCCCGCATTGCACGCGGGCCTCCTCCTCCTGGGCTCTCAGGGGCTTCGGCCACCAGGGAATCCCCCGAGGGGATTCAGGTGGCGCCGCCGCCTCTCCAGGCCCCGCAGAGGCCTGCGTGCCCCAGAGGCGGCCGTCTAGCCCTCTGGTCGCTGATTTCTGATTTCTGGGTTTGGCTGCTGGTTCTCAGCCAGCCGAACAGGGCTCCTGGTGTCCTTGCTGCGGGTCCGGGGGTGGGGGCGGGCAGCGGCGAGCCTGCAGGGCGGGAGCTGGGTCTGCCCCTCTCTCCACCTCCTCAGGCCTTCATCTTGTGCTGAGACCGCCGGCCAGGCCTGCAGCCACCCCTGCGGCCTTTCCCCTTCCCGGAGGTGCCAGATGGGGCCGGCCCAGCCTGGGCTGGCTCTGGCTCCCGCCCACACCCCCGCGAAGGCCTGGGAGCCAGGCGGAGGCCCGGCAGGGCGGCAGATGGTGGGCCGGGAGGAGGGGCCGCCTGGGCACTCGACTGTCGGGACAGATGGAGGCTGGTCGGGGTCTGGAGCCGCCCATCTGCTCCAGCACCCGCAGGGGCTTTTCCCGGCCACCGCGGGCGGAATTGGGATGAGGCCCGGGGGTGGCTGAGGCCCAGGCCTGCTCAGGTCCTGCTGGGTCCCCTTGGTCCCCTTGGTCCCCGGCCCGGTGCTGGGCACTCTCTGCCCTGTGCTCACCGGGGTCTGGCCGTCCCCTCCAGGCAGCCAGCTCATAGCTGGGGCTCACTGCACTGGGGGTCCCCGAGCAGGCGTGTGGCACATCCGGGAACAGAGCCACCCTGGCAGAGGAGGCCTTGTGCATGGTGGGTGGGCTCAGTCTGGGTGCGGGGCTGCCCTGGGAGGTCTGGAGCAGTGAAGCCCTGGCTTCTGTGGAATGGGGCGTCGAGGGGGCTCTGGCTGCCTTCAGAGAGGGACTCTGAGCTCGCACGGGCCCGGTGCAGAGGAAGGACAGTGGGGACAGCGCCAGCAGAGGCCGGCTATGCCGGACCAGGGAGGATGTCGGGAAGGCCCGGGTCCTTTGGGGCTGAGGCTGCAGGTTTGTGCTGGAGGAACGGCTCATTTTGAGTTCCAGTGTTGACAATGAAAATCTCCAAAATACCCTTTTAAAAGATCTTATTTCAAAGAAAGACCTCAGTGGCACCTGTTCACTGGGGTTGCGGGTCTGTGGAGCGGGGCTCTGGTTCCGGGGGTGGGGTGGAAGGTCACCGTGGACACCTGGTGTCCACTCCTGGGGGCTCTCCCACGGCCAGTTCAGGGCTCCCTGGACAGTGTCTCCCTAGTGCCAGTTCTGGGGCTCAGGATGCTGCCTTCAAGTGGGGACCTGGCAGGGCAGCTCTCACCATCTCCTGCCCACTTCCGGTCACCTCTTCCTGTAACCCTCCTCAAAAGTGTCTTCCAAGAGTCAGACTGCTGAGACTTGGATCCTTCCGGTTCCTCTTCGCCCCTTGAGCAAGCAGCTCACCCGCTTGAGCTTCTGTCCTGCAGCCCTGAAAGGCTCACAGGCCCCACCCAAGGGCTCGTGATGACTCGCTGGCTCGCAGCCTGCTGAGCGCCTCGTGGGTGTCTCCTGGTGGGTGTCTGCTCTTCACGGTTACGACTGTCATTTAACTTTATTTCTTAAATTTTATTTTGTTGAGGTGAACTCGTGTAACATAAAAATGATTTCAAAGAGATGAACTCAGTGGCATTTAGTGCAGTTGGAAGGTGGGGTGAGCATCATCTTGTTTCAGAACATCTCTGTCCCCCAGGGGAGCCCTCACCCTCTGCCTTGCGGCCTTGGCTGCCCGAACCCCTGTTCTGTGTTTTCCGTCACAGCTGGCCCCTCTCCGTGGTCCCTGAGATGCTGCTGTCTGGTACAAAGCTGCTACCTCCTGTGATCCCTCCTCCTGCACACTTCTGCACCCTTGGACGCTCTGGCCATTCTGGCTTTGAGGAAACTGAGGCACAGAAAGACCTGGCCTCACACTCTCTTCTCAGTGTCTCTGAGCCCTCTTCCTGGTCGCGCTCCTGCCCTCCTGTCATGGGCCAAGCAGCCTTTGACCTGGCTGTCCTGGAGGCCCCTCCTCTTCCCCCCTCCCGCCTCCTGTCCCAGCCCCATCTCCCCGCTCTGCCAACCTTGCCCACCCCCAGCTCCTGCCTTTGCAGAGGTCTTCCAGGCTCACTGGACCCCTGAGTGCGTCCCTGGTCCTGGGGCTGTAGGCATCACTGATTCCTTCCCAAGGCCTTCGTCTCCCCGGGTGGCGCAGAGTCTGAGAAGCCCTGTTCCCTGTTCTCATGTGAGGAGCCTGGGACCCACAGGCCCAGAAAACTTTGAGGAGCCTGTCCATTTAGGGACAGTTTGGGGACAGCTGGCCTGGTGCTCCTGCCCCATGGCGGGGCTGCAGTTACAACCATCATGGTGACTGTGGGCCCTTTCTCCAGCATAGACCACAGTGGCTCAGGGCCTGGCCAGCTGCTTGCAGGGGGAGTGGCTCCTGACCCAGGCCGCGTGGTTCCCATGCTAGGGCCTGCAGGGACCGAGACCTGAGGGGCTGCCTGGGACCTGGATGGGCTGAGAGGGGAGGAGCCTGTGCTGAGAATGGCAGTGGCGTGGGTGTCCTTCAGTGGCCGCCCTGCCTGGCCGGGCCTCATTTCCACCCTGCCCAAGTCCCTGGCGCTCTGTCGGGTACCCGAAGGAAACGTGGCTGTCCTCTCTTTCCCAGTGAGACCTCAGGTTGCCACAGACACTTCTGTCACTGACCATGGTCTCTGGAATTCTGGGAACAAGGTGAAACCAGCAGGCGTGGAAGTGGACTGAGCTTCTGTGGGTCTCTCTCCTGCCAGCAACTCCTGCTGTGGAAATGCGTGTACACACACAGACACACATGTGCACACAGATGTATAAGCTGGGGATGCAGATGCATGCACGCACTTGTGCAATACACATGTGTAAGCAGGGCGCACATGTGCACACATTCATGCGCATGCATGTGCAAGCAGAACACACGCACTCAGACATGTGCTCAGACACCTTGGATGGTAGCAGGAATGCGTAGTTGCTAGGTGCTGGGCTTCAGTCAGCCCCTCTGCATCTGCCACCTCTCTTAACTCCCACAGCGGTCTGAGTGGGCCCAGAGGCCCAAGTGTCTGAGACCCTGAAGGAGGGAAGGTGGGGCTGCTCCGTCCCTCCCTCCCGGGCAAAGCTCCTGACTGGCTGGTGAGCTGGGGCAGCCACCCCTTCCCAGCAAGCAGGGACTGAAAGTGGAGCCCCCAGGTCTCTCCTGGAGCCTGAGCTCTGCTGCGGGGAAGCGGGGTGGGAGGTAGGGCCAGGCTGAGTGACCTTGCCCTGACTGCCGTGTGCCGGCCCATGCAGCATCCTGGGCTCTTCAGCCTGTCTCCTGCCCTCTCTCCCACGAGCACCACACCCTTCCTGTGCCTGCTCCTCTGGCTTCCACCAGCTAGTGAGGCTGCGGCAGCCGGGGCGCCTGTGACTCCCAAGCCCCAGCACCGAAGGCTGCCTTCCTTTGGTGGCGCGCTGCTACTTGGCTCTCCTGGGACCTCGGGCTCCAGGGGACCTGGTGTCCAGGAAAGCCGAGCACCTGGCACCCCCTGCAGTCCTTGGGGCCGCAGTGAGCCCAGACTTTCTGGCAGCAGCAGGTCCTTCTCTGGAGGTGTGGGTGATAAGTGTTGCCTGGGCCGCCTCTTCTGGTTGAGATGTCAGCGGCAGGCCCCAGTGTCCTCTGCTGGGCCCTTTCCTGTCTGTCCTGGTTAACCCAGTATTGATCGCCGATCAGGCCCTTCACTTCCGTCTCATTTTTGTGGCTAATGGCTCTGCTGCCATTGATCTGTGGAGGGGGGATCTTGATCAAGCCCTCCTTATCCCAGCTGAGAATCGCGATTGGACCACCTGGTCTCAGCACCTCCCCCTGCTGTCTCAGTCCCTTTGTGCCACTCCAGCAGAATACCTGGGCGGGGCAGGTTAGATGACAGGGGTTTATCATCCTGTAGCTCTGGAAGACAAGAAGTCCTGAGTGTGGTCAGACCGGCCCCTGGCTGCAGGAGTGTGGAAAGGACCGCTCGCCCTGCGCTGCTCCCTTCATAACGGCCCCAACTGCAGCTTTGGAAGTGACTGCTTCACCTTGGGTGTGTGTGTGGGGGTACAACTCCCACCTCCCCTGTGCCATGCTGTCCCTCCCTGACCTCTTCATCCCCCCATGGCCTGCCCTTCTCAACACCTTCCTGTCCCCTCTCTCTGGGACCCCGGAAGGAAGACAACACTGCTCTGCATGTGTCTCATGGAAAGAGGAGGACTCTGGTGCCAGGTATGGGCCACACCCTGCCACTGCAAGGGCTCTATATCTTCCACCCCAACTGTGGGGACACACTGCTGTGTCATTAAGGAGTGGCCGGCCCCCAGGGGCAGCCTGTTCCCCCATACACCCCATCACAGAGCCCTGTGTGAGATGGGAAGAAGCTGCCTTGTGTGGTGAGGCTGGGCCACAGTGCCTGGATGAACACAGCCCATCTGCGGGTCCCTTCGCAGCCCCTGCTCGCTCCTCTTCCTCCTCCCTGCCTGGGAAAGCCGAGATCTGTCCCACTCAGAGTGAGTGGAGAGTCTCATCGCAGGACGCAGAAACCAGCCCAGCAGCCCAGGACTCTGCTCCTGCCCAAGGCCTCCCCATCCAGTGCCCAGCTGGGGCTTTGTGGGGTTTCCCAGGTTGCAGAGCCAACATGGCCTTAGCAGCTGTACTCCTTGGCTTCAGTAGGGACCCCAGCTTTGAAATATGCCAGTAACAACACAGCTACCAGGATGGCTATGGAGGGGCCACCTTTCTACCTCCACATCCTCAGGTAGCGGGCAGTCAGGGTGGGGGGAGTGGGAGCCCTGTGGGGGAAAGGGAGACGCCCCAGCATCCACTTTGATGGCAGCAACATGGCAGTAAGCTGGGCCCTTCTACCATGGTCACCATGTCATTGTTAAAAAGCTGAAATATAGGGCAAAGGGCGGGGGTACGGCTTCCTCAGTAATGCAGGAAGGAAGTCACCAGATACCAGAATCAGGGACCTTCCCTCGCTCCCACAGGACTCGCCCCCACAGGACTCGCCCCAGGTGGCTGGCTCCACACAGGTGCCTGGGCCTCTGTGTCAGGTCCCTGCTGCAGGGTGGGCAGAGAAGTCTCCTTTCCCACTGTGATGCCCTGGCACCCCCCAGTGAGAGCCCCATTAGCGCTCAGCTGGGAGGTTTTGCCTTTGTGCCTGCTTATTCCCAAGGGCTCACGGGTTGGGGACTTTGGCCACCCTGGGCACAAGGTACAGTGTGAACCCCTCCCTGTCTCCTCCGTCAGTCACTCCCACCATGGGCATACAATATTTACCTCACTCAGCTTCTTGCAAAAATCCCTTCAGCTTTGTCCCTCTGCCGGGAGTGAGGACAGTGCTCAGCCACACGCTGGCAGCCGGTGCTAAATGACACAGTGAAGCCCCTTGCAGGCCGGACAGCTCCAGTGTGCACAGCTGCCTGCCACCCCTCCCAGGGACACCCTGCCACTGAGTGGGACGCAGTAGGCTTCCATGGAGGGGCTGGGGCAGGGGGCAGACCCAGGTTTCGTGAAAAACAAACGATGAAAATCAGATTTCCAGAGTGTCCCATACACTCTCCAGAAGCAAGCTGCAGGGACCATTCGGAGAAAAAATGAAAAAAATGTTTAAATGTGTATCACGGCTTTATATTTAATAACGTTGGCCGACGTGTTTCCTTCTCTATGGGATTTTTGCGGAACCATTTCACTCGCTCCCTTCGGCACTGCTGCCCCAGCCTAGTGGCTTCACTGTCCAATAGAAAGCCCTACCCAGAGCTCTGCCCCCTCTGCCGCCTTGGTGGTTTGGAAGATGAAACCCACCCTAAAACTTTTGGGGAAGCCACCTGAGGAATGGAGGTTTAGCCAGGGACTTGGGGACGCCCGGGTCTGCTCTGACTTCTGGAGGTGTCTTCTTCGCCCCTCACCACTTTTCAGGTCATCCGGGGCCCACACTGCTCCCCAAAGCCAAAGGCCCCTTGTCACCGTTTCTATTATTCCAGGGGGATCTCACCCCCAGGAGCCTTGATCCAGATGGGCTGTGGGAGACGGAAGAGAGGGGGAGCTCCCAGGCACTCCAGGTGGGCCTCTGTCTGAGGCCCCCACTCCTGTCAGGCCTCCCTCACAAATCCCTGGTGACACGCGGCGGTGACTGCATGGGGACCCCGTTCGGGTGTCCTCCCTACCCTGCTGGCTCCCTGCCCTGGCCCTCGGCCTCTGTGCAGGCCCCTGATGCCTGCCTGGCCCCTGAGAGTTCTGGCCCCCGAACCTGGGAACGAGACACCCCAAGAGCTGCTTCCAACTCCAGCGAAACTCGTGCTCCTGAACCAGAAGACAGAGTGGCCCAGGCCAGCCCAGGGAGGTGGCCCTGCAGGAGGAGGACAGCCCTGTGCTCTGGGCCCTTCCTGTCTCTGTGGCTTCAGCCAGAGGGGTCCTTACTTTGAGCTTGGCTGGTGGCCCAGGCCCGGCAGAGGCCACAATGCTCTGTAGCTGCTGTAGCCGAGGACTCCATGACGAAAGGCTTGAAGCAGCAGTGACACCCTCTCTCAGCTCTGGAGGCCAAAGGTCTGACAGTGTGGAGGCTCCTGGGATGGGGCAGGGCCCTTTCTGCCTCTCTCCGCTGGGGTCTGTGGGCATTCTCCTTGGGCCCTGGGCTTGTGGCTGAGTCATGCAGTCTCCGCGGCACCATACTTGGCTTCCTCTCTGTGCCCCGCGTGGCCTCCCATGGGTGTCTTCTCTTATAAGGACACAGTCATTTGATCAAGGACCCCCACTGAACCCTCATCTTCCCGCCAATGCACATCTGCAGAGGACCCATTTCCAAGCCAGGCTGCACTGAGATGAAGGTTTCCACAAATATTTTGGCCGGCGACACAATTCAGGCCTCCCTAAGGAGGACTCCCATGGTCCCGGGAGTCGGAACCCAGAGCCCCGGGCGACTTCATTCGGGCAGCTTCCCTCTCTCGCTCTCCCTCCTCCCTGCTGTCCCTGAGCTTCCCCTGTGGGTGCCCTGCTCAGCACCCTCGGTGACCCCCATGCCATGGGCCTGGACCTGGGGCTCTGTTACGGGATCCCGTCTGCCCGCAGCTGCAGCCCAGGCCAGAGAGGGGAGCGAGGCTTCGGGGCCTCTGCAGCTGCATTTCTGGGTGTCTCTGGTGAAGTCTGGGCTGGACCTGTGCCCTCAGGAGAGCAGCCACCTCCCTGGGGTGCTGGGCCTCCTCCACCACTGTGAGGAGCAGGAGGACGGAGGGGAGGGAGGCCTGGGGTGGAGGCTGCCCGCACCCTCTGCCTCCCTATTCTGCTCTCTTCCCTGGGCTCTCTACGCTTTCTCTCTTCTAGCGCCATGTTTTGCGAGGCGGTTGTATTTCTCTTATCATAATCAATTCTAGAGCCAGGCATGGTGGTGCATGTCTGAAATCCTAACACTTTGGGAGGCTGAGGCAGCAAGACTGCAAGTTCCTTCTCAGGCTAGGCAACTTAGCAAGACCCTGTATCAAAATAAAAATAAATTTAAAAAGGGCTGGGGATGTAGCTCAGTGCAAAGGGCCCAGGACCGACAAAATGTTTCCTTTTTCTTTTGGAAAACAAGGCCCCTCTGGGCTTGAGAGAGGCTCTGTAACAAGGACCCAGTGCAGCGTCTGGGCGCAGAGTGACCCCACCATCAGCCAGCAGGAGAAGGGGGCTGGGGAGTGGCCCTGAAGCCTGTGAGACCCTGAGGCAGAGGACAGCGGCTTGTGGGCTCCTGGCCTGGAGGGACATCGGGGTCACTGAGCTGCTTGAACAGAGTGATGGGCGGCTCGGCTTCCTCAGAGAAATGGCCCCTTCTGTTCTGCGTGTCCTGCCCCGGCTTCCTCCCTTTTGAATCAGCAGAAACCCAAAGCCCATTCCACCAGCGACCATCCGGAATAGATTCATGGGGCATTTCAGATCTTTGTTTGGGAGGCAAACAAAGGCTGGGCCCGGACAGTGTGAGACAGGAGGTCCTCTGAGGGTGCCAGGCTGGGGGTGATGCCAGCAGCCCCCGTTTCCCTGCTGGCAGAGTGTTCCCTGTTAGGGAGGAGCTGCCCTCCCTGCTGTGTGCCTCATGTCATGGGCGTGCAGGGTTTGGAAGGCAGGAGGGGCAGGGGAGGCAGCAGTGAGCGTGGATCGGGGCCCAGGTGGACGCTGTCACCATGGACGCTGTTGTCCTCCCGCTCATTTCCAGCGGGGAACCTTCCTGACTGCTGGTCACTCACCAGTCTGTGTCCCTCGGGTGACAGTGGCCCTTAGACCCCCGGGCCCCTCCGCCCAGGGCCAGAAGCAGGCCAGCCTGCAGGGGGTCCGACAGACATAAAATGAAGACAGTCACAGGTCTGTGGAGCTCCAAGCTCAGTAAGAAGGTCCATTTACTCACCACTGTCACCGATGTCGGAAACTCCCTGAGGGACAGAATTGTAAGCCCACTGTGCCCGCCCTGGACACTGGCCAGGGCCACATGAGCTCAGTTACAGGGCTTCTCTGAGCCACTAGGGGAGAGCAGAGCGCAGGACAGGCTGGGCCTGGGGGACACCCCCAGGGGACAGCAGGGTGCAGGGCCTGGGTGTAATCTGAGCAAACAGCACAGGGGGTGCAGGCTCTTGCTCTGCTGTGTGTGCGTGTGTGCATATGTGTGTGTGTGTATGTATATGTGTACGTGTGTGTATGTGCCTTGCTTCTGTGATGCCTGCGCAGTGCTTGGGAGTGGCTGAGGACAGCTGATGGCAGCCTGGTAAAGCTCCTGGTGAAGCAGACCCAGGGGTTCCTGATGTTCGAAGGGTGCAGGGCCCAGGCCAGGCCCTGGGCAGGGCAGAACTCTGCTCCATGCGATCCTCAGGGCTGGGGCTGGAAACCAGGGTCTGCCTCACCCCACGGGCTCCTGCTGGTCCTGTTCACACCTCATGGGAGGCCAGGCTGGTCTGAGGGGCTGCATTTCATAGGGCTTGGGGACAGTGGCAGGCGTGGCAGTGTCCGGGCTGTCTGGAGCCACCTGTGCTGGCTCATTCGCTTCCTCTCGCCCTGATTACTGCTGGTCCCATCCTGGGCTGCACTGGCCCTTCCCTCAGGGTCAAAGGGTTCCTTTGGCTCCTTCCCGCTCTGCTCCTCATCTCCTCCTGAGGGTACTGAGAGATCGTGTCCTTACCCCTGCTGCCTGCCCGGGGCCCCTTCCTCTCCAGCCAGCCTTTTGGGACAGCTCTCCCTGGTCCTGAGCACACGTATATATCCATGTGCATTCAAGCACATGCAACACACACATGCACACATTTGCACAAACTTGCACATACGGTCACATGCCCAGGAACACACTTGCACACAAGCTCACACTCACATATTTGCACATACTCAAGTGCCGACAGCCCGAGAGCAAGAGGGGTGGTCCCTGCCTTGGGGGTGCAGGGCAGACCTTCTCTCAGGATCACACTCCCTCCTGCACATGAGCAGCTGCAGCTCACAATGCCCTAGACCTCGATGGTTGTCATGGAAATCAGAGCCTCTCTGGCCTCTGTCCTTCCTGCTGTCCCTCCTGGCCTGCGTGGGGAGCCAGGCCACAGGAGGGGCTGCCTGAGGGACAGCTGGCACCCAGAGCAGGGCCCACACCATGGGAACCAACTGGCAGCGTGATGGGACCTTGGAGGGGGAAGGCACAGGTGCCTGGGGAGTGGCATAAGTTCTGGGGACTTGATGCAACTTCCTGAGGCCCAGGACCTGCCAGCCCCTGTCACATGTGCACATATGTGCTCCCACACGCACGTACACGTGTGCACACCCAGCTTCTCACAGACAATGGCACTGCCTGGCGCTGCCAAGATCCTTATGGGCAAAGGCGCCCACACAGCCCACAACACAAAGGCTCTTTCTTGGAACCAGCTGGATTCATCATCCTGCGAGTGCAGGGACCCCGAGCTGGGATGGGGCGGAGGGCCTGGGGCCCAGGTGGATGAGGGCAGGTGTGTCGAAGTGGTCCTCGGCATATGCTCCACCACCCGAGGGGACCACGGTGGAGGGAGCTGACATTTGTGCAGTGCACACGAGGGTACTGTCCACGTGTGTGCACGTGCCTGTTGGTGGTCACACACACGTCACTGTGTCTGCCTGCGCAGGAGTGTGGGTGCCCACCAGCCAGCAGCCCGCCTCACAGGTGAGGGGATGAGTCTTTGCAGCCTGCTGTACACCTCCTGATGGGAATTCAGCTCCCCACCAGCAAGTCCACTGCTTCTCTCTTCCACATGCTGGGCCCAGGGGAGCCCGTGGCCTGCTTGGTTCCCATTTAGTGAGGGAGTGAGCCCTGAAGCTGGACAGAAGAATGTCTTGACTTTTAGAGTCTGTGTTAGTTTCCTGTTTCTGTCCTATCAAATTACTACACATCCAGCAGGCTTAAAACAAGACGCTTGTATGATCTCAGTCTGCAGGCTGGACCTGGGTCCCCTGGACAGACATCAAGGTGTCAACCAGGCTGGCTCCTTCTGGAGGCCCTGGGGAGAATCTGCCTCCCCGTCTTTTCCAGCTGCCAGCAGCCACCTGCGCCCCTTGGTGCTCCATCCTATGCCATCACGACAACACTCTGACCTCTCCTGCCGCCTTCTGCTTTGAAGAACTGTGATCACTGATCCTTCCCCCAACAAGCCAGAGAATCCCACCTCAAGGAGCTCACCCGAGTCCCATCTGCAAAGTCCCTTTGCCTTGCAAGGTGATTGTCCCCAGAGGTCAGGGCTCACAGGGCAGGCAGTGGGGTCTGAGGTTAGGATGCGGATTGTCAGGTCTGCCCACCTCATGGTCTTAAAGAAACCGAGAACCCTGGGGGCTTAGCTTCAAACTCTTACCTTTCCGCTTAAATAATGTGCATCCTAACGTCGTTCTGCAAACATTCTATTTCAATGAACATTTCAGCAAGGGGTAACATCTGTGGAGTGTTACCCATGCAATTGTTTTTGACAGTACTGGGGATTGAACTGGGGGGCTTCACACTGAGCTACATCCCCAGCCCCCACCTTTTAAATTTTTTTTTTGGTACCAGAGATCGAACTCTGGACCTTGTGCTTGAGAGACAGGCGCTGGAACCATTGAGCTAAATCCCCGGCCCCCCACCTTTTAATTTTGAGTCAGGATTTTTCTAAGTCTCTGAGCTGCCCAGGCTATGCTCAGTTGCAGTCCCCCTGCCTCAGCCTCCCAGAATGCCGGGATTATGGGCATGTGTCACTGTACCCAGCTGAGCATACACCTCAAAGGTCTGGCTGGGTGAGTTTCCCACAGCATGCCAGAGGCCCCTCTGTGCCCTCCTGGTGTTATCCAGAGGCAACTGCTGGTTTGTTTCTCTCCCTGGACATCCCTGTGCTTAGGTGCCGTGGGTCAGATGGCCCTCCACTTGGCCTGACTTTCTCCAAACCTACTTTGTCTCCTCCAGGTCTGGGCCTGTGGGGTGCTTCCCATGGTGCTGTCTGACCTGCTCCCCTGTGTGTGGCCTCAGATGCCCACAGGAGGTCCAGGACCTTGGGGATGGGGCTGCTGTCTTCTCCATCACCCTGCCTGGTCACCATGGATGATGAGCTGTCATACCACTTGTGGGCCCTGCAAATTCTGTGCTGTGTTTAGAGATCCAGTCATCTCTGTCACTAGGTCCTGCAGACACAGTTGTCCAGGATGGTGTCTCAGGTTGGTCCTGCCCTTCTGTAGATGGGATCTCTTGTAGATGGGACCATGTGGTCCCTCTTCCTTGGTGCTGGCTTCTGTCCAGTGTGGTGTCCAAGAGACTCACCTAAGGTCTCCTGGAGCAAGAGTCCCTTCTGTTGGTGGCTGTGTGATGTCTCTTTGTATGACCATCTACAGTTTACTTGCACATGTCTCCATGTTGGGTGTTTGGGATGCTCCCAGATTCTCTGGGTACCACTGCCAGTGAATGTCCTATGTCTTTCTCTGGGTGACCATGAGTGGTGAGCTCCTAGGGGCAGGACTATTGGGTGGAGCAGACGTCAGTTCCAGCCTGTGCCACCAGGCCCTTTACAGAGTGTTCTTCGCTGCCCCCATCCAGTGGCAAGAGTGAATTCGTTGCTCTGAGTTCTCGCCAGCACTTGGTATGATGAGTCTTTTTCATGCAACTGCTCTGGTGGGAGTGCTCTGTCCTTGATGGCCCTTGGAGAGGAACTTTCCCTGGAAAGGATTGCCTGAAGGATTTCACTCGATACTGTGACCCCCGAAATCCCCAGACCCTGGTGTTTCCTCTCATTGCCACCCTCCTGTGTTGGAGAAGGCTCTTTGAGCTTCCCATCTCCACTCCCCACCAGTCTCCTAATTCTGCATCTGGGCCACTCTGCCCCATCTGTCTGCCCCTCTCTCTAGCCTCCCACCATTTTACCAAGCTCCGTATGCCCCACTCTCCACTTGGACTTTTGCAGCAAGCTGGATAACACTGTCTCTTTCAAGGGAGCTCTGTAAATGCATTTTAACTTAAAAGCATAAAGGAAAGCAACGTGAGCACAGGTTCCTGGGCCGAGGCCAGCTGAGAGCTCGCTACGTGTCCTCCCTGTGGCCAGCTTGGCTTTTCTGTGCATTTGTGCTCTGTGACTGTCCTAATGCACGCGCATCTGGTGTCTTCTGGCTGCTGGTGTTGTTGTTGGGAGTCACTCTCTCAGCCTTGAAACGCCTACCTTTCTTACAGCCCAGTACTTCTCAGCTCACTGCTCTGACCGGGGTCCCCACTTTGGGCCCCCCACCGTCTGCTCATCCAACACAGTGACCGTGTGGGAAAAGGTCACGTCCTCCTTTCCACAGCCTCATGTGGAGTTCCTCACACCAGGGTCGTGGGATTGAACCTCCACCAAACACTCTCCTCTGCAGGGGACCCCACCTCCCACATGCCCTGGTAAAAGGCCATGGAGCTGGGGTGCATGTCCCCCATCTGTACGGCCCCCTGGAAGCAGCTACCATCGTCACCCCAGACTTGCAGATGCGGAAACTGAGGTCTGGAGACACTCTGTGAGTGGCTACAGCCGCTAAGCCAGGAGAGAGCGGTGGGACTCGAATCCAGCCTGTGTGGCAGTGGCAGTGGCTCCGACCAGGCTCAGCTCCTAGGTGCATGCAGACACTGGTGTGAGCAAGACCTGGAGAAGGTCTTATTTATTTTTCCTGGCAAGGCGTCTTTTTCTTGCTGCTGCTTTTTAATTTCCTGCTTTCTCTAAGGAAGCCTGTGGGCTGTCATCCCAGAATGTCCCCTCAGCCGGGGACAGTGGCCTTGACTGTCCACCCTCCACCCCCAGAGGCGAGCTCCTGAGTTTGCAGCCAGCCCCAGGAGGCTGCTGTCCAGCAGGATGGTCCCCCCCAAGCGCGGCTCCTTCTCCACAATGGGAAGCAGATTGCCCATTAGAAGGCAAATCTTTATTTCAAAAGGTTGAATAGGATGCAACTTAAAAAGGATTTCCAGCTGGCTAAATTTAGGGCAAGGGACGAGGTCCAACCTGAGGAAGCTTGCTGGCTGTGCGCCTGCCCGACAGACAGCCTCTTGATGGGGAGCGGATGTGCTTCACTTTCGCTTGCCTCTTGGTATTTTTCCCCTTTTGAATTCAGCAGATAAATGCTGATGGTGTGTTGGCCGAACGGCAGAGCAATGCTTACTTAAAATAGTCTATTCCAATGGGGTGGTTGCCAGTTCGGGGTGGCTTGGTCCCAGTGACACCTGGGGAGGCCTTGGTGGTTGAAGACTCTCTGGAGCCTTCGTCAGTCCCAGACAGACCCTGCTGCAAGGCTGGCAGGCCCGGTCGGTCAGGAAAGCGCCCTGGGGTCAGGGACCTGCTCCTGGAAGGCCTGCGGCCTCAGGCACCTGGTCCTGAGGGCTTTTCTCCTTGGTGTGACAGTGAGGGCTCCGTCTCCAAGGTGGCGACACTGTGCCATGCGGGGCCTCTGTTGTGGGTCCAGGCCAAGGCCAGTTCGGAAGCCCAGCAGAGAGCTGGGTCCCTGGGAACCCGGACAAGAAAGAAGGCAGGCAGCCTTCACCCGTGTATGCGCATGCGCGTGCTCTCCTGCGCGGGGCTGTAGGTGCCGCAGGGGGACTCGGGATTGAGGGTCTCACCTCAGGGGTGACCCAGGAGTGGAATCTGGTTGGGGTGTTGGGTATATGAAGCCTGCAGGGTGGCTAGGGCCTGAGGGCCTCCCCGGCCTCCTCCTCCTCCCCCCTACAGGCTGCTGAGGAGCCGCTGCCGACCCTGGCCCTGGAGACCCAGCGAGGGGCCGTAGGGCGGCTACCTCCTCCCCGGGCCTGCTCCCCTGTCTCTGTTCCTGGGTTGGAAACAGCAGCCCGGCTCGGTTCCAGCAGCTCCTCCCCTTCCGGTCTCAGTGCCTGGCCCATGGCAGACAGCGCTGCAGGTGCGGCTGGACCTGACTTCATGGCGCCTGTGTGGAGCTGCACAAGATCCAGCCAGAGAGCTGCCTCCTGACCCCACTCAAGGTCCGTGGGGACCCTGGGCCTCATGGCTGGAGATCCAGCTGGACTCTGAGGCCCAGGGCGTAAGGCGGCGAGGCTGACCCTTGGTGAGGGGCTGGGTGTGTCTGGTCATCAGCGGGGGCCGCCCGTGGCCCTCTGTCCTCTGTGGAGGTTTCCCGCAGGGTCTGAGGTGCCCGAGCCCCAGCCTTGCGCAAAGTGAGGGAGGGAGGAGACTGTGGGTGTTGAGGTTCCAAGGTCAAGGGTCACGCGCCTACATTGGCATGGTGGAGGCGGTGCTGGCCTGAGACCCTCAGCAGCCCCGCTGTGCGGGCAAGTGAAGGGTTTTCCCTTTGGGAGGACAGCCTGGGCTGTCAGCTTCAGGGTTGGGTGAGCTTGGGCCCTCTGCTGGGGAGATGGGCCCTGGGGAAGAGGACCCATGGCTGGAGGTCCCCAGGATGAGGGGTGTAGCACTTGACCATCGATACACCCTGGTGGAATCCTCAAGTGGGAATTCAGTAGTGCAGCTTTAGAATATGAACCCGATGAGCAGGCTATTACTGGAGGTGGTGGGCTGCCAGTGTGGCTTCTCCTGAGAGCCTGGGAGACTCTTCCTCCGGATACCAGCAATCCCACACCGTGTCTTTCTAGAGGATGGAGAATTCCCCCTGGTACTGGCTGTGTGTTCTTAGCTCTGTCCTCCTGTTACCCCTTCCTGGAGTTAGTGTCAGGCTCAGGGGGAGGCTCAGTCCTGAGGGTTGGGATCCTTCCACATGGCAGCAGCAAGTGTGGGTCCTCTGCCTCTGGCTGGCCCGCAAGTGTCGGCCCCTACGACCTCCTCTTTGGGTGTGGCTCTTTGTGGGAGCGACTCTCAGACCTCTGGAAGGTGCTCTGCTTGGTGTGTGCCAAAGAATACAGTGAGCAGAGGCTGGAGAGGTACACAAGGGGACAGTCTTCTGTCCTAGAGGACTTGGTGGGGGTGGGGGTGTCTGTCCACTTGGCGGTTCTCCAAGCCTGCCGCTGGGGGTCTTTATGGCAGTGTCATCGTGTAGGTGACACTTGAATCAGAGGTGTTGACCAGTGACAGACTCCAGTTCCTGTCCCCTCTTGGAGGTGGGGTGTCTCAGCCCTCTACTCAAAGCTGGGTCTTTTGGGAACCAGCCACCTTCTGGAGCTACTTAGGCCCTGCCAGTATTTGCCTCTGCTTTGGGGCGCATGATTGGCCTCTGTTGGCCAAGTCAGTGAGAGGGTGGCTGTGCCTGGTCGGCAGCTCACGGTGGTGCCCTTGTGATGTGCAGTGTCACCACATGGGCACTGCAGGCACGAGTTTCTTCCTTCTCCGTACTCATCGGTCCACCTTTCTCCTGTCCTCCCTCAATTCTCTCTCCCCTCTCTCTGCTGGAATCTGTGCTCAAGTTTAAGCTCCCTCCCTCTCTATTCTCTTCTTCTCCCTCTCTCTCCTCCCCTCTTTCCCTCTCCCTATCTTCCTCCCCTGCTGTCTCTCTGACTTACATGCTCCAGATCTCTGCTTTAACTCTGATGGTTAATCTCGCTTGTCAGTGTGAATGGCCTAGGAGCTGCTAGGGTGTGTGGGTCATGGGGGTGTGAATGGGGGCTACATCTGGTCCCTGGCCCCTTCCTCTCTAGCTTTTCCCCTGCCCTCTGCTTCCTGGCTGCCATGAGGTGAGCAGCTTTCCTCTGCCAGGTTCTTCTATTGTGATATTTCTGTCTTGGGGCCAACTAATTATGGACTGAATCCTCTGAAACCATAAACCAAAATAAACTTCTCCTCCTTTGAGTCATGGGTGTTAGATATTTTGTTCCGGAAATGGGAAAGTGACTAAGACAAATTCTGTTTAACTTTGAATCTACATCACTGGGGAAATTTGTTTTTTTTTTTGTTTTTTTTTTGGTACCGGAGATCGAACTCGGGTCCTTGTGCTTGCGAGGCAGGCGGCGGAACCACTGAGCTAAATCCCCGGCATTTTTATTTCTTTTTCTTTTGGTACCGGGGATCAAACCTGGGTCTTTGCATTTGCGTAGCAGGTGGCGAAACCACTGAGCTAAATCCCCGGCCCGGAAATTCGAATCCCACAAGCAGGATTCTTCCATACATGGATCTCTCTTATGACCCCCTGGGGTTCACATCCTCGGTTGCATAGGCTCAGATATCTCCTGTTCAACAAAGCCTGGCCAACTTTGACGTGAGGGTGGCTGGAAAACCCTAGCCAGCAATTCCTGAGGGTCATAGTCACACTGTCATGGGCCAGCCAGTTGGAGGCCGCAGAGGTGGAGGCAGACCCCAGTTCTCTGCTTTTCTACTGCCTGGGAAGGAAGCCTGCCCCCCTCTCAGGACAGATATGTCAGGAAGCAAGAAGCCTGTCTGAGGTGCCAGGGATTTGGCTCAGTGGTTCTGTCACCTGCCTTGAAAGCGCAAGGTCCCGAGTTCAATCCCCGGTACCACAAAAAAAAAAAAAAAAAAAGAAGCCCATCTGAGCTTGCTCTGTGAGCCTGCCCTGTGGCCCCTCAGTGGTGCCTGTCCCCAAGGGCTAACACCAGCTTGCCTGCTCTCAGCCAGAGTAGCTTGCTGAGCCGCATCACCTCTGCCAGGGGTGCTGGCATGTGGGGCTCAGTTTTCTGCCATCTCCTACCCCAATCCTGGTGCAGGAGGGCACCTGGGAAGGTGGAGACCAGTAGGTCCCAGTTTGCTGGGACTTCCCTGGTTTGAGCACAAAGTATCTTGCATCTCACAGAGCCCTTGGTCCTGGACACAGGGAGGGGTGGCCACTCATTGTAGTGCCATAGAAACATTCATTCATTCATCAGACCTTGCTTTGGTGCCTAACACCTTCATTGTGCATCTGTGTGTTCTGCTGCACAGACCCCATCTTCCTGCAGGGGTGAAGCAGAGCCACCTTCTCACCTGCCAGCCATCCTCTTCCTGGCCCTTAACCAGGGCTTTTAACTTTGGTCATTTGTCCCCTTTTAGAGTGCACAGTCAGCTGCCCCCTTAGAAGAGTCTGGCAGCAGCAAGCCTGGGGGGTGATGGTATAGGAGCACAGGAGCCCAGGCACGGGGAGTCTCTGCAGAGGCCATGAGATCACTGGTGTCTTCACCTGTCTATGGTCCAAGGGCACCAACACTTCAGTGCCCCCTCAGCCGGTGGGAGAAGACCACTCCCTTGCTGAGCTAGGGGACAGGGTAGGCGTCCTGGGTAAATCTGGCCTTTCTGCACAATGGAGAGAAAGCCATATATTTTTTTAATTTTTATTTTTTGGTACTGGGGATCAAACATGGGACCTTGCATTTGTAAGTCAGGTGCCAGAACCACTGAGCTAAATCCCAGGCCCTATTTTATTTATTTATTTATTTATTTATTTATTATTTTTTTGGTACTGGGGATTGAACTCAGGACCTTTTGCTTGTGAGGCAGGGGGCAGAACCACTGAGCTAAATTCCCGGCTTTTTTGAGAAAGCCATATTGGCAGGGAGCTTTCCTTGGGTTCAAAGGCATAACTTCATTCATTCACTTATAAAACATGTCTCCAGGGGGTTCTGTGTTCCAGGAACTAGGCTAATGGCTGTACAGGTTAAATAGGACCATGACAGGCCACCAACAGCAGGAGTTTGAAATTGAGGTGAGGCCACAGGATCAGTATGTTCAGTACATTGGCTGAGTTGGGCTCCAGGAGGCTGCTGATGAGATACAGATTCCGAGTCAGGAGACCACGACTCACGACAGTAGGCCCCAGGCAGCAGCTACAGTGCCAAACAAACATGCAGGCAGGAAGCGGGCCTGAGCCCAGCCAGGCTGGATCCAAGTTACCTGCAATGCAGCCAGAAGCAGAGACTTCTTCACAACCTGCCTGCAGACCCATCGGCATGAGGATGAATACTCTCCCAGGCCACCATGTTATGCAGCATTGTGTCGTGGTAGCTGACTGATACACTGGGTCCAGAGGTGGGCCGGGAGCTGACGTAGAGGAGAGGGCTGAGAGTATTTAAGGGGATGGGGGGCTGGTGTGTACAAAGGGAGAAGAGAGGAGAGTGTGTGGGAATGGCGAGGAGGCTGGAGAGGGTTGGAGGAGGGGCTGCAAGGCCTTCGGAACCTGGCTCCAGAGGAGAGGACCTGCCTCAGTGCACGGCAGAGGGACCCCACAGGACCCGGTGCCCACTTCCGGTGCTGTGCTCTCACTCGGTCCCAGTTGCCAGGCCGGAGGCTTCTTTCTGAGGCCTAGCCTTGGGATTCCCTGTTGCTGCTACCTCCCAGGTCCCCAGGGCACAGGGATGAACAGGGCACAGGCCCGAAGTTGGAACTTGGGGGAGGAAAGTAGAGCAGATGCGGGGGTCTTAGGCATGGTCTGCGGCATCGTGAAGAGAAGGGGTCAGCAGGGCAGTGGAGGTGGGAGCTGGAGGTGACAGTGACGACCAGAGGGGTCGAGGCCAGGTCAGAGCGGGAAGGGCACAGCACCTCCATCACTGGTTCCCAAAACTCACGAGTCCACCCACACATCGTTCATCCAGCAAAAGCAACAACTGGCCTGACAAAAAGCTCCCAAATGCACCCAGTGCTGGCCCGCTGCAGTATCAGTCAGGGCTCATGAGCTGTGGATGCATCCTGTGCAGCCTTCGGCAGCGGTGCTGGCCCTGGGGAGGACGGTGGGACCTCTTGGTGGGCCCAGGGGATGTCAGGAACACTATCCTCTGCTGGGACTCCCAGGCCGCTGCTGGCAGCTGCCAGGGAGAAAAGGATGCATGTTCTTTCTCCCTAACACGTTTAGATATTAGTTATAGATTAACTGCACTGAAAGCAAAACAAAATGAGAAATCAACACAGCCTGGATTGGCTGCCTTTTAATTATTATTATTTGTACCACTAAAACCTGTCATTATCAAAGGTGCCCCCTGAAGGCTTCCGGGCAGCTGGGCCATTGTTTCCATCTACTGGTCCTCAGGAGATGCTGACTGCAGGCCAGGCAGGGCTGGGTTCCCTGTAGGCTTTCAGGTAAAGGAGAGGATTTTGCTGAACTCCTGTGGTCCATGTTCTGGCTTTCTAGACCACTGGGCAGGAGGAGGAGTGAGGGAGTTCTGGCTAGAGTTGATTCCAGCAGCCCTGTCCCCCTCACCCCCCTATGACCAGCCAAGGCATGGCAGGTACAAAAGGCTGGGACAGGCACTGGTGTGGGACCAGGCCACCTCCTGCAGGGGCCGAACTTTGCTGAGCCTTCCTCGGCTCAAGCAGGCCCCCCCCACCCCGGGATCCTGATCTTGAAAGTCCCACTGATCCAGAATCTCCAACTTGGCCCCTTCGGGCCCCTGAAGGGCACCTCTGTGCAGTTAGTCCTCGTGAAAGTTCCCAATCGTGCCTGGCAGTGCCCCTGACAATGGGAGACATCATTTCATGGGAGAGAAGGAGAGAGAACAACAGGCAAGGAGGTCTCCGAGGTGTCTGAGATATTGCACTGGTGGACGGGTGCAAAGACCAGTTAGGACCTGTAGGATGTCCTGCCCATGTCCCTGTGTGGACGGGGATGCATGGCTTGTGACAGCTCCTCTCCCTCCCAGGATCCAGTGTGACAGAAGTTCACTCTATTTTTCCACCAGAGAGGCTTATTCTCACAATGATAAAAAGATTGCACTCAACGTAATTTTGATAGGTACCACCGGAAAGGTGTATTTTCAATTAGATAATACAGATGATTTTTAAATGAAGATGAAATTCGCATAACATACGTTAACCATTTGAAGTGAACAACTCAGTGCTATTTGGTGTGTTCACAACATTGTACACCCACTGCTTCTGTCTAGTTCTTAAAGTCTTTCTCATCATCCCCAAAGGAAACCTCACACCCACTCTAGCAGTCGCCCCCCCTGCCTCTGGCCACCACTCATCTGTTTCCATGGATTATTCTGTGCCGGACACTTCACCTAAATGGAATCATACAGCATGTGGCCTTTTGCATTTGGCTTCTTTCATTTAGCGTGAGGTCGTTGAGGTCCAACCATGCTGCAGTCTGTGTCACAAGCCCTCCCTTCATCGAGCCAGGTGGCTTCTGTTGCCTGGACCTGCCATGGGGTTTATCCACCCAGCGGCAGCTGCTACAGCGGCTGTGCATACAGTTTGGGTTGGACCCTTGCTCAGCTCTTTGGGGGTGTGAGCCTAGGAGTGCAGCTGCTGGGTCCAATGGTGCCTCTCTCTGGCTCAGGAGGAACTGTTGCGCTTTGCAATGTGCAGTCCAATTCTCCACTTCCTCACCAGTGCTTGCTAGTTTCTATTTTTTCTCTCTGATCACCCTCATGGGTGGGCAGAGGTGTCTGCGGTGACTTTGCTTCTCATTCCAGGGTGGTGACGCAGCTGGCACTGCCACCAGCTTGCGGGGCCCTGGTGTGTCATCTTTGGAGCTGGCCCTAGGCTTGTCTCTGCTCGTCTCAGCTCCTCTGCATCCCTCCCCATCTCGTGGGCTCCCTCTGCTTGCTCCTGGCCCAAGAGTTTTGCCTGAGACCTCTGGACTCTGGTGCCATTGCTGCTGTGGCTTCCGCCCTGGTGACTGGTCGACAGGTGTCCCCCTGTGCCCAGCTCATCCTGTGATGGGGCTGTCCATGATGATTGACAGGGCCTCCCGGGAGCGGATCCAAGATAGGGATCAGAGTGGGAGAAGTTTATTTGAGAGGCATAAATCGTATTGGCAGGGGAGAGGGGTATGCGTTGGGGAGCTGACAAGGCAGCTCCTGGAGTGTGCTGTGTTTCAGAATTACCCACCACTGGGGGAATTGTAGTGGGAGCTGGTCTCACACCAACCTGTTTGGTTTTTTTTTTTCAGTAGTAGAGATTGAATCCAGGACCTTTGCATAGAGCTACATTCCCAGCCCATTTACAATTTTTCATTTGTATCGGGGATCGAACTTGGGATCTTGTGCTTTCGACTCAGGCGGCGGAACCATTGAGCTAAATCCCTGGCCCCCCATTTGCAATTTTTGAAATTTTGGGTCAGGGTCTTGCTAAGTTGCCCAGATTGGGCTTGAATTTGTGATCCTCCTACCTCAGCCTTCCAGAGTGCTGGGATTGCAGGTGTGCAGTGCCACCATGCCTGCTGAGGTCTGGAAGGGGTGATGGGACCAAGCAGAAGAGCCCTGGCCTCCACCTGTCTTTGAGTGCTGCCCCCTTGGAGCATTAATGCCCCGTTCCTTCCAGCCTGGCCCTGGGGTTTGAGGAGAGGAGGTTGGGGACCTTGCCTAGGGCGGAGAAGTGCAGGAGCTGGATTCTGGGTGTGGCTGAGGGGTAAGGGTAGGGAAGGGGGATAGGTGTGAGGGGTGTGCCCAGTGGGTTTCAGATGGGCGGCTTCAAAGAGAAGTTCGCTCTACCAAGCCCGGAATGTGAGTGTCAGCCTAGGCTACTGTGCTTCCTGGCCCCCACTGCTGCTCAGCAGCCCTGGAGCCCGAACCCTGCCCTGGCCTCAGGGTCAAAAGTCAAGGCGTGGCCTGTGCAAAGTGTGCTCTCAAATTCATTCTGCTGCTCCGCTGCCCTAGGCCTCATTCAGTGGGTGCACACCTGTCCACATCCTCACATGATCTCAGATGGGAGGGAGCTACCCTGACTGCCCCAGAACACTGCGATCAGACAGAGATGCCTCCATGGCTCAGTGTGGAGGGCCATGGAAGGCAATGGCAAGGGTAGTAGGACCCCTTCTGGAACAGGGCTCAGGTGTGGCCAGTCACTGCCTCTGCCCTGGGCCCTGGGCGGGAGATAGCTAGGGAGCAAGACCGAAAGTGCAACTCTCTAGAGTCCACGTGCCCGTGCTGGACTCTGACAAGGTGCAGTCCGGGAGGGACAGGAGGGCAGAGCAGCCCTTCCTGCTCCTTCCTCTCATGCCTGTGTGGGTTGGTTATGGCCAAGCCTCTTGGGGCCACCTGGCCTCTGTCCTTTTCCTTTTGTGAACCTCCTGATACCTTTTCTGTAAAATTCTTTTTTATTTTTGGATCCAGGCTCCAGGTGGCCGCTGTGTTGACTTGGGATGGAACACTGACTCTCTTTCTTCAGCTTTGCTGTTGGGGCCTCCACGTGAGTTTCTTATTTGTCTATGCTGCATGGGGTTTGTTTGGCTTCTGGAAAACATGGCTTAACGTCTTTCATAGGCAGTGAAACATATCCTATCTTTTTAATGCTATTCATGTCCATGGCCTCCTTCCTCCCTGCCTTCCCCACTTATCTGTGAGTCCCTGGTCCCTCTTCTGTTTGTCTTTCCCCTCTGCTCTTGGCTTCTCCAGGCTTCACTCTGAACCTGCTCTTCTCACCTGTCTTCCAGTGTACTGTGTCTCCTATCGGTCGTGCTCAATCAGCTTTAAAACCCATCCATCAAATTCTCTGTTTCAGTCAGCACAATTTTCATTTCTGGGATATTTATTTACATTTTTCTAATCTGCTATGCATTGAAAAAAACCCCCAAGGGCTGGGGATTTAGCTCAGTGGTGCTGCATCTGCCTCATAAGCACAAGGTCCTGAGTTCGATCTCTGGTACCGCAAACAAAACAAAACAAAAAACCCAAGTCTTGGCTAACATTTCCAGTGTTGCTTTATCTCCTTGTGCATATTTTTCAGTGCCTTTATCTCTGATTTCCTGGGTCTATGCTCCTGAAAGGAGGCTCATCCTGCTGAGGGATTGCACATCATTCTGCCTAAAGCATCCCCAGCCACATCCTCACTGATGGGGTGGTTCCTCTGCTTCACCCTGAGGCACCTCCTGACTGTTCTTCTGGGGCCCTGGAGGAGTCCTGGTCACGAACCACATGTCCTCTTCTATGTGTTTCAATCCATATGAGGAGCAGAGCCCACCCGAGGCCACTGACAGCAGAGTCCATTGGACCCCAAGGTGGATGGGGAGGAGAACAGCAATCAGGTCCGCATAGGGGCACAGCTTTGGAGGAGGGAAGAATGCTGGGCCACTGTGGCCTGGAAGGAATGATGGCAGCAGCAGAATGGCCCTGGCCTCCACCCACCTGGACAATGCCAGAGACAGCCCTGCCCACGTGGGGCAAGTGTCATCCCCAAGGCCTCTTCTGTGAACGAGACACTTCAGTCTGCTTCCCAAAGGCAGATGGCTCGTAGAAACATTTGTGCTTTGATAATAATCTCAGGAATATCCAAGAACTGTGACTTTCTGGGGCACAAGAGAAGTGTGATTTCTCCTTCCCCTCCCAGCCCTGTGCAGGTCCCGCCTCCTCCCAGCAGGACCAGGTAGAAATACCAGTGTCCTGGGCCAAGAGCCTCAGGACGCCCTGGTTCCTGGCTCTTCCCAGCCCACATCTGACCTGAAGCTTCTGTCTGTTCTTCTCCAAAAGCTTTCCAGAGCCAGACTCTTCTTACCCTTCCACCACGGCGGTCCTGGCCCACTACCCATCTCTCTCACCCCCTGCTGGGTTGAGGGTAGCCCTGGCTGTGCCCACCCTGCCCTGCTACGGGGCTCTGGCACAGCAGCCTGGAGCCCATCCAACTGCACCTGCTCCCTCGAGACCCTCAGGTGGCTCAAGTGCAGACCCCCGGGCCCAGGGCCGCTCACTCCCTGGGCCCCACCTCTCATCACTGCTCTCTGGGACCTGGCCTCCTTGGGCCAGCAAACCTCCAGGTTCCCTGTCCAGAAAGTGTTCTGATGGGACACTCGGGAACATTGTCACACATGTTCCCCGCCATGGGGTTCTGCCACGTCTCCTGGGGTTCCTGTGCGTTCCTGCTCACGGTGAGCGCGAGAGAGACTGTGGAGAGCTGGAGAGTGGGTGGGGCGGTGTGTATTTGTATATGCACCTGCTTGTGGTGAGAGGTCAAGAATCCCTTTGTGTGTATTTAATGGATGTCTATGTGTGAATAGACACAAGCACAGACATTTATCTATGCACATACATGTAAATGTGTATATGTACATGCACGTTTGTGTGCACATGTGCATCTGAATATGTGCATGCACATGTCCGCCTGTGTGTACATCTGTGTGTGCACACCTCTATCTATATGTATGTGTGTATACACATGTGTGTGTATATCTATGCCTGCATACACATGTCTGTCTTTGTGTACCTCTGTGTGTATACACCTATATATGTGTATGCACGTGTATGTATGTGTGTATCTATGCCTGCACACACATGCATGTGTATATTCATATGCACATATGTTTGCACACATGTGTAGGTGTATCGCTTGTTACAGTTGGGATCTAGAATGTCCCCAAAGGCCCATGTGTTCCGACGTGGGGATTTGGGAAGGTGGTTGGATCGCAGGCTGCTCTAGACGATTTGCTGTTAGGACGAGGGGCCTGCTTGCAGGCGGGTCCCTGGGAGCAGGAGCTAGAAGGGTGTATCTCTCTCCCTGGCTCCTCCCTTCTCTCTCTGCTTCCTGGCCATCATGATGTGAGTAGCTTTCCTTCACTCACATCCTTCCACCATGCCATTTCTACAGTGCAGCTGGCCAACCTTGGATTAAAATTTCGGAAACTGTGAGCCAAAGCAAACTTCTCCTCTGTGTTTTGGGGTGCTGCAGGCCGAGCCTGAAGTTGGCCTTTCGCCTAATCCCTACTCCCCTTATCCTCCAGACACAGTCTGTTTGACTAAGATTGTAGATCCTGGATGGCACAGCCCAGGGGACAGTTACATTATGTATCCTTGCTCCTTTTCTGCACATCCCCGATCACGAGATAATCATGGTCTGCCATGTGGGCCATGTGGCACTAGTTACCCTGCCTTCCTACACTATGAATATAAATAACGGCCAGGCAGCCATTAGCTCATCAGGCTATGGTCCCCCCTAGCAAGAATAATCTTGGTGGGGCCGGGGATTTAGCTCAGTGGTTCCACCTCCTGCCTCGCAAGTGCAAGGTCCTGAGTTTGATCCCCGGTACCCGCCCCCCCCCAAAAAAGAATAATCTTGGTCTCATTGTTTTTTCTTCATCCTTCACTGCTCTCCCTGGCTTCGGACCCTATGCTATGCAGGTCGCAGCAGTGGGTGTTGAGTATTTTATCCCAATTACAGTCTGTCAGTGTGTATATGGATATTTATGTGTGCAGTTACATATACATGTACATCTATGAATGCATTGTCACATGCACATGTAAATTGCAGCTATGTGTACATGGTCATGTAGATGTGTATCCCTGTGTTCATGTGTGTATATGTGTGTGTATGAGCACATATACTTTTCATCTTTCTGTGCATGTGTACATCTGTGTGTGCCTGTGTGTACAGATGTGCATCTGTGTGTGCGTATGTGGTATGTAGTGTATATTTGTGTATCTATGTGCATAGTAAGTGTACACACTTGTGCGCATGTGTATATATATTTGTGCCTCTGTGTGCATGTATGTGTGTGCACCTGTGTTCTGTGTATGCGCACACACACGGGCATTTGTACATCATGTGCTTGTGTACATGCATGTGCAGTTACATCTCCTGGGGCCCTCTGCTCTCTCACCGGGTGCTGGTGGAGATGCCTCCTCATCACCGAGGTGTCAACTCAAATGTCCTCTGCTCAGGCCTCTGACAACCTAAAGACACTAACCCCTGCCCAGGTCATCTCTTGTATGCTCTCTTATTTTTCTCTTTACTGCCCTTGAAGGCACCTGTAGTGGCATCATTACCTGTGTTGTTTGTAGGCTCTCTGTGTCTCCTGAGGGCTGGGGCTACGCCCTGCAGGAAGTCCGTGGCCAGCAGGGAGGGTTTATGAAGACAGATCTGGAGCCTCTGAACATCTGGCAGGCCCAGAGCCCTGGAGGGTCTCTAGCTCCACTTGCAGTTCTGGCTGTACTGCCATCCTCTGTGCTCCTGGTGACCCAGCCTCCCCTCTACACAGAGGCGCTATAGCCTGCCAGTGCCCTTGGATGGCCATCCAGATACCACCATGGTAGAAGCACCTCCCAGGCCCTGAGGCGGGCTGCACAGCCATCCTACTTGTTTCTGCCATACTCCTGAGGGGCTGCATGTGGGGGCAAGGCCCAGACTTTCCAGGAGAAGAGATCTGAGAGTACGGGCTGGGCTGACTCACCTTGCTTCCTCCTGGTGGGCCAAAAAGGCTGGCAAATGCCGTGGAGCAGGGCACCTGGAGCCTGTGGTGGAGAATCAGAGAGAAAAATACCTATTCTTTTCTCCATGCCTGCCAGGGGCACTTCCTGTAGCCCCCGCTTCTGCCTCCTGGAATATATTAGCCACAGAGGCAGTGGCCACTGAGCTCAGCTCCTGAGCGCAGGGAAGGACCCAGAAGCACCCGTGGAAGGAAAGCATAAAAGGCCCAGACGGGCTGTGCCTCCTCTCCTGCTGCTAACGTGTTTCAGTCAGTGCAGCCAGATAACTGTGTGTGTGTGTGTGTGTGTGTGTGCATATGTACATGTGCGTGTGCGCACCCACGTGTGTGTGTCTCGGAGCCTGAGGGCTGCAGTGGTGCATGCTGGGCTGGGCCCTCATGGTCTCTGGCAGGCCCGTGGATGAGCAGGTGGGGCTGTGGCTGGCCGGCAGCCCTGGGCCACTCCCTGGCCGCCTGGCCCTCTCTTGGCTCACAGCTCCGGCTTCAGGCCTCATCACCATTGATTTGTGTCTCAGGAACCTCCCTGGAATTTTCAATTTGCAGAGCTGGCTGGACACATTGAAAAACAGGCAACTGGAGGTGGCGAGTGCCAGCTGCCACCTTCCCCTCCATCTGAGGCCTTGCTGAACTGTGGAATTGCAGCTGGGAGTGGTCTCTTTCCCCCCATGAAGAGCTGCAGATCCCTAAAAGCATTTTGGAAAAAGGGGCTGCTGCCTCTTTATCCTCAAAATGCAAGCCAGTGAGGGAGGGGTGTGCTCTTCCCAGGGTGCCTACTGAGTGGGAGGCTGTAGCAGGCGGTTGGGGTTGGAGGACTGCTGCCCCCCTGCCCTCGTGACCGGACACATTGATTTCCTCAATCTCTGCCCTACGAAGTGTGGACAGCAATTGATACTCACACAGTCCTGCAAGTGGATGTGGAGGGAAGCGGGCTTTACAGTGGGAAGCCCAGTCCCAGCCCCATCCCAGGCAGGGAGCAAAGTATGTGGGCAGGTGTGCCAGGTATCTGGAAGAGGTTGGCTGAATCTCTCTGGGCATACACTGCTGGGCCTGTGCCTGCTGCCAGCTCTCCAGCAGTGAGAACACCTTCTGTCTTGTCTGGACTCAGGGATCACTAGCAGGATGGCAGGGTTCATTTCTTTATGGCCTCCCGGGCTACAGCTTCTTCTTCCTCATCCACAGGTCATGCTGCATGCTGCTGCTAAGGTGACATATTTAGGATGGGGACCTGCTTGTCCCTCTGTCTTGCTTGTGACCAGTGCCAGTGGTCTGGCAGCTAGATTCCCTCCGTGCTGCCCACAGTGACCCCTGAATCCCTATCCCCTGCCCTGTCCACCAGATAGACAGTAGCTAGCTCCTGCTACACCCTAGGAACAGGCCCACATGCTTCTCATCCTGTGCTCTGGCTCTTGCCATGCCCCTGACCCCTGAGGAATGGCCGCCCACTTTCCTGCACCTGGCCTATCGAGCCTGTCATTGACCACACTGAGCATCCACCTGCCTTTCCTGAGCCTCTGGTCTGGCTGGGCATCCTGGGCCTCTCCTGCCACCAGTGCCCCCTCTAGGCTCTCTCTGTCTGGGCAGCACCCCCAGCCTGAAGGCTGTGCTTCATTCCCCTCTGCACTACCAACCCCTGGCACCTGAAGCTCTCAGCACAGGCCAAGCAGAATCATGGCGCAGAACACATGGCCATGTGTTGTGTGAGAATTTCGCAAAAGTGGCTCATGCCCTAAGGCCTCCTCTGAAATGAGGGACTGGACTCAGTTAACCAGGTCAGAGACTGCCAGGACTGTGACTGCAAGAGGCAGGTGTATCACTCAGTCTTGCTGGCTGGGCTGGCTGCTGTAATGAGCAGGCCCCAGGAAATCACTGACCTGGTGCACCACACAAGGACTCGCTCTGCTTCACATCACCTTCCCTGGGGACACAGGGCCAGCTCCCTCTATCATGTCATGGTGTCTTCTCCCAGACCGGGCTTCTGTGGCTTCCATAGGAGGGAAGAGGGCATGAGGATGGTGCATGGAGGCTCCCTCTCCTCTACCCAGAAGTGACACCATATGCTTCCAGTCTTGTTCCCTCTATCCAGACTGGACGTCCATCCCCAGCTGCAAGCAGTAGCAGTCGATGGGAAGTGTGGTCCCTGCTGTACCCCTACTCCTGGGGCCGTCTTGTTATCTCTGCCCCGGGGCCTTGGGGCCTGCTGGTGTCCTCAGCACACTGTGTGACATCTCTGTGACCCCAGCTCCCTGCAATTCCCTGGGGGCTGATGTGGTACCAGTGCGGTGGCCCTCGTGGCCTGGCAGGGGTTCCATATCTGGCTTTGATGGTCGTGCTGTTGGTGGAAGTGTATGGAGTTGCAACTTGAAAAAAATAGCGGTAACAGCTGTGGCCACTGTCCCGGCACTGTGAGGGCCCCGGTACCCAATCCCCAATCCCCAATCCTGGAGAGAGCTGCCTTCTAATATGATTTATGAATGTTGGGACCAAAAGCCAGAAAAGTCCCACAGACCACTGTTGGTCTCGGGAAGATGCCAGGCCTCACACGAAGAGTGTCTAGGAGCACGACGCCCCACGTGCAATCGATGGAGCAGTGTCCAAGGCTTCCCCAGGTCCCCGTGAAGTGGCCGGTCTTGGGTCCAGCATCCTTCCTGCTACCCGCCACTCTAGCCTCCTCTCAGCAAGACGCTGCCATGCCCAGTGCTGGCCAAGTCTTGTTGGGATGATAAAAGTTGGTGGTGAATGTGTCCCATGTGTTCATCTGGCAAAAGCTATTGGAAAATGACAAGGGAAAGAGATAAAAGAGGGTGTAAAAGGGCCATAAAAATTCTAAGAGCCTCAGGATCTGGACCAAATCTTGCTTATTGCTGTCAAGTGGAGCACGGATATGGTGTTGGAGGGGCCCTGTTAACTTGATCTTTTTCACCTTAAGACTCAGATAACAGAATTTGCCAGATCGAGAAGTGTAAGTATCCCTGAAACAGCCAGATGGGAGAGGCAGCCCAGGTGTTCACTGAAGGATGATGGATCAATAAGCCAGATGTGGTCCACTCCTAACATTCCACCTAAAAGAGGTCCTTAGAGTCATCAGATTTAGAGACAGAAAGTGGAGTAGGAGCTGCCAGGAGCTGAGAAGTTGTTTCATGGGGACAGAGTTCAGTTTTGGGAGACAAAAGGGGTTCTGTAGGCGAACAGAGGCAATGGCTACACAATCATGTCAATGCGCTTAATGCTACTGAACTTCACACTTACAAGTGGCCAAGATGGGGCTGGGGTGTGGCTCAGTGGTGAGCACTCGCCTAACATGCACAAGGGCCTGGGTTCAGTCCTCAGCACTGCAAAAACAAAATAAAACCCCCCAAATAGCAACAGAAGATTAAAGTGGTAAATTTTAAGTTATCTTTCCCCCCAATCATAAAAAAGGGGAAGGGTGCATATCCCTGCTGCTGCTGAGCCTTTCCCACCCTCTCTCCTGCCCTGCCTTAGTGGGGCGCTTCTAGCAGTGTCGGGAGCCCCCAAAGACAAAAGCTGTGGCCTTTCCCAGTGGGCAACTCTTGCTCATCAGGGACTGTGTCACTCTGTAGCAGAAGTATCTTTCCCTGGCTCTAATACTTTCTGGATTTCAATTTTTTCACTTCTGTTCTCTCCACTGCTTTGGCTCAGCGTAAACATGGAGCGTCAAGGAAATTTTACATTATTCTCTGTAAATCCAAACTTACAGATGCAAGGGGAATGATGAAGTATTATCATGTCATCCCCCCTCCCCAGGCTTTGCTGCATAATTAACTATAGTGGGTTTGCCCCCAAGGCGACTTCATATAAACTGTGTCTATGTTGAGCAATTTGACCTTGCTTACTGGTGCAGGATTGGCGACGGTGAACACATCCTCTGCTGGGAGCAGCTCACATGTGAGTGCTGCGCCCTTTTCAGATAAAACCAGAGCTGGGAGGTATGGACAAGGGGGTGATGGGTTAGGAACAGTGTCATGGGGCTTTAGGCGTTTGCAAATCTCTGGGTTGGGGGGATGCCTTGCTTTGCCTGGCTCTTGGAAAATGACCAGGAAGCAAGGTTTGACCCCCAGGAAAGGGTTGCGGGGGGGACCAGGCTCAGCCAGGATGACTTCATCGGAGGGACAGAAACCAGTTCCTCTCTGAGTGGGAAGAAGCTCTTTAGCAGCAGTAAGAGGCTGAAATCTGATGAAAGGCGAAGAGATTCAATCTTCCCTGCATCAGTCATCTGGGACTTCATCAGACTCAAAGCGATTAGGAAAATTCACATCGAAAGCATCATTTATAAGGGACCAAAATCACAGAAAACATTTGGCCTGGAGGGAGGTACAAACAGCATTTCTACCTAAGCTGTAATCCTTCATGATCTTAACCTCCTCCTTCATGGTGTTTGACAACCCTGTCTTCTCCCCAAGACTGATCATTAGACTAATTAGTGGCTAATCAATGTTTAATTAAAACCTAGCCATTAATTATAGGAAGTGCCATGGCAACTCGAGAATCAAATGTGGTTGCAGGATGGATAAGGTTTCCTCAGCTTACCTGGTAACCCAAGCAGAAAAGTTTCCATGTGTCTGTCATTCCTTCTTTTTACAGTGGCTTGGGAAGGATTTATAAGTCTGGAGAGGATTAGAGAGAGAGCAGGGGCTGAACGGATTGCTCTCAGTTCCTCCACTTCTAGTCTGGCCCTGGTTTTCCCATGCGCTCTACAGAAGCTTTCCCCATAGTTTTAACATTGCTTTTTCCATGACCCAAATTTAATCCATTTTTTTTTCTCTTGAGTCCTTTATTGGATTTTCACACACTTTGCATTTAGACGAACTTGTTTCTCTAAACTTTGAGGTCCTAGATCAGTGATTCTTAACCCTGGCTGCATACTAAGATCACCCAGATAGTTAAGAAGATTCTAATAGACACAGGGATAAGTGAATAGACCAATAAAGGGAACAGAGACCCCAGCACATATTGGCATAATAGTAGACAACTGACAAGTGTCAGAGATGGCATTGTTTGATGAGAACAGTCATGATCTGTACATATATGGTGCTGGGTGAACTGAAAAGCCACTGGAGAGCAAATAAGCTCAATCCCTACCTCACACCATATATAAAAAATCAATTTTACCTTCTAGAAGAAGCCCAGAAGTGTATCTAGAACATCTTCATGATTCAGAGGGCACTAACTTTAAATGACAAAGTTGACACTTGGACTCTGTTGAGCTTCTGCTCATCAAAATGTATGATGAGGGGCCAGGGATTTAGCTCAGTGGCACAGCACCTTCCTGGCAAGTGCAAGGTCCTGAGTTCAATCCCCAGTAACAAACAAACAAACGTGTATAATGACAGTGAAAGGTAAGCACAGAATGAGAAGGTATTTGCAACATACAGGAGCAGAAAAGGGCTCTTAGAATAATCAGAGATTATTCTAAGAAATAACTGGAAAGCGTCAATCATCAGCTGTCAGGGAAATATAAACCGAGACATGGTATATGCCCACCAGAATAGCTACATGAATGGGTTGGCAATCCCAAGGGCTGGAGAAGACACAGAACACCAGAATGTTTATAAAGTGCTGGTAGGAACTAGAGCAACCATGCTGGAATCTCTTTAGCAGACTCTTCTTAAGCTAAATGTGTGCCTCCCCAAGACCCAGCTGCTTGATTCCAAGCTATTCCCCACCAGAAACACTCACACAGGTGCAGCAACATGATGCACCAGGAGGTCACAGCAGCATTGTGTCACAGCTTCAAGCTAGAAGCCACCCACCCCAAGCAATAGTAGCACAGCCAAATAAATTGTGCTGAATTCATACCCTGGGTATGAAACACCACTTCTACACACAATGAACCTCACAATGGCAATATGGAGACAAAGAATCCAGGTATTCCATTTCTGTGAAGCTCAGGAGCAGGCAAGATGGAAATCTTGGACATGGTTTCCTTTGGGATAGTGAAGGGAGACATGGGGCCATTTGAAGATCAGTACTGTTGTATTTTTTGGTCCAGGTGGGGAGTTGCACAGAATGCCCACTTCGTGACTAATCAGTGAGCATATCCTTATGGTTTGTGTATTTTTGTGCATATGTATTATTTTCTTAAAATTAAAGAGAACAGCAATACTAAGTACAAAACCCAGGGCTAGTCCAGAATAGTCAATTTGGAGTCTCTAGTAAGTGGGGAGGGTCCAGCTAGGGTGGCTTTTAGAGTGTGACCTGATGGTGACCTGATATGTGCAGGGTTGCTGCTCCTTGCTTGCCCCTTGCCTGCCTAGTAACCTTTCTCTTCCTGGAATGTGATGGGTACTTGCTGGCCCTAATCTTTATGCTTATCTCTGGGCTTGAGCTGCTCTCTCCTGGCTGGTTCTTTCAATTCTCTCTGAAAATGACCTCCCCTGGCTCATGTATTGAAAATGGACCTCTTGTTCTAGATACTCTGATGTATCAATCTATTGATTCCCTTTGCTATCCTAGAAACAATGTCCTGTGTTCATCAAATTCCAGTCCTTTTTCCAGGAAGGTTTAAAGGAAGACCACATTTCCCACTCTTTCTTCAAGTTAGGTTGGGACCAGTGGGTTGCAAACAGAAAATGACACACAGCTCTTCTAGACTTTGATACAGAACCTTGAGTGACTTTCCAAATTCTCTGTCCATATAGCAACCATTTGAGTAGACAAAGGGCCAGGGTATGAGCATCCTGAATCTTGGTATTACTGTAAGGAAGCCAAAAAGAGCTGCACAAACCACACTGAACTGTGATGTAAATGAAAAGTAAAGCTTTCAGTTAGCCACTGAATTCTCAGAGGTTGTTACTGCTGCAGAACTTGGACTATACTGACTAATGCAGCACTCATCACAATCTGAGATTACCTTGTTGAATGAGTTTTTCTGCAGCTTTCTTTTCTGTCTCTTTGTCTAGAAGGAAAACTCTTGTTACAACTGCATTCTCAGGGTCTGTGAGTGAGTGAGTGCAGTGCCTGACACATAGCAGGAGCTCAGCAAAATTCTACAGCAGCAACAAGCAAAATGCAGCAACAAGTGCTATGACAAGGGGATCACAGATTCTGAGACAATGCTGTGAGTGGAGGAGGAGTGGCCCAATGGAGAGTGTGAAGTTCTTTGGGCTGGAGTATGAACAATACATCCTCCTATCAATAGTTCTGACTCCACAGGAGTATAGCAAGGCTTGGATGAGAGCATAAACCACCTTTATAAACCACCTGGCACTTTGCAGGGCAGGTCGTAAGCAGGTGATGCTTTTTCTCGCTCCAGATGTTTACAGTCAAACATGTTTGTGGACATGTTTTTAGCACAAGCATGTGGATCAGAGGTGCAGAGTGCAGACATGAGGTAGCTACAAGCTCAGAGCAGGGATTGGCATCCCATGGCTGGAGGATGCTGCACTTTCATGAGGATGGGGCCAGGGCACATGCTAGGCAGTAGTGTAGGTTTGTGGGAAGCACCTCCTGGTGAGGAGGGAGGAGGGACTTGGTACTTTCTGCTCACAGAGCATGCTGGCCTGGGTGACACCTATAAATCAGTCACACCAGGGAGTCTCCAGGCCCTCTGAAGCTCCACCTTCCTCTACCCACCACCCAGTCCAGCCTATCCCAACTATAGGTCCATTCCCTCACACTGGTGGGTTTCACTCTTCCTGGGACATCTGCATCTTGAGAGATGCTTAGAGACACTTCTACACTGGATGAGAAGACTATAGATGCACCAGGGCAAAGGCATGCTTGGGGTTTGGTCTCCTTTGGCTGCTACAGAACCAGTCCTCATTAGTGGTGAGAAGCAAAAAGTGATCTCTGACCTTTGAGCAAGGAAACCAGCACCTTCCCATCCCATCTCCATGCAGCACCCAGGTATAGCCTGGGCTCCTCTTGCATGCATCCCCTGGTTCTCTTCTCAGTACTAGGATGGGGCTAGGAGGGGACAGAATGCCTGCACACCTGTGCAGGTAGAAACACTGCAGACAGTAAGGTGCAGAGAGTAAGCTGTGAGGTGTCCAGTCCTGAGGACCTTGATGTTTTACCAAGGACCCCTTGGGCATCTGGTGAAGTGAGTGGACTCCTCAGAATAATGGCTTCAAACACAGAAAAGAAATTCTCTAGGGTTACAGTATTGAAGAATAATTATCAAAATATTTAAAAAGTGACCACCTCCAGTGCTGAACCTTCTGGGCCACTGTGCTGCCAAACCCAGTGTCGAGGAGGTGAGCCGTGCAGGTGCCAGCAGCACACCACCACCCCCTGCTGCTGAAATGAGAAGACACATAAACAAGTCTCAAAACCAGACTTCCAGATCACCTTAAGCAACCCCAAAGGGAAATGAGATGGAACAATCTGATATTCAACCACCTGGACTCCCTGAACTGGCAACAAAAGAGGATCTGGAAAAGAAATCAGAAATAATTTCTCACATAACAGCAGAGATTGTGCCCATAGTGCAAGACATGATTAATAAATCTAGAGGGGACACAGATACAAAAATAGAGGAGCTGAAGAACATGATGGAATCCTAACATAGGGAACAAATGAAATCCATAAAACAGATGTAAACAGATTTCCAGGAGATTAAAAACTCTATTGAAAGTCTACGCAGCAGAATGAGCCAATGTGAGGACAGAATTTCAGATATAGAAAAGAAGATTGCAATTAGTGACCAGGAAAAGAAAAATTTCTTTAAAATAGTAAGGAACCATGAGAAGTCAATCCAGCAGCTCCTAGATGATGCAAAGAAGAATAACATAAGAATGACTGGAGTCAATAAAGAAAGAGGAGAGAGTGCAGATGACATAAAAAACTGTTCACAGAAGAAAAGGCAGAAAACTTCCCAAATATTGGAAAAGAACTTGACATAGAGATAAGGGAGGCATATAGGACTCCAACTAGCCTTGATAAAAAAAAA
>NW_004624801.1:8823184-8837021 GCF_000247695.1 Heterocephalus glaber | reverse complement strand
AATATTTAAAAAGTGAGATTAAAATATATATGCTTCTTTTTTATTGAGGTGAAACTCACATCACATCACATACAACCAACTGTTCTGACGTGAGCGAGGAGAGAGGGCAAATTTCTGCACCCGAGGAGCTCCACAGCTTCCTCCTGGCTGGCCGATGCTGGCAGCCTCTGGGCTTTGCCCAGTGACTGTCTAGGATCCCCAAGAGTGATGTCTGGCTGAGCGCTATGCTTCCTCTGTGCCCTGTGGTTCTCTGGCCATCTCTGGTGCCTGCCCTGGCTCCCTGGGGCCGCCTTGCCCCCTCCCTCGTCCTGCCCTGCTTAGGGGGAAGCAGAAAGCACCCTGCTGGCGTGAAGGTGAGGAAGAGTGAGCCGGTGGGAGCCCACTGCGGGACAGCGTGGCTCTGATGCAGGGAGCAGAGGAAGGACCAGGCCATGCCCTGGGCAAGGGTAGACGAGCTAGGTGACCCTGGCGCTCTGGTGCCCTGCAGAGACGAGGGGAGGAGTGAGAGGGGGCGTGAGTTCCTCTGGGGGAGGAAATGTTTTGGAGGTAGAAAGAGGTGGAGACTGCACACCATCATGAACACGCTAAACGTCCCCAAGGGTTCACTTTGAAATGGTGCAGTCTGTGATACGTGCATTTCATCCCCATCGGAAACAGCCCAGCATTCCTGTCTGAGGCCTGGTTCCTCCCTGACTTCCCCTAAGCTGCCCACAGCCATGCCCAAGAAGACCAGGATGTCCTGGGGGACAGTGCCCTCCCCACCTTTCTGTCCGTGCTGGCTCTGGGCCTGGTGTTGAGATGGCTTCCTTTGCTGAACATTCTTTCCTGCACCCACGAGCCAGGCTGGGCCCACAGCAGGTCACTGCCCTTCTCTCCTGACTGTGGTGGCCACCTGGGTTCTGGAGCAGGGTTCTTGCCAGCTATGGAAAACCATCACCAGGCGCAGCTTTATCTGTCACCTATGCCTGGTGTCTGGGTCCTCAGCAGCCTCCGGGGGCACCAGCCAGGTGGGGTGTGGAGGACTTGTCCAGGGAGAGGCAGAGAGATGGACTGAGATTCTGAGAGAGGGAGAGGAGGTAGAGGAGGAAAGAGAGAGAGGAGCAGAGGAGCCACCACCCACACAAGGACCTGGGCACAGATCAAGTCTCCCTTCTCTCCCTCTTATGAGCACTGAGTGTGCTTCCTTCCCTTTTACGGCAGCGTGTTCTCCTGGGCCTGACAAAGCCTCGAGTGAAGCTGGGCCTGACAAAGCCTCGAGTGAAGCAGGTCCTGCAGGGCCCAGCTTGGCTCCCAAGGCCCAGGCTCTCCTCATCATTTGCAGGAAAGACAGAGTGTTCTCACCTTGACCTCCCTACTTGGAAGGCATCCTGCTCCTGTGGTCTCGGGGATCTCTGCCCAGGATGTGCTGCCTGTGTCCTGGGAGAGCCC
The DNA here is from genome assembly GCF_000247695.1 of Heterocephalus glaber. The sequence continues at coordinate 8,835,593 of NW_004624801.1, read as the reverse complement.
TGGCCCGGAGCCTTCTGCCTGAGAGCTCAAGATGCCCTTAAAAAGCAGGTACACCGTGCACTCCTGGCCAGCAGACATCGGCAGGCTCACTCTGGCCCCACACGCTTCTGGAGCGGTCTGGGGCTGGTTTACAGTGGCTGGCACAACAGTGTCAGGTGCACCTCTGGAGTCCGGCCTGAGCTGTGTGTGGCTGAAACCTTGTCATGTGCCGAGTGTGTGAGAAGGAGGAGGAGGCTCTTGGGGGTTTAAAGACCCCCTGCTACCTGCCTGCTGGGTGCAGGACTGGCCCCGTCTGAAGCTCCCATTTGTGTGGTGGCTGCCTCCTCCTCCTCCTCCCTCTGCTCCCCTCAACTCTTCTTTCTTTGTCCAAGAGCCCTGAGGAGTCACTGAAGGATGCTGAGCTAGAAGTGACATGATCAGGTCTGTCCTTTAAAAAGACTGCCTTCAGAGGAGCACGGGGGTGCACACCTGTAATCCCAGCGCTCTAGGAGGCTGAGGCAGGAGGATTGCAAGTTACAGCCCAGTCTGGACATCTTTGGAATTTACCAAGACCCTGACTCAAAACAAAAGAACCACAATAAAAGCAAAATGGCCTTCATCTGCTTTGTGGGGACACTACTGGGAGAGGGCAGAGGGGATAGGTGAAGCCAGAGCAGAGGTCCGCACTGTCCTGTAGGCCAGATCCAGCTCACTGGCTGTTTTAGCACATAAAGCTTTATTGGAACACAGCGGTGTCCATTTCTTTATGCACCACAGGTGCATAAGAGACACAAGAGCAGGTTGAAAAGCTGCCACCAAGATGGAGCCGGTGTGGCCTGAGATGGGCAACGTATCCTGTGTGGCCTTTGCAGAAGGTCTGCAAAGGTTCAGAGCCTCCTTGGCAAGGGCTGTTGGGAAGCAGAGCCAGGGTGGCCATGGCTGCAGGGAGCTCATGCAGGGTGACCCCAGGGAGCAGGACTGGGGGGCAGCTGGGGCAGGGAGGGGGAGGCCACCTGGGGGTGCCTGTGGAAGGCACGGTTGTTCTCTGTGCTCTGAGAAGGTAGAAAGGAGACTGGGGTGGGTGGGGCTGGGGCAAGAGGGCAAGGCTGTCCTCTGTAGTCACCTGCAGTGGGAGAGGGCGAGGCCCCAGCTGAGTGGAGGTATTGGCAGGGATCCTGAGACTGGGCTCAGACTCAGAGACCTGAAGCCACGTGTCTGTCCTGGAACTTCCATAGTGTTTCTCCACAAGATTGATCTTTGGTGCCTGCAGTGGTTCCTCACTGAGATGTGGAAGGTGCTTATCTTGCTGTCCAGGGGCAGTGAGGGCCACTTCCCTAGGCAGAGCCTCGAGGAGGGCCTGTTCCCAGCCAGGATGTTGCCTGCTCCCAACTTCTCTGTCACACCTTCCAGGGTGATGTGGTCACCCCTAGGACCTTCGTGGGGGCGACCAGTGGCTGTTCAGTATGTTTAGTGTTCTGTATGTCTTAGGGCCACAGACCACTATGCACATAGGTGCTCTTCTCACCCTCCAACCTGGCTCAGGAGAGGCAGGAGCCATCCTGGACTCAGGGAAATCCAGCCAGAGTCCACTCCATGGATTCCCAGCTGTCCCTTCCCTTCTTTTCCATAACAGTTTTATTGAGATATAAGTTGTTATGATCTGTATCTAGATGTCTCCCCAAAGCCTCATGTGCACATAGGTGGGCTTTTAGGAGGTGGCTGGATTATGGATGTGTGAATGTGAATTAAGGGTGTGTGAATATAGAATAAGGGTGTGATAATTTGATTTGTCCACTGATTGGTTTAGTGTCCTTCTGGGTGTGGGTAATGGGAAGCCCCACCTGGGGTGTGAGTGGCATCAACCAATAGGTTTATAGCCTGGATGGAATATAAAGGGAAAGATGGAAGTCAGGCTGGCAGCCTCCTGCTTGCCATGCTATGGACTGTTCCTCCTCCACATGCCCCTTACAGACCCCAAATCTGTGGCACCTGGATCTTGGACTTCCAGCCCCCAGAACCATAAGGAACACACGTCTGTGGTTTATAAACCATCCAGTCTAAAGTATTTTGTCCTAGCAGCTGGAGTGGACTAAGACACTACACAATCCCCCATTGACAGTGTGCAAGTCCATGGCTTTCAGCATCTTCACGGAGCTGTGGCCTCTGCTATGGTTTTGAAAGGTTTTCATCACTCTGACAAGCAACCTCTACCCCCTGAGTTACCACCCCTGCAGCCTCCCCAGCCCAGCACTAGCAGCCTCCCCAGCCCAGCACTAGCAACCTCTACTTTCTGTCTCTCTGGATTTCCCTAATTGGGACATTTCCAATAAATGGAACCATACACATGGCCTCTTGTGACTGGCTTCTTGAATTTAGCATAACAGCTCATCCGTGTTGTAGCAGAGTCAGTATCACATTTCTTTTTATGGCCACGTGATATTTCATTGAATGGTGTCCTGTGGCTCCCATGGTTTTCACATATTACCTGTTGTCATCATCAATTGCTCAAGATAGCGACTGGCAAACACTTGCCATGAAGGACCAGGTAACAAATGTCTTCAGCTTCAAGAATTTACTGGGTTCCAATGAGACTTTACTGGCACAAATACATGCCTTGGCCCATCATTTGTGGACCCCTGGTCTAAAGATTCTCTAAAATCTGCTCCAACCCCATGTCTTTGTGAAGCACTGACCCAATGCATCACAGTCTGCTCACATTAGTCGAGGACCTGCTAGGTCATTGGTGGTGAACCTATGGCGCCCGTGCCACAGTGAGCTGTTTGTATCGCTGAAAGCCTTAAGAGGTTTGCTATCACAGTTGTAGGCGATGGGCGGTGCTGGGTGTAGTCTCCATCGTGTCCTGTGGGTGACTCTGTGAGGTGGGGAAGTGGTCATTTCCTTGGGCACAGAGGCTCAAGATCCCCTGGCTGGGGAGCCCAAGTGCTGGGACATGAATCCAGGGTCTGGCCACAGGCAGTGGCTCCTTGTCTTTCCCTTCTGCCCCTGCAGCCTGAGGCAATCTTCTTCCTTTCTGGTGAGCAGACAGGGCTTCACCTGTGGCCCCTGTGGACCAGCATGGGACACTGGGCAGTGCTCAGCAGAATGGGTCACACTGAGCTTCCTGCAGACATGAGCTCAGGCTGCACACTCCCCAGACCAGCCCTGCCTATGGGCCTCACCAGATACCCCTGGAGCCATGACTCACCTCTCCCAGTCTTGCTTTGAGATCCCATTTGGATTCTCCCCATCCTTCCATGGAGACAGATCTGCATCCTTGCAGGCCAGGCTAGCTGGGTGGGAGCAGCCAGTGACACTTGGATAATGCTGCTTCAGAGGGAGAGAGAGGTGCTGACAAAGCGAAGAGAGCCATTTAAAATTGGCTCTGGAGGATTCCTCTCAAAGAGGTCACCACAACTTTAAAAAAATCTGTCTGTCTATCTGTCTATCTATCTATCTATCTATCTATCTATCTATCTATCTATGCATCTAGTCTGTCTGCTATGGTGGCACTGGGGATGGCACCTTGAACATGCTAAGTAAGAGCCAGACCACTAAGCTATATCCCTAGTCTTTTTAAAATTTTATTTTGAGTCGGGGGTCTCAATACATTGCTCATTCTGGTTGGAAACTTGGGATCTTCTTGCCTCAGCCTCCTGACTAGCTGGGATTATAGCATGGACCACCACAGCCACTTGCCTAGATGTTTTAAATAAGATAGCATTAAAGGAAGGCCCCTCACCCCTGGGTGATAGAACTGTGCTAGAGGCCAAAATTCCTCTACATGTGTGAGTCCAGTTCTTTTTATTTGAAAATCAAGTCATTGTTGAAGTCAGACTCATGTACTAGGATGGACTTGCTCTGCCCCTGCTCCTGTCCCTGCCCCTGCCCCATTAGGACTTGTACCTAGGGCTGGTTGGCCCTGTGCTGATTTGAACCTGTTAGTCTTCATGCTTTTTTTTGGGCCCAGGTCTGTAAGGTTTTTAATTTCTTTGGAAAAGGATCAGAAATATGGGCTGAGTCTTGTAGATTTGTGACACAGACTCTGGATGCGGCTCTCGTTTGCTTTAGGTGAACCGAGCACTAATTTTTCAGTGTCTTCCTTTTCTCCCCCCTGCCTGTCTAGCAGCATCTTTGCACTGTGCGCAGAACCCTCAAGGGTGCTGTACAGAGCTCAGGTGCTCTGGCTTTGTAAGGGAGACCAGGTCTGGGCCAGCCAGAGCCCCGGCCTTGGGTCATGGTCGCTCGGAGTATTACGCACAGTCCTGTCGCGAGCACAGCTTCCCTGGGGCTCAGTTTACATAGCAGTAAATGAGTGAGTGGTTTGGGCCAGAAACCCAAAAGGTCTCTGCAAGTTCTACAGCTCCATCCTTCTTTTATGCTCTGGTTTGTCCCTTTGGCAAAACCGTTCGCCTGCTTTGGGGTACCTACTGTGTGAAGCTGGAAAGAACTCCAGTATTTATTTCAACATCATACTGCTGAGATGTTTTACTCAAATATGCAAATGACATGACTGGCATGAATTGGTTAGACTTTCCTTTACAGGTACCTCAACGTGTCTTTTTATTTTCAAGGGGAGAAATCAACTTTTTTCTCTCTTTTAAATTAAGGTACAGCATGGAAATAGTTTTAAAGTCAAACGGTCCTCCACAGCTAACACCAGGAGTCTCCTTCCCTCTCCCCTTCTGTTGCTTCTGGAGTTTACTCCTGGATGTTGAAACACTACCTATGCACCGGAACTTCTCAGCTCATCAATTGTAGATGACACTTTGCACTTTCTTTCATGGCAGATCAGGCTTTTAGCTCACTTCCACCTAACAATGATGTCTACATTTTTGTTAAATCTGCATTAAGATTTTTCCCATTGTGACAATCACGTACTGTTCTTTTGTGTTATATGACTTTTTGTTTATCCTGTAGTTTGTAATGGCTGAGGTTTTGGCACACTTTCCAATAAGTCTCTCCACCAGCCTTCCTCACAGTCAGACCTCAGCATCCTCTTCTCTTTGTAGCAGCTGCTCTGGTGCCCTAGGACACATGCTCACGACACCCAGCCTGGTGTCCAGCCAGCGGCTGGCTTGTGGCCAGGACTTCCTTCTGTTCACTGCTGCGATAGAGTGTGTACTTCCTGGCCTGGGCAACTTTAGCTTTTGTATTTATACTACCTCGTCTTAGTGGAGCACATTCTCTCTGGTTCTACCTTATTCTGTTCCCACTTTCAGTTCTTAGTCTGCTTGAGTATATAATCCTGTGTGGGAAATTATTTTTACCTAGAATTTTGAGGGCACTTTCCCACTGAATTCTTGTTTCTGTGCTGCTGTAGAGAAGTTTGATGCCACTGTGATTTTGTTCCTACTATATGAGCTGATCTTCTCTCCAGAAGCTCTTATCCTTGGTGTCTCAATATGTTGCTAGGCACGTGCCACAGTGAGGATGTGGCTCACGTGTCAGAGGCGTGGTCCTTGAAATGGTGATGTGGAAGTGGTGGAGACTAAGATATGGACAGGAAGTGACAGAGTTTGGGGGCATCACCTTCAAAAAGGGTTAAGTGTCCTGTGGGGCCCTGGAGAGGTGCTCTCTGGCTTCCCATCCACTGTGTGATCTTCCTCTTGCTCACACCCAACCCCGACATCCTTGGCCATGATGCAGTGTGGCGGATAGGGTCCTCACCACAGGCCAGATTGGTAAGGGTTCCCAGCCTGGAGCTTTTAGCCTCTCATACTGAGCAAGCAAAACAAATTCCTTTTCCTTAGAAAAAGCACAGGCTCTGGTATTTTGTTAAAGCAATGGAAAACAAGCGAACGTATGTCGTATGCCTTTGCTAGTCACGCTCTAACACTGGTGTGCCCTTCAATGTAAAGACATGGGCCTTCAGGTTAGGGGAAGTTTCTGGTGTTACTTCTTTGATAATCTTATTTCCCTGTTTTCTCAGCTGGAAATCTTGTCAGATATTAGACCTCCTGGCTTCATTATCTAATCCTTTCCAATAATACCCAAATTCCTATTGTCTTTGCTTTTTTGTTGTTGTTCTGACCTCTGGGGACTCGGTCAAGTTGTTTCTCCCAAGTTTCTACTGACTTGCATTTATGTTATCATATTTTACTTCTTGTTCTCTAATAATTTCTTCATGTTTCACAGATGCAGTATCTGTTCTCATCCTTGTGATGATATTAATGACAGATTCTTTGAAGTTTTCTTCTTTCTGCAAAGTACATACCTGGGCCGGTTATCTATTATTTTGTTATAAATTATCTCCAAGTTTAGTGGCTTAAGTGACAAATAGTCCTTGTCTCCTGGGTTGTGGGGGCCAGGCATCTGGCTGCTCTTGCTGGGTGGCTGTGGTTCAGGGGCTCTTGTGCGTTTGCAGCCAATGTGTCAGCTAGGCCTGGAGCCGTCTGAGGCTTGACTGGGAAGAGGGATCAGCTCCAAGCTCAGTCACTTGGTTGTTGGCAGGAGTCTCAGTTCCTCGCCATGTGAGCTTCGCCATATGGCTGCTTGACATGGCAGTTGGCTTCCCTCAAAGTGAGTGATGAGGGGGAGAGAGAGAGCGAGAGAGAGAGAGCGCCAAGATGGCGGCCACAGTGTCTCTTACAGCTTAGTCTCAGGGTGACAGGTCATACTTCTGCCACATTCTCTTGGTCACTTGGATGGCCCAGGGAAGGTCCCCACAGGGGGTGAGAACCAGAAGACAGCTATCATGGAGGTGGGCCACACAGTACTGGCTCTGAAGTTCCACTTTGTGGTTTGTGCTGGAGGCTCTTATCAAATGTCCATCTGTCCGTCCTTGCCCTCTTGTTGCCAAGTTGTGCATCAAGCTGAAGGAAGTGGGGTGTGTGGGACTCTATGAGGCACTGGCAGACTCTCTATTTGGGTTCTTCCAGACCCTGTTGTCAAGTCAAAATAAAAACCAAAAAAGCCCGGGGATGTAGCTCAATGTGAAGGCCTGGATTCAATCCCCAGTACCACAAAACAAAGAAAGAAAGAAACAAAAAACTTGAATCATCTGTGCACAGGTGGACCCTGATCCTGTGGGGACAGGAGTGGTACAGTGCTCCTCAGAAGCACCCTGTTGGTGCTGTGGTGCTGGAGCTGGGGTGCTTTGTTTATACCCCTTGAGGTCCAGAGTAAACGCCTGGGCACGCCACCTGCCACAAGAGGGCAGAGCAGACTTTTGAGGCTGAGGAGCCCTGTGAAACTGGCCTTAATCTGCAGGAACACAGAGGTGACTCGACCGGAGGGACTGGAGAGGCCCTGGGTGGACACCTGCTTTTCCCTGCATGTGCAGTCTGTCTGTAGGTCTTTTCTCAGGGAGCTTCTAGACTCTCCAGGGAAGCACCCTGATCCCTGCCTGGACATTTTCATGTCTGTTCCTGGAGGTGGCAGGGGAGGTGGCCGGTGGGCTGCACCCTCGAGGTGGGGGCTTCATCCCTCCTCTGTTCAATGGGTGTGACTCCAAGCTCTGTGAGCCTGACATCCTCTGGGATGCTCCGGACCATCCCTACACCCAGCACTACACTCCAGACCACTTCTGCATCCTCCCTCCACCCCCAGGTCAGCTTTGTGTCTGGTGCTGCACTGCTCTGGAGGTGGGAAGTGGGGCAAGTGACCCAGGTGGGGTGCAGGGCCCCGAGGCCTGGTCTGGGTGGCATCTGACATCCTCCTCTTTGTAGGAGGTGGGCTGGGGGCCTGGGGTGCTGTCTTGGGCTGTGCCCCATGGATGTGAGGTGACCCTGGGCTTCTGAGGCTGAGGAAGCAGCTAAGAGCTGACTCTTGCCCTGAGATTCCCCAGCATCTGATGGTGACAGTGTGGGGAAGGCAGCTATGTTTAGGAATAATGACTCTGTCTTGTGCAGAAGCATTAAGCCATCCTCCCCGGCAGCTGTGCACATTAGTGAGAGGCATCCCCGACACAAGTGGCAGCGACGTCCTCGTGGGCTGTTTGCTGCTTTCCTGTGCAGAGGCCTGGGGCTTCATTGAGGCAGGGAAGCCATGGCCACAGTTGATGAACCTGCTGCTGCCATTGCCATGGGCAGGCAGGAGGTGCCCAGGGGGTGAGAAGAGCTCAGTTCACAATGGTTATCCAAACCTCCTGATGCCAGCCTGGGTTCTGGATGTCCGTGTTGTGGCTCAGCCACAGAGAGGTTGACACACACACACACACACACACACACACACACACACACACACACGTGCTTGTGAAAATGCCATGGAAGACATAAAGCTGAGAAGGGTCAGGGTCCATCTGTCCACTGGCCTCCACTGGCAGGGTAGATGCCTTAGTTAGTTTAGTGTTGCTGAGACAAAATTACTGACCCCCAGAGTTAAGGGAGGAAAGGTTTGTTTGGCTCACAGTTTGTAGAGGTTTCAGTCCATAGTCAGTTGTCTCCAAGGCGGGGCGGTCTGGCAAAGGGGCATCACAGAGGAGAAACAGTCCATGGCAGGGTAGGCAGGAGGCTGCAAGCTTCCCTTTCCCTTTTATCCTATCCAGGCTACAAGCCCTTTGGGTGGTGGTGCCACCCACACCCAGGGTGGGCTTCCATTATCCACACCCAGAACTATGATAAACCAATTAGTGGGCTAATCCAGCACTATACACCCTTAATCCACATCCACACAACCTAGATCTAGCCACCTCTGAAAAGCCCCCACTATGACTGCATGAGGCTTTGGGGGGGACATCTAGATAAAAGCCATAACAGTGGGGTACTTCTATTTTACCCTGTGTGTGGGGTGGTCACTTCTGCTAAGGCAACACTGTGCAAAGACCAGAGTCAGTCACCTGGATAGGTAGTGTAGATATCTTGGGAAGAACATTCTGATGGGTTGGGATGTGCAAAGGTCATGGGGCAGGAAGGTGCTGGGCAGGGTGGAGGGAGTGAGGGGGCTGGTAAAACAGACTGAAGCCAGAAATGAAAATAGATATGTGGTGATTGGGGCAGCAGGTAAGTAGATCAGTTTGGCCTGTGGAGAACTCATTTTGCTTTTTCTTCTTTTTTAAACTGAAGTATAACTGACATGTAATAAAATACAGATCTTGATAGACAGGAAGAAGTAGCCAGGTTCTGTTGGAGAAGTGGGGTGGGGAGCTCCAGGCCACAATAGCTGCCCCAGCATGTGGGGGACCTGTATTCTGTGTAGCACTTTCACTGGATGAAGGGGCTCAAGGTGGCCGGAAGTTCCTGGTCCTGAAGCCCCTGAGGTCCCTCCTCATTTGTGGTGTCCTTGCAGTGGGGCATGGCCTGCTGGTCCCTGCAAAGGCTGAAAGAACAGCCGAAATGCAGAGTGGGGCTCCTGAGGGGCTGCTGGGAGCGCCTGGTCTGCCAGGGTCCCCCCTCCCTTTCTCTGTAATGGGCACTGTCTCCTCCGCCAATCCCGTGCTCTGACTCAGTTTCTGGGCTTTCCTTAGATCGGCTGCTGGCAGATGAGATGGCTCCAGCTTTACAAAACTCTACCCCCAGCCCAGGTGTGTAATTGGGGCCTCTGACCCGCCTTCCAAGGGGTGGTCAACGTCTGAGCAATACCAGCTATGCAAGCTCTGGTCGGAGCCTCTTGGTCTCAGATATGGGATAGAGACAGTAGGAGAGGCTCAAAGGAACAATCAGTTGTGCACTTGGACACATGAAAGACACGCTGAGGTTTCCTTTTACAGGAAGAGAGTGGCTGGGGGTGACAGTGGGAGACAAGAGGTTGAAACCCCTCATGATGACAGGGGCCAAGAAGGAGGCCAGGAGGTGAAGAGGAGAAATGGGAGTGCAGGAGAGAATATTGGGGGGCGGGTAGAACAGGCCCTGGGTGGAAGGAAGGCTGAAAGGAGATACAATGTGTTTCTCAAGGATGGCAAATTATTGCAGATGCCTTTTGAGTTCCTGACAAAGCTGCCCCATGCCAGGTGGATGCACACGCTATCCATCTCTTTATTCACTTGGCAGCTGGATTCTGGGCCCCTTGATGGATCCCCGCTGCCCTCACTCGGTGGCGTCTCCTTGCCAGAGGCCAGAGCAGCCTTCATCCTGGAGGTAGCCCTATGTCCCCAGTGCAGGAGGCCGAGACTTAGTGACCCAAGTGATATCAGGGGATGCCCTGCGGGCCAGAATGTTCGGGGACTCCTAGCCGACTTAGGGTAGGAGCAGAGGCGTGAGAGAAGGGGTGGCCTGAAGGAGCGAGGCTGAATTGTGAGTGGTCCTGGCCTCAGCTGTGTGGCTAGGGGTCGTGGTGGTGATGGGCTGGGCTGGTTTTCCTGGAGTCCCTGGGATTCCCAGTCTCTGTGTCCACCATGTGTAGAGGTCGCGTTTTAGCTGGGAATCGTGCATTAGCTCTACTTCTGGCTATTTTCTGGGTAGTTTCCTCCTGCACATATTTGTGCAAATTGAGTCTGTAAAGAGGCTTTCTTTCTCTAATGTACATTTTCTGCAAAATGGTGGCTTGGTCTTCTGCCTGGAAGCAACCTTGCTGTCTGCCTAACCCTGTGCTATGGTGGTCAGGGGTTTCTGTCTTCTTTTGTTACTGACCTGGAACCAGGTGTCCCTGCACAGGAGAATGCATGGCCTGGAACACTGTGTCTCGTGAGGTCTATGTCCCCCACACTCCACCTACCTGGCAGGCCCGGGGCTTTTACTCTTCGTGTGAGGACAACGATCCTGTTCTGAAAGAGGACCTGGAGAAATCATTCTAGAGTTAGATTCCTTATCTCCTTCCACAACACTCCAAGCAGAGATCGCCTGCTGGGAAAGTCAGCCCCCGGGGGATGTCACCACACAGCAGTAAATTTAGCTGTCCCGGGCTCTTTGCTGTAACGGTGAATAAGCCTTGGAATGTCTTGTCCTTCTTGCTGGGGGGCTTTTGGCCACCAACAAGGGGATCATCCATGGGGGGTCTGGGCCACAAGGGGACCTGGGCTGGGCTTTAAGTCAGGAGGTGTCAGCTGGGCTCCGAGGAGGCTGGAGACAGGTCAGCCATGTAGGTGCCACTGAGCCTCTGTGGTGGGGCAGGGGAGGCTCTGGACACCGAGGCTGGGGCGTGTTCTTGGCTGGCAGGGCTCTGTGATTGCTGTCCCCATTGCTGTTGGGAAAGTGATACTGTCTGGACTCCACAGGGAAGGGCCAAGGGAGACCCTGCTCCGCCCTGTCCTGGGCCTGCTCCCGGGCCTCCGCCTCTGCCAACTCTGTAGCTTTCCTCTGTGACCTTGGGCACAATCACCTGCTGAGCAATGTGTGGCCTTCTAAGGCATCATTGAACCTCTGGACTTGCAGTTGGTGTCAGAAGTGAGGGTGGCCTTGTGGTCTGTCCACCCCTTCGTGGTGTAGGCATGCAGGGGACTCCCTGCTGTCTCTGCATCCCTGACCCTGGAATGAGCTACTTCCCAGCTGGCTCTCCCCTGGCACCCTCCCCAGTCCATTCCTGCTTCACCAGCACCAGGTTTTGGCACTGACGCTGCAATCATGTCCTCGCCTCTGAGCCCCTGCTCTGAGCTGCATTTGCGTGGTGTCCGGAGGCTGGTGCGTGGCCAGTGCAGACACCATCAGGCCTCAGCTGATCTCCCCGGAGCCTGTGTTCTTCCTCAGCCTGCCGCGCCCGGTTCCTGTGGTCTGAGGAGCACACCTGAGCTCTACCGGCTGCAGGGCCATCTCAGGGCTGTCCTTTGGCTCTTCTTCCTGCCTGGAACCCCCCTAGAAGACCTCTGTAATATTCTATCTATCTATCTATCTATTCTATCTATTTATCTATCTGTCTGTCTGTCTTGTTATCCTGGCTCATGACTCCCACAGTCCTTGTTATTTCCTAAAACACTAGAATGATAAGCATATCTTCTGTTATAACATTGGGGAAATTTCAACCTCAGAAAGCAAAATCCCTCTACCCTTCTGCGCTCCTCCACCTGCTCCTTTTCCTCTCCAAGGCAACCATATAAACCAGAATTTCTCCTTCCCAAGGTGAGTCACAGAAACTAAAAAGACACTCTAATCTCGAACCACCTTCTTGTCCTGGAGTTGATCATAAAGAAAACTGCTCTTCCTCGTCTGAGCCTAGGACCCCCATTTTCAAAGGGCTCCTGCCCATCCCCAGGAGGGAGGAATGCTGCACAGAGAGGATGAGAGGAATCTGCACACACTGGCCCCGCTGGGTCCCCACCCAGTCTGCTTGCACCGACCAGAGCCTTTGTGTCGAATTCCATTTCTACACAGCTGTCCACGCTCAGCTGTGCCTGGGTGATGACACTCCACGAAACCCCAGAGGACAGGGCTCAGGACCTTCCAGACAGCTGACCAGCAGATGCTCCCTGGAAGGGAACAAGAACACATTCATCTGCCAGAAGGGGCGCACCTCAGCCCCACAGGGATCCTTCCACATCATCCGACCTTGAGTATCTCAGTGGCTCTTTAATTGTCCCTTTAAATATCCTTTATGGTAAACCACTGAATGTGTTTCCTTGAGT
>NW_004624801.1:8726516-8820748 GCF_000247695.1 Heterocephalus glaber | reverse complement strand
TGTAGGTGATCCGGAAGTCTGTTTTTGAGGCTTGTTTATGTGTCTTCTCATTTCCACGGGGCAGGGGGTGCTTCTGGAGCCCACGCGGCTCACCTTCTCTGCCCTAGGAGCGTGGGATGGCGGTGGGGGAGTTTCCTTCTGGGTGCTGGGACCGGCTCAGCTTCTCTGCCCTAGGAGCATGAGATGGCCTCCTCTGCCATCTTGGCACCAGGGGGTTCCCTCCTAGCTCCCTTTAGGGTGGACTCACACATCATTATGATCCCTTTTCCTGTGGATTGCCTGACATTCTCCCAGAGCAGGACCTCACATGCTCTATTTGCTGTTGTAGATCTTCCACACTGCACGTGGTGACTCCCCAAACCACACCGCTGAAGCGCACCAAATGGCCCTCTGCATGGCCGCCCTGTGGCTAACTCTTGCTCCATAATTGGGGGTGTTCCAGCTGACTTGACCAAACTCCCCCACAGTCCAGTCCTAACTGTACTCCTCTGGCTCCTGCTAGTTCCTCTGTCTTCCTGGGGCCTGGTCCCCTTGATTCCTTCCTTGGTCCAGCCCTTTCCCAGCTGGGTTATGTGGCCCTCATTGTAGCACAGTGGCCAGGGGTGGGAAGGGCCAGACTGGAGTCCAGCATGTGTCATCATAGCCCACAGAACTCTGCATGGTCTTCAAGCAGTGGGAAGGGCAGGCCAGGATGTGGCTCAGAGCCTTCCAGGAGGATGGGGGCTTCCACTGGGCCACCCCTGGCTTCTGCCTGGTCTGTGCTCAGTATGGTAGGAATGTGTTCCCCAACTTTCATGTATTGGAAACTTGGTCCCCAATGAAACAGTGTTGAGAGCTGGGACTGTTGGAAGTGATGGATCATGATGAGTCTGTGCTCAAGAATGGATTAATCCATTCAAAATGGCTGGGTTATGGAGAGAGTAACTCTGTTACAAAGTCGGCCTACCTCAGGCATGTTTGCTTGCCTCATCAAGGCCTGCCCTCCGCCATGTTACATGCAGCAGGAAGACACTCACTGGATGTGGAGAAGATGCTGTTGCCCTGCTCTTGGGCCCTCTAGCCTCCAGAACTGTGAGCTGAATAAACTTCTTTTCTTTATGAATTACCCAGTCTCAGGTATTTTGTTGTAACAACAGATATCAGGCTGAGACAATCCCTTCCCTGTCACCAGTGACAGAAGGGTCATTGCCAGCCAGGCAGTGAGGGGTTCAGCCCTAGTACCCCATCCAATTCCAGATTCTCTGGGATATCTTTGTCAATTTTTGATATCAAGATTATGCCAGCCTCACAAAACATAATGGGGAGGTGCTCAATTACCTCTATTTTCTACAACAGTATCACTAAGATTATTTGTTCCTTAAATGTATTCAAGAATTCACTAGTAAAACCATCTAGGCCTGAAATTTTCTTCCTAGGAAGGCTTTTGATAATTTATTTAATTTTGACTCAGATTTTCTATTTTATGTCAGTTGTATTTTCATGGAGTGTGTTACCTTACCAAAGTTGTTGGATGTATTGGCACAGAATTTTTGCTAGTATTCCACACTTGATCTTAGCCGAAAGGCCGAGAAGCGCTAATATTCCATTATTAACTTTTTGAGATCTGCAGTTTCTCTAGAGACACAACTTCACTCATGTTCTGCTTTTTTTTTTTAATCTTTTCTGAGAACTACCTTTTGCCTTTTAAAATTTTTCTCTTTAGTTTCTTCACTTCATCAGTTTCTGCTGTTACCCTTATTATTTCTTTGCTTTTATTGACTCTGGGTTTACATTACTCTTATTTTTTAAAGTTTCTTAAGAACCATAGTTCACTGACTTGAGACTTTTCTAATATAAGTGTTATAACTAAATTTTTCTCTAAGCATTTTTAGTACATTCCACAGATTTTTATTTTTCTATTCATTTTTATTCAGTTTGAAATATTTTATAGTATCCCTTGTGATTTCTTCTTTGACCCATGGAATCTTTGGGAATATATTGTTTAAATCCAAAAATTTTGTGGGTTTTTTCTATATATTTTATCATCATACTTTTTAATTTACTTCTATCTGGTCAGAAAACATATTCAGTAAGATTTAAATTTCCAAAATGTGTCAAACTTTTAAAAAATGACCTAACTTGGTGAATATATTAGGGTTCTATGTCAATGAAGTCAAGGTGGTTAATGCTGTTATTCAGGTCCTTTATTTCCATACTGATTTTCTTGAGAGAGTTGTTAGAATATACAACTATGATTGTGGTTTTTTTGTTTTAATTGATTCAAATTTTCCCTTATATAATTTGAAATTCTATCATCAGGTCCTGCATATTGTGAATTTTATATTCTTCAAAAAAGTTAGCAATTCTGTCATTTTGAGGTGACATTCTTTATCTCTGTTGGTGTCTTTTGTCTTCAAATCTGGTTTATCGGATATTAATGTTACCCACACAGGCTTCTTATGCTTATTGTTTGCATGGTATCACATTAATCAACTTTTACTTTCAGTTTGTCTTTGTAGCTGAAAACTTCCTTTTAACTGGAAGGTTTAGTCCATTCATATTTAATGTAATTACTGATAAACCAGAATAAATCTTTTCATTATTTGCTATTTGTTTTTGCCTTGTTTCTTTTTCATTCATTCCTCCTTTTTGCCTTGATATAAATTTTATTTGTCTTAGTATTCCACTTTAATTTGTAGATTTGGCTTTGTTTTTTGTCTGGTTTTTGTTTTTTGGTTTTTTTTGGTACTGGGGATTGAACTCGGGTCCTTGTGCTTGCGCAGCAGGCGGCGAAACCACTGAGCTAAATCCCCGGCCCTGTAGATTTGGCTTTGTAACTTTATCTGGTGCACTTTTAAAACATTGAATACTTTAGGAATTACTTTGACATGCAAAGCCCGTGACAAGGTGGAATGACATCTTGCTTTTGGGGAGAGACAGATTTTCTGGTGCTGAGTCCTTGGCCACTTCAATGTCTAGTTTTAGGTGAGAATAAATGGGCAAAGGTGAGAAAGTGCTTGATTAAGCCAAAATATACCTAAGAGTATTCATATTCTTTGCCCACTTAAAAAATCAGGTTGTTCTGTTGTTGTTGTCCTTGTTGTTTGGGTTCCTCATGTAATTTGGATATTAACCCCTTATCAGATGTATGGTTTTTCAAATATTTTCTCTAATTTTGTAAATCTGAGATTTGTTGACTATTTCCTTTGCTGGGCAGAACCTTTTATCTGGATGCAATTTCACTTGTTGATTTTTGCTTTTGTTGCCTGTGCTTTTGATGTTCTATTAAAAAATGATTGCCCAGACCATTGTGAAGAAGTTTTCTCCTTGTAGTTTTATGGTTTCAGGTCTTATATTTGAGTCTTTAAGCCGTTATGAATTGATTTTTGCATATGGTGTGAGTTAAGAGCTCAATTTCATCCTTCTGCATGTTTTCATCCAGTTTTCCAGTCCTTCCTTACTGTGTCTTCTTGACACTCTTGGCAAAGATCAGTTGACCATTGTCTGAGTTACTTTTCTTGTTGCTGAGACAAAATGCCTGACAACCACAAGTTAAAGGAGGAAAGGTTTATTTTGGCTCAGAGTTTGTAGAGGTTTTAGTCCATAGTTAGCTGGCTGCAAGGCAGGGCAGTCTGGCAGAGGGGCATCTCAGAGGAGAAACAATCCATGGCAGAGCAGGCAGGAGGCAGCAAGCAGCAAACAACCAGCCTTTCCCTTTTATCCCACCCAGGCTACAATCTGTTTGGGTGGTGCTGCCCACACCCAAGGTGGGGCTTCTGTCTTCAGTAAATTCATTCAGCCACACCCAGAACTATGCTAATTCCAATAAGTGGGCTAATCCAGTACCATACCCTCTTAATCCCAGTATCAGACACCCTAGATCCAGCAAGCTCCAAAAATCCCCACCTATTAGTGCATGAAGCTTTGGAGAGGACATTTAGAAGCAAGAATAACAACTACAGATGGGGTGACTTATTTATGGGCTCTTAATGTTGTTCTTTCAATCAATAAATTTTTTTTATTCCAATACCATATTATTTTGGTTAATGTATCTTTGTGATATATTTGTGTCTTCTTTAATTTCCTTTATCAATGTTTTATAATTTTCAATATATAAGCCTTTCATCTCTTTGGTTAAATTTAAAACATTTTTGTTGTGGGCTGGGGCTTTAGCTCAGTGGTTCTGCCACCTGCCTTGCAAGTGCAAGGACCCAAGTTCCATCCCTGGTACCAAAAAAAAAAAACAACCCCAAACAAACAAACAAACAAAAATTTTTGTTGCTATTGTGAAGGGAATCCCTTTCTTAATTTACTTTTTAGATGATTTGTTATCTTCATATAGAAATGCAAGTAAGTTTTTATGTTGATTTTGTTTCCTGCAACTTTTCTGAAGTTTATTCTAGTAAGTTTTTGTAGTTATTAGGTTTTAGGATTTTTTTTTACATATGTGATTGTGTCATCTGAAAACAGAGATGTTACTTCTTCCTTTTTGGTTTGGATGCCATTTATTTATTTATTTATTTATTTATCATTTCTAATTGCTCTGCAGAGGACTTGCAGTACAATGTTAGATGTGGCAAGAATATCTTTGCCTTATATGAAAGTGTCTAGCTCTTCTCATTGATTATGATGTTAGCTGTGGGCTTTTCATATGTGGGCTTATTGTTGAGGAAAGCTCCTTCCATACCTGTCTTACTGGGAGTTTTTATCATGAGTAGATGTTGGACTTTGTCTGATTGAGCATTTTCATTGCACTGATGTGTGGCTCCCATCATTTTGTTGATGTGGTTTGTCACATTGATTGATTTGCATAGGTTGAATCATCCTTGCTTTCCAGGGACAATCTCATTTGGTCATGGTGCGTACAATTTTTTTAGTGCGCTGTTAAATTCAGTACTGTTCACCCAGGATATTGGCCTTAAGTTTTCATTTCTTGTGGTATTTTTGTTTGGCTCTGTTATCCAGGTGAGACAAGTTTAGAAGTTTCCTCTTCTATTTTTTGGAAGAGTTTAAGGACAGTTGGTACTAATTCTTCTCAGGATGTTGGGGAGAATTCATCTGGGAATCATCTGGTCCTGGACTTTCCTCTGTTGGGAGGTTTTTGTTTGTTTGTTTGTTTGTTTTGGTATCGGGGATCAAACTCAGGATCTTGCGCTTTCGAGGCAGGCGCCGTGTCACTGAGCTAAATCTCCGGCCCTGTTGGGAGGTTTTGATGACTGACTCGAGCTCCTTCATTATTTGATCCAGTCTCGGTAGATTGGTTGTAGGAATTTGTTCATTTCTTCCATATCACCCAATCTGTTGGTTTAATTGTTCATAATAATCTCTTATGATTCTTTTTATTTTGAAGGCACTCATTGTAATATCTACTCTTTTATTTTGATTTTATTTATTTGAGTCTTCTCTTTTTTTTCTTTTTAGCCTGGCTAAGGATTTCTTGTTTTATTAAAAAAACTTAGTTTTGTTGATCTTTTCTATTTGGTGTTTGACTTATATCTGTTTTGTTCTTTATTATTTTTCTCCTGATAACTTCGGGTTTATTTTTCTTTTTGTAATTCTTTGAGATATAAAGTTAAGCTGTTTGAGAAAGCCTTTTTAAGGTAGTTATTTATTGCTGTAAATGTTCCTCTTAGCTCTGATTTTGCTTTGCCTGAGAATTTCAGTATGTTTTGTTTACATTTTCATTTGTCTTATGATATTAAAATTTCCTTTTGATTTTCTCTGTGACCCAGTGGTTGTTTGAGAGTGTGTTGTTTAGTTTCAATGTATTTTTGAATTTTCCTGTTTTCTTACTACTATTGATTCCTAGTTTCACTCCATTGTGATTGGAACAGAGGGTTGGAGTGATTTTGATCTTCTTGAATCTGTTACGATGTTTTCTGATACCAACATCTATCCTATGCCATGTGAGATACTGAATGCACGGCCAGTGATGTGGGAAGCAATAGAATTTACCAACAGTCAAGGAATATAGGAAAGACAAGAGTTTATTTAGATCAGAGTACTCTGTCAAACAGGACAGCAGGAGAGTTTCAAGAGAGGAACTGCTTGTCAGGGTGAGTGGTTGGGCTCTTTATAAGGGATTGAAGATGTGGGAAAGGGTCTGGGTTGGTGAGTGTAGATATCTCAGAAATGCATGTTCTGGGGGCATCCTGCTCCTTGTTAATCTTTAGGAGCACCTGCATTGTGTCTAAAATTGTACATCAAAGTTGCAAATTGACAAGTTCACTTACTTGGGCCTGGAAGAAGGCCCCTTTGCACTGTGGGAAAGATTTATGTTTATCTCAGGCTGTTTTTGGTTAGTGTTAGTGCATAACCTTATGCCTGCTTGGTGTGCACTAGGCAGGATTGCTTTCAAGGGGGAGGTGTGTGAAGGGTTTTAACCCTTTTGTTGCTGAAGGACAATTGCCACATCTTGGGGAATGTTTCTTGTGCACCTGAGAAGAATGTGCCTTCTGGTTTTGGTGGACTTCTCATGTGTCTGCTGGGTCCATTTGGCCTGTAGTGTTGTTCAGCTCTGCTGCCTCCCTGTTGATTTTCTGTCTGAGCATTCATTATACAGAACAGGGAATCAACATCTCCTACTATTATTGTGTTTCTGTCCTTCTGATTTCAGATCTGCCAGTAATTACTTTATATATTCAGATGTTTTGATGTTGGATGTGTATGTGTTTATAGTTATTATATCTTCCTGTTCAATTAACCTCTTTATAATTGATGATCATCATTGTCTCTTGTGACAGTTTTGGGCCTAAAGTCTATTTTGTTTGATACACACGTTGCCACCTCTGTTCCCCCTTGGTTTACATTTGCACGGAGAATCTTTCCATGCCTCTATTTAAGCGTTTGCGTGTCCTTAATGCCAAAATGAGTCTCTGGCAGGCAGCAGATTGTTTGATCTTGATTTTGTGTGTGGGTGGGTGTGGTACTTGGAATTGAAACAAGGATCTTCACACTGAACTACACTCCCAGTCTTTTAAAATTTTTTAATTTTGCAACAAGGTCTTGCTAAGTTGCTGAGTTGCCCAGGCTGAGCTCAAACTTGTGATCTTTCTGACTGAGCTTCCCAGAGTATTGGACTCACAGGTGTGTGCTACTATACCTAACTGAATATTGTTCCTTTTAAAATCCATTCAGCCACCCTGTCTTTTGCTGGAGAATTTAATCCATTTACACTTAAAGTAATTCTTGACAGGTAGGACTTACTCTTGCCATTTTGTTAATTGCTTTCTGACTTTTTTGTAGTTCTTTTATCTTTTTCTTTCTTGCTGTTTTCAATTGTGGTTTGATGATTCTTTGTCGTGGTATTCTTTGATTCCTTACTCTTTATCTTTTGTGTACCTACTGAGGATTTTCCTTTTGGTTATGGTTATAAGAACATCTTATGGTTATAATAGTCTATTTTAAGCCCATAATACCTTGTCTTCAATCACATACAGAAACTCTTCACTTACAGTCATAAAACTATTTTAAAGCAAAAATCTCTCTTAAAGCCATTTTTTTTATGAAAACAGTATTTGCTCATGGCAAAAACAGAGCAATATAGAAAAGTTATAAAACAGGAACTGAGAGGTCTCTGGCTGACTTATTTTCTTGAATCCCCATTCCTATGGTCCAATGGTAAAGTTGTTCATGAATTTTTCACATACATATACATATATGTATATATATTCCTCCAAAAATATGTCACACTTCAGCATTCGCTGTACTAATAAATGTACTAATAAAGCTCATGGCCACCACTTTGAGCACCTCTTGGAATTGTAGAGGCCAAAGGTAACTTGTATCAATCTCATGATGTCTCAATCAATTTAGCATTAAAGTAGTTATACAAGTTTTTCTTTTCCTGATGTATACTTTTTTGGTGAACTCTGTATTATATAATTACATACCCTCCCCTCAATGGGATTTCATGTATATTGTTCTAGATTTTATTTTCAATTACACTATATTGTGGACATGCTGTCTGTTGTGTTTTACATCTGAACCCCCCCCCCCCAACCCTTATGAGCTCAAAGGCTGAGCTTTTGGGAGGTGATTGGATCATGGGGCTGATAGCTGACCTGCTGTTAGGAGCCAGGGCCTGGTCAGAAGAGGTGGTCACTGGGGGCATGACCTGGAAGGGTTTGTCTTCTTCCTCTGCTGCTCCTTTCACTCTCTCTGCTTCCTGGTCACTTTGCCACAAGCAGCTTGGCTCCACTCAGGCCCTTCCACCATGTTACTCCTGCCCTGCAGCCAGCTGACTACTGACTGAAACCTCTACGAACTGACCTAAAATCAACCTCTCCTTTCTTAAGTTGTGTCCGTGATGAGGAAAGTAAGGAAGACAGTGTCCCATCAGCACACATAGCTCTGCCTTGCTTTAAACCACGATGTCCCATGATCTACTTCCTAGTGGGTGGACACTCCCCTTCCCATAGTGTACTTCCTGTGAGTATAAAAACAACTGTACTTATATGTTGTACATATGTCTTGGCTTTCTTGTGAGGATCAATCAGTGGGATGGATTCCTGGAAGTGCAACTGTTAGGTCACCCACATTTAAAAATTAATAAATACCAAATATCCCTCCAACAAAAGGTTTTACCAGCTTATAGTCATATCTACTGAAACAGAAGGTGTCTTTTAACTCAGACCTTGCCTATGCTGGATAGCTGTAAACATTCTGGCACTAAACATTAATCCTTGAATCTTGCCGTTTAGGAGCCCTATAATTAAGAGTGGTATCTTTTCCTAGTTCATGGTCATTTGTAATTTTCTATGAAGTGGCTCTTTTTCTATTGGTTGCTTTTTTACTTATTAATTTCCCAGAACTTTTTGTTTGTGAAGGAAACTCATCATTTGTTCTATGTGGTGCAGACCTCTCCTCTACTAACTTTGTTTATGGTATATTTTTTCCTTATACTGAAGGGGTTATTGATTAGTCAAAATTATTTTCCTTTTTGGGCTTCTAAATGTTATGTAGGGTTCAATGATTCTGCACTCTATGACTTTTAAATCATCCATCATATCACTGGCTGGTGACAGTGACTTTCTCAGTCTCCCTAGGCTCACTCTTTGGATCCTGGGGTTAGTTAGGGGGAATGCAGTAGCAAACATGGGTGCACCTGCCAGGGAAGCCCCCAGGGACCAGGCTCCAGGGCTTGTAGGAGAGGCAGTGGTCAGGCTGCCACATGGTACCATCAAACATATGGTCCCTCATGCCAGGGCTGAGCATGAAGGCTGAGCTCTGGGAGCAGAAGCCTTCCCTACCTGCTCTGACCTTCCCCTGAGCCTCTGGGCCTGCCTCATCCATACCTGATAGCTAAGCCCTGAATCACAGCAACAGACAATTTTAGAGCCGGAAGAAGCCTTAGGGATCGTCATATCAGTGCAAAATTTATAGTCAAGGAAACAGAAGCAAAGTTCAAGGACATAGACTGGGATGGGTAGACAGGAGGCCTAGAAGTTGCTAGGTCTTACTGAACCCAGCCGACCTCCCCTACCAGCCATGGCTTCAGGTGGAGCCGGTCGGTGGCCCTGGAGGCTCCCCAAGGATGGCCGGGGCTCCTGCATCTGTATCCTGCGGAGAACAGACAAGCTGAACATAAGAGCTTTGCAAACCCATCAAAGGGCTACTGGGAATTCTGGGGTCCTAGGGCACCACTGAGGACCAAGCAGGCCTCAACCCCAGCAGGGTTGACCTTGTGTTGGAGAAGGCTTTTGAGTCCCCTGAGATGGAATGGGAGCAAAGAGGTGCATTAGCTTTTCCTGCCTGGGACAAAATAGCTGAAACCCACAATGTAAGGGAGGAGACATCGAAATGTCTGGCTGGCTCCAGAGCAGAAACATCATGGCAGAAGGGCGTGGTGGAGCAAAGTTGCTCACTTCATGGTGGCCGGGAAGCAGAGCACAGGGCGAGTTTTCAGGAGAGACAGACCTTCCACAGGCAGGTCCCAGCGGCCCACCTCCTCCAGCCGGGCCCCACCCCTTCACAGCACTCTCAGCTGTGACATCAGGGACACCCACGCAGGAGTTTATCACCCTCACGATCCAGTCACCCCTGCAGGAGTCTCTCAGTCAGTCAAGTTGGCGATGCAGGTTAAAACTGGCACGGCAGGCAGTGGGGACGAGGAGAGGGGCCCAGTCCTTCCTGCTCAGCAGTGGCACAGGACAGGTGTGAGGGGCTCCGTCTTCTTCTGGGCTCCTGACTATCACCACCACTCCGATCCCCAGACCAGATGCCCAAAGTCAGGGGAACCTACATGGCTTCCGCCTTCCTAGCTTTAATTACAGATTTAAAGCACACCTGGTCTCCACCTGGCTGTGAAGCCTACAGAGTCACAGAGTTTAAAAAATAGCCGTGGGAGTCCAGCAGGGGCCAAGTCGCTGGTAGCAGAAGCAGCATCAGCAAGGCATGGGAACAGGTTGCTGCCTCTGTGTGCTCCTGGTCCCGGGAATCGGTTCTGCAGCTCCTCTGCCAGGACCCCAGGGGCCACAAGGTATAGGTGTGGACCCCCCACCCCACCCCCAGGCTCCTCCAACCCTTCCTGCAGCATGGGGGCAGGGATGGGCCACACGAAGGCTGAGCCCACTTTCACTGGGGCTTCTGTACACACAGAAGTGGGGGAAGAGGGTGCCTGTATCACCTGGGTGCTTGGCTGGGGTGCTGTAACACTGGACACCCCCACCTCCTGCCAAGGCACAAGGAGAGTGTGGTGCAGTAGGAGGTCTGAGGTTATCTGGAGGTGTGTGTGTGTGAGAGAGAGAGAGAGAGAGAGAGACAGAGACAGAGACAGAAGGGGAGAGAGAGAGAGAGCGAGCGCGAGAGAGCACTCCTGCTGGCACATCACCTTCCCTTCAGCGGGGAGTGAGCTGAGCCAGACATCTGTCCGTCTTCTCCCTTCCTGAGGACCTGAGGGCTCTGCACAGCTCTGGAGACTGAGCCCAAATCCCCAGCCCTGATGGCCTCCCGGCCCTGACCTCACAGTGGACACCGGCTGGGACAGTGGACACTGTGGCTGCTCCCCCTGTGGCGTCACACACAGTGCCATGGGACCCAGAATAGCTCTGTGTGGCGGTGACCTGGCTGCAGTGCTGACATGACTGGTGTGGGTCCCACGTGGGAACTCGGCCCTGGAGGGGCTCTGTCAGCAGGGGCCTGGGGCGCCCCATCTCAGCTGTTCCCCTTCAAGCTGGGCTCATGGCTTTCCAGAGAGCCTGGGGAATGCAAGCTCTGGACTCTGGAGGCCTCACAGTGGCAACCTGTGAGTAGCACCAGGTCTCAAACATGGTCCTGGCAGCTCCTTCAGGGTCTGTTCTGGAGAGCAGCATCCCCTCTGAGGCTGTACCAGGTTCCAGCTCCCTACCGGATCCCAGCTTGGCATCTCTGCTCTGGGTGGAAGCATCTCATTTCTGTTCTGTTTCTACCTGAGAACCAGGCCTTTTAGACTCATGCATTCCAAGGAGGGCATTGGTCCTCTGGTCTCTCATTCAAATGTGTGCGTGGCCAGCAGTGGCCCTGGGTGACAGACAGCAGCAAAGAAAGCAGGCAGAGGTCAGGGCACACAGGGAATGACTTTCCATTTACTGTAGAGACACCAAGTGTCCTGGGGACTCAGAGAAGGACTGTGTGGCATTCCAGGGGGACCAGCCTCCCACCCAGGCCCAGCCTCTCTGTCATCTTCCTGTGTTTCTGGGAACACCCAGCCCTCCTTGCCTCCTGTCCCCTCAGCTGTATTGACATGCGACTCCTGCTAGACGTGACCCCCGGGGTGGTGGAGAACCCTCTACAACGAATCAAGGCCATTCATGCTTTCAAATATTAAATTCTGTCCATAATATTAAATAATTTCCTCTTCAGTGATCCCAGTAAATTTAATTAGCTCTTGTTCTCCCAATAGAGTTGTCTCTCTGTTTCTGAAATGTTGTGTTCATGGGGAAGGAGGCTGTGGGCTGGTGGTATTCGGGGTGGACTGCGGCCTGGCTGCAGGAGCCCAGGGCGTCAGCTGCCGGGTGCTCAGGGCCCTGGGGTGGAGAGGCCAGGGACACAGAGCTCTGAAATCTGTCCATGCATTCTTGGGAGATTTACAAGTGCAGTTCTGGGGCCCCAGGGAGCTGGCATTCTTCTTCTGGTGGGAGCAGAGGGGGCCACTTGTCCATGTCCTGTCACCAGAGCCATGAAAACCAACCCCCATTCAGCATTCACCTTGCCACCCTGGGCTCTGGGAGGCTGGGACAGCCTTCTGAGGGAGCTGGCACCTCTGCGGAGCATAAAGCGGCTCACTGGGAGAGGCCACAGGTATGGCCAGGCACAGTCAGTGCCTCCTGGGAATGGCTGTGATGGGCCAAAGCTTCGGAGTTGTGGCTCCTTGGCTCCCCTGGTCCTTTGGTTCCTGTGTCTTCTGCCCCATGCTGGTGCTGAGCACCCATCCCCAGCCTCCCTGGGTGGGAAGGTCCTGGTCTCAGAAGGGCAGGAGGGAGCACTGAGGGATGACACCCTCTCCTGGATCCCGACCCCAGCTTGTAAGCTCAGGTCTGGATCCTTGGCCATCTCCAAAGTCAGCTCCATCCTCGCTGGGTTGAAGAACAACTGGCTTTCTTCCCAGGGTCTCCTCACTGCCCACGTCATGTTCTTGCCCAAGGGGTTGCTCCAGGACTCTTCAGACCCACAGCAGACCCTGCAGCATCTCTCGAAAAGTCCAGGGTGCATGTGGTGATGCAAAGACCTGAGAGTTCCTTCTCCACATGCGCAGTGATTCCCAGCGGGGCTGCACGCTGGAGTCCCTGGGGAGGCTTCGTGTGCCCCTCTCAGAGTCCCACCCTGGAGGGTCAGCTGTGCCTGGTGCAGCTGCTGCCTGGACATCCACGTTTTATAGTCTCCCAGGTAAATCTGGATGGAGGAGCTAAGTCTCAGCAATAGCGGAGACCCCTGTCTGTGCAGCTGGAAGACTGTGGACCCCGTCCTGGGCCGGGTCTCTCCTGCTCTCTCCCCGTCCAGAGGGAAACCCTGGCACTGCTTATCTCAGGCACTCAGTTTCCTTATCTGTAAATTGAGGACAAGAAGGCTGACCCCATGATACTATTCTGAGGGTTAAATGAGAAAATACCTGTTAGGTGCCTTGCTCATAAGAGGCGCCAGTAAATACCATTTACTATTCATCTCCTGATTCATGACCTTTAAAAACGCTTATTTTATAAAGGTGAAATTTCCAGAACTTGGGTTCAAATAATGATTGCTGGGTGTGGGTGCCTGGAGGAGTCAGATGGAGGGTGAGAAATATCCCTGCAGCGTCCATCAGTCCCCACCGTGCAGGGAAAGCTCCTTCCTGCGTGAAGCCAGCAAAGCAATTTAAAACATAATCTGAAGAGGAGTGGTCAAGAGGTCATATCCGGCACCATGTGACGGACACTTCCTCCTGGAGCAAATAAAGCCGTCTGGTCTTTCCTTCACAGCATGGCTTGACTCGGGCCACTGAGAGACAAATAAAAAACCACGGCAGCAAGAAGAAGTCTCCCAGTGGGGCAGTGATTTATTTGCATAATTAGTGTGGTGTCCTGTCCATCTGCACTGGAGGGACTATGTGCTCTACTGACCCCTCTTCCTAAGGCACTCGCTCTGTGTGCCTCTCCGTTGAAGGCACAAGGGTCGGCCCACGTTCTTGAGTACTGTAAAGCCTTCTGAGTAGAACCCACCTTTACTGGGAGCTGGCTTCTCATCCTCCTTCTTTTCCTTCTCTTCTTTCCCTTGGGACATGGGGCAATAAACTGCCTCTGTAATATTTCTGATCGAAGTTTTAAAAAAAATTTACTCGTGTTTTTCCTGATTACAAATGCAACTCAGAGCCAACATAATAAATGTACATTATGCAATAAAATTAAAAAAAATAAAGCCAAACCACTCGTTGTCTGCTGGCACAGAGGTGATGGCTGCCGGCCCTGGGAGTGTGTCTTCTAACCTTGTTGACAGGACTGCAAGTAAGTATATTTGGGATTTCGGTGCATTTGGCTTCATAAACCTGTTCATTTGGCGCTTTATAAATCCCTTGCTATGGCATTCAGAATTCTTCGATGGTAGGATTTTTAATGAGTGCACAAATTATTTACCAAGCACCCTAGAGTTGGATGGTTTAGTTTGTTTTCAATCTTTTGATGTTATAGGCAATGTTGCAAATATTCTAGTACATTAATCTTTCAAGATAAATCTTCGAATGTGTTTCTGAGATTTTCCTTAGGGTAAATTCCTACAAGTAGAATTGCTGAGTTAAAGGTTAAACGCATTTCAAAAGCTTTTGATCTGAGTACAGTCTGCCCTCCAGAAAGATGAGCGTAACTTCGAATCCCTCCAGCGTGTGTGGGAGAGGGTCCCTTCTCAGCATGCCAGGTACATGGAGGACAATCAGCATTTTCAAAGACTGGCAAGGGGGGCTGGGAGGGAGATGGAAGTGTGTTTCTGTTTTGATTTGTATCACTGTGGTGACTGGTGAGATGCTACATTTTTTCCTGCATTGGGGTCATTTTAAAGATTTTTTTGGTGAGGTACCTCTTCAAGTCCCTGTCTGCTGCAGCCTCCTTCAGCATATGTGCTCGTCTTTGGTATTTAAAGATGGTGTTGGAGGGAGACGATGGCCGTGTTACTGTGTGGACAAAAATATTGATAGATGATGGGGAGGCTCCTCTGTGGGTGGAGTGTTTCCTCCTGTTTTTCTTAGAGCACTTGCCATGTGGCACGGTCAGCGAGCTGTCTCCCCATCTGCCTCTCCACACCACCTCCCGAGGGTAAGGGCAGTGTGGATTGGCTCACGTGATTCCTTGAATCAGTGAATGAAGGAGACAACAAATGAGCAGCTGC
This sequence comes from Heterocephalus glaber, assembly GCF_000247695.1. The sequence goes on along the minus strand of NW_004624801.1, from coordinate 8,805,940 downwards.
CTTCATGGGATAAATGGCAAAGTTGTCCACAAAGGTGGGGTGGGACTTTGTCCTGGTTTTCACAGGACACTTGGTCAGATGTCAAAAGCAACATCTATGCAGCTTACCTCCCAGCTTCATCCAGATGGAAAAAATCATTTTTGGTGACGATATAAATGTGGCTAAACGCATGGCCAGCTCTAAGAATGGGGCCTTCAGTGGGTTAGAAATGAATTTTCTCTGAAGTGACTGTCCAGAGGCAGGTGACCAAACTCCAGAAGGTCCCCTAGAGACCTGGGTCCTACCCTCTCAGGGTTCCCCATCCTTAGGGTGTTGCCCTTACATGATTAGTCGAAGATGACTCACAGTTCCCTGTGTTCCAAGCCTCTGGGGGAGACAGTGTGAGATGCTCTCCCCTGCAGACATGAGCCAGGCCTGTAGATGTCACTTTCTTGCCCATGCTATTGACCAAGCACAATCATGTGATCAGAACCTAGCTGTAAGGGAAGCTGGGTATTATCTTGGGCAATGAAGTGCCAGGCTCACTACTGGGGGCTCTGGTAGTACACAAGAAAGGAGCTTGGATACAGGGGCTAGGAACACCCCCACTGAAAATGAGAAGACATTCCTAGTCTCTACTGCTGATGTTGATATTCATATTAAACAGCCCCAGGGTTTTTTCCCTGGCAGAGGGGCAGAAGCTTACTAGGCTTGTCTGCCAAAGCAGGGCAAGGACATTGAGTATTCAGCTCAGGCTGGGGAGGAAGGCCATCCTCCTGTTTTTCCTAATATGAAGTGTGCACTGGACAGGAAGTCCTCTTGCCCAGGCTGGACTGGGGTGTGTGGGCTGTTAGAAGAAGCAAGTTCCTGAAGGGAAGTTTCTCATCTAACCCCTGGCAGTGGTCTGTTTGTGTTTCCTTTTACACTCCCATGCCCCTTTACTCATACCCAAACTATGAATTCATATGATTGTCACTCTTACTCTGGTCATGTCAATGACCTATTTTCCACTAACTATTCATTAACACACCTTTCTCCTACAGCAACCACAGAAATGTAAACAGCTCTTCATCCCCCCCCCCAACCAAAACCCCTGTCTCCCCATGGTACAATGGCCCCAGGTGTGTGTGTGTGTGTGCCGGGGGGGGGTGAGTAGGTAAGGGATGGGGAAGAGGAGGTCTCATGCCTGTCCCTGCTCAGTTCATATGTTTAAAAAAATAAAAATTCATGTCCATATGAATGTTCAAAGCAGATTGATTTGTAAGAGTTCTAAACTGGAAATTACTCAAATGCATACCAACTACAGATAAGCACATCCCAAATAGAGTATTGCTTGGCAATGAAAAAGGAACACACTATTGCTATATGCAACCACGTGGATCCTTCTCAGGATAGGAATGCCCCCTGACTGGTGGCTCCCTGTGAGCTGCAGGGCACAGGCCTTCTCTTCCCAGGTGACCACAGTGAGCACAGGACAATGCAGGTCACATGGAAATCTGGGAAGGAGACAGGGAACATGGAGGACTGAGATGATACCAGGTACTAGGACAGGTTAGCTGTCAGATGGGATCTTAATTTAGGCAGACTTTCCTGGCAGGCATGGCCAAGAGTACAGTTACCCAGACGATGCTCCACTCCTGGCTGCTCTGGCCACTGGGGGGCTCTAAGGATGCATCTTGGTGTGGCATGGAGCAGGGTGCTCATGTTCTCAGCTTCCCTTGCAGCTGGGGTTGGCTATGAGGTTCAGACTTTGCCAACCAGATATGTCCCTGGTTGACCTGAATTCGAGAGCTGGTGGGTCACCAGGGAAACAGGTGGTGCCTCGGCTCGCTCTTGGGGAAGCTGTGGTAGGGACGGTTGAGGTGTTACACGTGGTGTGGAGGTGGCAAATGACATCTTCCAGGGCTGCCTGTCTCTGGCAGGCAGGCTTATCCCAGGGATCAGGTCAAGCTCTTCTCTGCAGTTTCAACTCGGGATGATGGATGCGTCAGGTGGCAGAACCTAAGCAAAAGGCAGAAGCTCCTGGGTTAAACTTCCTAGGAGTAGGTGAAGAGGCCACCGACCCTCTTTGGATGTGTGTGCCCAGGACCACTGTGGAAGCAGCAGCAGGAGATGAGGCTGCACGTGGCCAGGACAGCAGGGGATGGATGAGCAGGAGACCCATTCGGGAGGGGATCGTCACCCCGGGGGCAGTCCAGCCAGCACAGGGTGCTCCGAGGATCTCCTGCAATCCCAGGAGGTGTCCGGGTGGGCAGGGTGGTTCCTGAGAGACCCCTGCAGGACTGTGTATGCTGCACACATGTGGGAGCGTGGTTGTGCGGTGTGCGTGCGAGTGCCCGAGTTTGGTGTGGCCTGATGGCGCAAGAAGGAACCATTGTCACTGTTCTCCTTATTCCCGCATTTCTCCGGAAGCTGGAAGCCGACTCAGTCACTGAGGGGAGGACGCTTTCCCACTCTGCAGGCCTGGAGCGGGCGGGCTGGCACTGGAGCGGACTTGGGCAACGCCCTGTCCGTGGGGGATGATGAGTGAGATTCTGTGGTCCTAGGCCTTCCCACCCTGAACTTTGTCTCTGTCTGGTAACAGAATGCTTGTAGTGATGTGAAGGTGTGCACCCCAGTTCATGCCCACTGGAACCTCAGAATATGGCCTTATTTGGAAATAAGGTTTGGGCAGCCTGAGTAGCTAAGATGAAGTCATCGTGGGGTGGGGTGGGCCCCAATTCCAGTGTCTGATGTCCTTCTGTGGGGAAGAGGAGGCACAGACAGAGGTCACATGAGGATGGAGGCCAAGATGGGCGCTAAGCCCAGAAGCTTAGAGGGGAGGCAGGGGATGGATTCTCCCCACCACCTTTGTGGGGAGCCTGGCCCTGCTGACACCTTCGGTTGGACTTCTGGCCTCCAGAAATGCTAGGGAATACCTTTCTGGGTTTTGCTTATTTGCTTTGTGGTACTGGGGATTGAACTCAGAGGCTTTGCACTGAGCTACATCCCCAGCCCTTTTTAAAATTTTGAGGTGGTGTAATGCTAACTCGCTAAGTTGCCCAGGCTGGGCTAGAACTTGGGATCCTCCTGCTTCAGGCTCCCAGAGTGCTGAGATTAAGCTACCAATCTGGTACCCTTTGTTGTAGTTGTGTCAGGCACAGGACCCTGATCAGTCCTTCCGCCCCTGCCCCAGGCAGTCTGCACCTCATTGTAGTGCAAGCTCTGTAGGTTTTACCCTCACAGCTCGGCAGAACTTAAAATCAAATGGAAAATTCTTGCTATTTTTTCATGATGCCATGTCCCCCCACCTTTTTCTTTTAGAAGTGTTTGATGTTCATCATCAATATTTTAACATCCACGAACGTTTTAACAAGATTAGGGCTTGGCTGGAGCTGTAAGGACGACGCATGTGCATTTCTTGCCTGGTCTCACTCCTGGGAGCACAGAGCCAGACGTGGGCCCTCATTATCTTCCGGCTCCATTTCCCTGCATCCTCCCCCAGGGTCTCTTTCATTTCTCCTTCTGCTCCTCCTCCTCCTCCTCCTCCTCCTCCTCTCCAGGCTTCTGAACCTAGTTTACATTTGCTTCTTGCTGAAGGTGATGCAGGAATGGGGGGGCATGCTCATTAAAATTCAGACGTTTTGCATGCACAATTCTGAACACCTGGACCTTGGGAAAAAGAGGAATCAGACTGATTTTCCAGTGTGTTTCCAGATGTTTCTTATCACGTGGGCTCCCGCTCTTCTCCATCCTCCAGAAAATCCATTTGTCCAAAGGATGTGCGCTCCGCCAGCGGACGCAGCCAGCATCGCCTTCCTGTCCTGACTTCTGCTCAGCACATTCGCACAAAAGGGCCAGGAGCTGGCTCTGCTCCGGCCTTCTTTCCCAGGATTGCCGGGGTTGCCTAGCAATCTGACACCACCCTGCTGCCACTGCAGACCCATGGTTTGGGTCGAGTTTTCCTGTTTTTTAATTTGTGCTCTGGCTGGGTACTATTGTGCCAGCATAGGCTGAGCTCGAAGACGTGGTGCAGGTGCGGCTCAGAATAGGTGGATCTGAGAGGCTGGAGAGGAATGTGCTGACCCCTGAGGAGGCTGCTGAACCTGTCCTGGGAGGCTCTGGGCTCCGGCTGGAGTCTCAGCTGTCAGAGTTGGACGATGCCTCCGAAAACCTCACTCATCCATCCCCTTGCAGAATGGAGAACAACTGGGACTAATATGGAACCACATACTTTGTTCTTTCAGTACTTGGAATTGAACCTAGGGCCTTCACACTGAGCTATATCCCCAGCCCTTTTTCTGTTTTTTATTTTAAGGTAGTGTCTCACTAACTCACCAAGTTGTCCAAGCTGGGCTCAAACTTGTTATCCTCCTGCCTCAGCCTCCCAGAGAGCTGGGATTACAGATATGCATCACCATGCCTGGCTCCTACTCTCTTAAATAAAATAAGCTATCAAGACAAGAGGACCCATGTGACCTTGCAGATACACTGCCTGGTCCCTACATGGCAGTGGCCAAGGGTGGGTGCCATGCCTGAAGTGTGTCTAGAAGGCCTCCATGCCCTGGGCCTTAGTCGTCTCCTGGTCTGTGATGTCAGAGGCCACACGAAGCGACTGTGAATTTGCTCCCAGCCATGATGACTTCTTTGACAGTGAAAGCACAGTAGCAGATGACATCACCAAGGAAAAGGAGGAGGAGGAGGAGGAGGAGGAGGAGGAGGGAGGAGGAGGAGGCAGAGCGAGGCCTGGTGCCCGAGTCTGGAGAAGCAGGGAGAGATAGATGGAGGAACCTGAACAGCAGGCTCAGGGGAGAGGAGCTACAGGGGGCCACAGCGGGGGTTACAGGAAGGTTCTAGAGAGGAGCCAGTGGCCAGGCCACCTGCCCGTGGGCACCAACGAGAGAGCACAGGCTGGGCTGCTCGCTGGCTGGGCTGCTCCTGGTCCCCCCACCTCCAGCATCTCTGTTGGGGGACAGGGAGGGGAAGGTGGCCTGGGGACTTGGGATGTCCTGAAAGGGTAGGAGGAGCAAAAGACAGGCTGGGAGGAGCCAGAACATGGGAGGAGACCCAGAAGAGGGAGCAGGAAGACAGCAGACACAGCAGGAAGGAAGGAAGCCAGCCCTGAAAGCCAGGTGGTGGCCTCTGGGCCAAACTGTGCTCCTCTGCTGGGAGAAGGCACAGGCATCCAGGGCCAGGGGACTTAGGGGTGGTCGCTGAGGTGCAAATCTGCCGCCCGAGGCTAAGCAGGCTGGTGTGGGGAGAGGAGCACCTCTTGCCCCCTCAGCTGCCAGGTCACCGGGGCTCCTGTCTGGCAGCTGGGCCTGTGACATCATTGCTAAGGGGAGCTGGTTGGTGCCCCGGCCTCCAAGGGGTGCCACTGTGTGTTCCGTGGAGCCCAAGAGCCCTGTGGGGTAGAAGCTTCTGCACAGGAGCACTAGCGGGGTCTTCGGGTGATCCATTACACCAGGTCAGGTGGGCCCTGCCTGGGTGGGAGCCGTCAGGACTGGTGTCCACCATGCTGCAGGCCTGCACTGGGGGCAGGAATACAAACCTGTGTGTGTGTGTGTGTGTGTGTGTGTGTGAGAGAGAGAGACAGAGGGAGAGAAAGAGAGACAAGGAGGTCTAGGCTGCATTAGGCGAACATAATTCACTCTGTGGAGCCTAGTGAAGTGGTACACACCTGTAATCCCAGCACTCGGGGAGCCTGAGGCAGGCAGATACAAAGTGGAGCCCAGCCCGGGGAACTTAGTGATTTAATGAGACCCTGTCTCAAAGTAAAAACAAAAACAAAAAGACTTGAGAAGGCAGCTCAGTGAGAAGGTCCCACGTTTAATCCCCAGAACCACAAAAATAAATAAAATAAAATGAAATAAAATAAAATTAGACCACTTGGGCAACCTGGTACCAGATGTAACATAATCTCCGCAGCAGCCTGTGGTATTGCTTATCTGTGGGCCTAACGTTAAAAGCTGGTGATGGGAAAGAAGCCCCCTCATACCCTGTTTTCCTCAAACATTTTACCCTATTTTTGTGCTGTCATTAACTTCCAGAGTGGATGTGCATGGTGATGGAGACAGAAGCTGACCTTCGGTGTCCTCTCTGCCCAAGGTGCCTTTGGGCTGCTGTTCCTAGAGGGAGGGGCCTGGGAGGAGACAAAGGGAAAGGTCTTGGACCTCAGTTGCCCAGCAATTTTCAAGAGACCCTTTTCGAGAGTAAGCAGGGCATAAGGGGTCCTGGGGAAAGGAGACGCCAGCTGGGGTGCCTGGCTGGGTGCTGGGTGGGGTAAGCAGCTGATCTGCCTTTCTGTTTCCTAGCTCACGGTGACCTCCTTCCCATTTCTAAGAGTGGGTCAAGGTAGGAGACCTCTGAGGGCTGAAATGTGTCCAGCCTATATCAGTTGTGCTGCAGAGAGAGAGGAGGGGGAACTCCATCTCAGCCTGGCCTCTGAGTACAGAGAAGATTCTAGGCCAGGTTTTTACGGTGTCAAAAGCATTTCACTGACGACAGCCCTCGATGTGTCTGTGCCCTGGACAGTTGGCTTGTCTGGTTTCCCTGCTCTCATTTAGACGATGGCTTCTTGCCTAGTGCACATCTGCCCTCTTGTCATCTCTTCTCACTGTCCTGTGCACCTGTCCCTCTTGTTTTCTTAGTGGAGCCCCTGTTTTCTCTCTCCCTTGTTGCCCTCTTTCATGTTCTCCTTCTTTGTTTTGTTGGAGCACATCCTGCAGTAGCTGGAAGATGGCACACAGGAAATAATATTTTTGACACTTTGCCTATTCAAACGTCTTTATTTTAATTCACATTTTATTGTCGTTTTGATTAAGTAAAAGATTCTAGGCCAGAAATCACTATCTGTTGGCGTTTTGAAGGCATACTGTGTTGTTTGTTAGCTTGCCCTGCTGTTGCTGTTGAAAATTCAGGAGTCACTCTCACCCTTGCTCTTTTTCATAGTGCTTGGAAACCTGAGGGAACTTTCTCTATTTTCTATTATAATATGCCTTGATGTGGGTCAATTTCCATCCATTGTGTGTAGAATTTGAAAACTCATTCTCATTTCTGGGAACATTTCTTGAATTAAATAGTTTGTGATTCTCATTCACCCCCCAGCCCGCCGCCCCAGGATTCTTTTGTGTAGTTTGAATGTGGCATCTAATTTTTCCTCCTTTCTTTCTTTTTTCCTCTTTGTCTTTTTGCTGTGCCTTCTGGGACATTCGCTTACTTTTATCTTCCAACCAGTCTGTTGAGTTTTTTTTTTTTTTGCTTACTTTTATCTTCCAACCAGTCTGTTGAGTTTTTTTTTTTTTGTTTCGGCTCTCATGCTTTTAATTTCCCAGCCCTTTTTGTTCTCTAAATGTTCTCCTTAAAATAGCATCCTGCTCTTGGTTCTGGGATGCAATATCTCCTCTGATCTCTTCGAGGATATTAAATACGGCTATTTCTGATATTTTCTCCTCCTTGCCTAAGTCTGTTTCTTCAAAGATCCCCCCTCACCTGCCCCTACCCTGGTGGTTGTCTTGTTGGGTTTTCTCTTCAGGGTTGTCTGAAGGGCTCAAATGAGCTCGAGGGAGGCAGCTTGGGGCTGGGTGGGCTTGTGCTGGGGCTTCCCTCTGGAGAGACTGACTGGGGTCTTGGCTGAGGAATGGCAAAGCTGTCTCTTTACATTTCCTCTTGGTGAGCGTCAGTTTCCTCTGGAAGACTCCCCTGGATGCTGACACAGAGGGTGAAGGTCAGAGTGTCGGTGCTGTGGGGCAGGGAGAGGTTTCTCTTTCAGGATGCCCTTCTCTCCTTGTTTTGGGGCCCCAGAAAAAGCCTGCAGGACCATCTAGTCCTCTCTAGGGTTCTGGGGCCCCTTGTACAGGTACCTGGACTGCTGGTTCTGAGCCTTCGAAGTTTTTGCTTGCCATTTCCATGGGCTGTGCCCTCCTGCCTTGACTTTTCTGAAGCCTACAGCTGATTACTGTTGCCTTTCTTCTGCTCTCCAGTACCTGGGGATTTTCACCTTTAAAAAAAAAAATCTCTTTTTGTAGTTTTAGGAGGTTTTCACAGAGAGCAAAGTGGTCTGTGTGCTGAGTTGTCAGCCTGACCAAACCTCCCTTTGTTTCTTTTCTAAACGTTACTGCAAAGGACTATTCCCAGTTCTGCCCCACACGCTAGCGTCTTTAAAAATAAAGTTTCCAAATTAGAGGTGGTACCCCCAGGGGAAGGCTCCCTGGTTGGCCCCAGTGTGAGGATGCACGGACTGGACCTGACACCCTTCTCTGGGCAGACTCCTGTGGACAGCAGCTGGGACTGAAGGGCAAGCACCCTGGGGTCTGTCCCCAAGGGGCACCCGGGCAGGCAGGTGCTACAGCTGTTTTTCTGCAGGCACCAACTACAATTCCTGTCTGGCCGTCTGCACGGGCTGACTGCATGCCCAGCTCTGGGATGGGATGGGTGGAGTTTGGTGTTGTTTTTAAAGCATTTCCAGAATGACCTGGAGGAGTGATGATGGGGACTTGCAAGTCACAGTTCTCCACTCTTGCACCTGCTCACAGCGGTACCAGGGACATATGCCCTGCCACTTCCTAGCAGTTGCAGCTGTGTGGGTAGCTGGAGACCTCACTCTTTGGGAGGCTTCTGGGAGGAGATTCTGGAGAACAAGGGGACCTGCCAGATAGGAAGGACTCCCAGGCAGGAAGAACGTGGACGAGGGGGACAAGGACACTGCAGCACAGAGAGGCCATAGACAGGTGAGTGATGGGGTGTGGGTGGGCCCAGCCACCAGTCATAGGCCGCAAAAGCCTGGGCCATCTGACAGCAGAGGACAGAGAGAGCCAATTAGGTCTTTTGAGTAGGGAATGTGCCATTTCCAATCTGGGGCTGGGGAAAGTTCACTCAACCAAGCAGCTGCTTCCCTCGAAGACAAGGCATTTATCTGGTGTTTAGCTGCAGGGCCCAGCAGCTGACTTGGAATTGTAGAGCATGATTCCCACCGGTCAAGACAGATCAATGGCCCAGATAGGCCGAAGGGCCAGAAATTAAAAGCATTAACCTCGTGAGTGGGCAGCAGCCACTTGTCTTGGGCTCTGTCTCTCCTTGCTCTGCAGGGAAGGCAGCCACCAGCTCGAGCCCGAGCCCAAGCCCGAGCCCGAGCCCCAGCACAGGACCACACACCCCTCTCCTTATGGCTCCAGACCTTTCAGGCTCCCCCTAATTCTCTTTCTGCCTCGCACAGTAAAGCAGTACGGTCAGGTGCAAGGAGGCATCTGATTGTTCTAGAAGTAGCGCCCAGGAGTCAAGGCAACCTGGGGACAGCTTTTTCATTGGTTTGTTTTGAGATGGGAAAGGTCCTTGAGGGATGCTGCCCAGTTCCCCTGAACAGGACTGGCACCATTGTCTCTAGTTTTAGAAGTGTCTGGGGCCTGTTTAAACCCATTTGGGTCGTCCTGGGGACATCCAGGCCCCTTGTCTACCTCTGGTGTCGAATGCCAAGGCCTGAGCCACTTGCCCTTCCTGGGTCTCATCCTGCCAGCCCAGAGGATCCAGCTACTTCCCAGTCTCTGGTCCCCAATCCCAAGTCTAGAGATGCATAGCAGGTCCCCTTACCGTGGGTTGAGACAGGATGTCCCGACTCCCCCCATTTTAGGCAAATCCTAAACTGACCTGGGTGGAAATGTTGAAGGTGGTCCGATTGGCCAATCTGGACAACCACTATGGCTGGGTTTGGAGTCGGCGGGATTACTCCATTCTGAGGGCAGGAAGACACTATTAAAGGTCCTGAGGTGGGAGAGGGCTGTGGGTAGTGAAAGAGGCGGCCATGAAGAGCAGCTGGGGAGGGGATGTCCATCCTTGTGGCTCTATGACCAAGTCGCATTTTGGGGCATCTCTGGCAAGTCTCAGAAATAGAGGCAGGAGTGTACTGGGGGACGGGGGGGGGCACTGTTACGGGCTGCCTGGGCGGGTCTCACCGCGATCCATCTGAGTGGGGCAGGGAGGAGAGGCGGCAACCTGGGCGGTGCTTGAGGGGACCAGGGCCGGCACTGGGCTCTGGGGCGCCCTGTGCGTCGCCCATCACTTTATGCCCCCTGCTCCACTGGGCTGACTCTGCGGCCGGCCGCCAGAGTGCGTCCCCACTCAGCCCGCCGGGAGCCCTCCCCCACCCCCGGCCTCCCCACCACCCGTGCCCCCTCCCTCCTCCAGCACGCGCTGCGCGCTCCGCCTGAGCCGCCGCGTGCTGCTGCCGCCTTCTCGCTCCAGCCGAGCCAGCCAGAGGAACGAGAGAGCGAGGGTGGGGGGGGGGAGCGCGAGAGAGGCGAGGCGAGGAGAGGAGGAGCGGAAAGGAGAAGAGCGGAGGAGCAACGGCGGTAGCGCGGAGCCTCCCAGGACAGCGGCGCGGCGCGGCCCCCGGCAGCTCGCGTGGTCGTTGGAGACGCCGCTGCCGCCGCCCCAGCCCGGCCTCTCGCGCCCCTCGCCGCCGGCTCGCTGGTGTGGCCGGGATGAAGCCGGGGCATGGCCGCCGGGACCCCATCACCTGCTGCGGGGAACGTTGAGCCCGTGAGTAGCTCGACTCTGCCGCACGCCTCGCCCTGCGGCTGTCAGCACCATTGCCACGCTTGGGCTGGGGGTGGGAGCAGCGCTCGAGGAGGGGCGCACCGGACCCCGCAGCGGGAGGCGGGGCTGCAGAGCCTGGCCAGGGACCCGCGACCCGCGACCCGCACCGACCAGAGGTCGCGCTGGGAGGGGTGGTGCCCTTGGGGTCAGAGGTCCCCGCGCAGGGTCGGGGCGCGTGTGCCCGCAGGGGACCAGGAGGCGATTTTGTGAATGGGAAGGCCCGGGTCAGGCTCTATGGAGACACCGGGGAGTCCCGCGCGCTGCGTGACCGTGTCGGCAGCGGCAGCGGCACAATGCCCGGCTCGGGGAACTCCCCGGCGGGGGAGGCCGAGGCGCACGGAGATCCCGGCCCGCGGGTCGAGTCCGGGGAGACGGCCCAGGCTGCACGCAGGCCCGAGGGAGTCCTGACTGGGTGATCCTTTGGGAGAGTCGCCGGAAAGGTGGATGACCCTAAGGAGCTGTGGGAAGAAAGGGGCTCCTCGGGTCCCTAAGGAGGACCAGGGCCTTGGCGCCGCGGAGTGCGCGGGGACAGAGCGGCGGGGGCGGGCTCGCGCGGGGCCCTCCAGGGGGCGGGGGGGGGAGCGCTCCCGGCCGCTGAGTCTGGAGAGCGGCTGAGCCAGACTCCGGCACGCGCCCAGGCTGCCTTCCCCGAGCCTCGACCGCCTCCCGAGCAGGTGCACCCCAGCTGGGAAGCCACGCCAGGGGGCCTGGCACGCCCCTGGCCCAAACTTTCTGCCCCGATGCCTGGGAAAGCGGCGAGGCTTGCCCTTTGGCCGGGGGTCTCCTGCGGTGTCTCGGGGCACGCGAGGCCGGCAGTCGTGCGGGGCTCTGGTTCGCAGCCTCACCCCTTACACCGAGGCGCGGAGCCTCCCCTGGCGCGCGGCCCCGCAGCGCCTGGCCAACCGGGGCCCGCACCCAGGCCGTGCGAGGACTTGAGACGCGGCGACCAGCGTCCTGAGGGGCCCGGGAACCCAGGGTCTCACGGGGAGTGTGGGCGGGATGTTCCTGGAGTCCGCTGGCTGGGCTGGGCTGGGCTGGGCTGGGGGCCAGCGAGGTGGGTCGAAACTCCTGGATGACCGAGCTGCCCACTTCTGCTCCTGCTTTCGGGAGGGACTCTTATTTAATGGTCCCTTTTAAAAGGACTCGGGGGGCCGCTAGTCCGGAGGCACGAGATACCGGGCGGTGCAGGCCGAGGGCTGGGGCGGAGGGATCCGTCCCTGGGAGAGTCCCCTCCTTCCGCAGCTGGAGATGAAGTCGCTTCTCTCGCTCGTGCTCGCCGGGTCGTTAATTTCCTGCCTCTAACGCCGACTTGGCTGGGGAGCCCAGGGCACTTAGCATGGAGCAGGTACGGGGCTCATGGAGTGGGGTCGTCTGTAATGAAGTCTTTTAGCCAGAAGCTGGCTTTGGTTTTACTAGTCTGCAAAAAATAATGAAAAAAAGAGTGTAAACATTGCGGCAGAGCGTGCTCATTAAGTGTGAATCGCGGACTCGGGGCGGATGTCTTAATTAGGCTGCGTTGTTAACGGGGATATTACACTAATTAAAACCAGACCCTCCAGGTGAGCGAAAATTGTGAAGGGTGAGGGGAGAAAGTTGTAGAGAAGGCGCGGGCTGATGAGAGCTGGGGGCTGGGGGGAGGGGGCCTGTGGAAGGCCTAGGGGCCGAGGGGCGCCTTCTTAGGGCCCGCCCCCGCCCTCGCCCCCTGCGGGCCAGGAGCTCCCTTCAGCGGATGCAAGCAAGGTGAACGGAGGCGCCACCCCGCCCCTCCCCGGGGACTGGAGGCCTCCCTGCGTGGGCGGGCGCCGGGCTCACCACGCACTCCTGGAAGCGATGCTTAACCCCTCATTTCCCGGCCAGGAGATTCTGGGAATGCTGGGCTGTCCCTGGGAGGGTGAGGTGGGGAACCTCAAAGAGGTTAAGGAACAGAGGCAAAAAGGCCGAGACAGCCCGGCGTGGCCGGCAGCTTCGTGCCAGGGGAGGGCTTGCCAGTGGCTGTGGGCTATGGGCTGGAGCTGTTATGGTTTTCTGGCCCGAATTCCCCCGTTTCTAACAGGACCCCCAGCCCCAGCATAGACGATTGCTCTGATCCACCTTCCCCAGGGCCCTGGGAGTGGGAAAGACCTGTATCCACCCACGACCTCGGTGGCCTCAGCAGAAGCCCAGAGTCCAGGAAAGTTCCCTTAGGGTCAGGCCCTGACACTGCTCCCCCTAGGCGCTAATGCTCTGTTTCCGAAGACCTAGGACAGAGCCGCAGCGGGCGGGTGTATTCCCTTCCCTTCCTGAGGCCTGGCTGGAAGAAGATGGCCCTGCCATGTGGCACGCAGCCGGCCAGCACCAAGGACAGGGCCAAGGGCTGGCGACACAGACCTAAGCCCTGGCCTTGGTAGGGGAAGGGGAGGGCTTTCCAGGCACATGCAGAGCCAGGCAGCCCAGGGCCAGCAAAGAGGTAATTACAGCGAGGAGGTACCTCCTAGCACTGAGGGAGCAGGCCTTGTCCTGCTCCTGCCGCTTCTCATCCCTGAACTAGGTGAAATGGAGAGAGAAATGGAGCTCCTGGTATCTAGGGATGAACTGGGCATGCGAGTGGTCAGAGAAAATGTTACCCCCAGCTCTGATCTTGAGCTTCGCCACGCTGGTTCAGCCTGGTGTTGCCTCTCCCCTGCAGCCTCCTTTGCTTTCCCTCCCACCTGCCCAAGGTCCCTTTGCTCTGACTGTGGAAGTTGCAGGTACCTTGCTCCTAAGCGCAGCATCTTGGTTGATTTACTCCTCTCCCATCAATGGCAGAGCGTTGTCTGAGTCATGCTTGTGGGATTAGGAGGGACAGCGTGCACAATGGTGCTCCCATCCTACCCAGAGGTGCTGGGGGTAGCGGGGCAGCGAGGGGAGAAGAACATGACCGTGGGCACAGAGCGACCATGCTGCGTGCGAAATTGAGATGTATTTTAGTGTCTGTGGCGTGGGGCTCACCTCCTCCAGCCCATCCGTGTGCCTGCAATCTTCGGTCGGTTGTCTCTCTGTGTTTATTTATTTCCTCGCTCCTGTTCGATACTCTGTTACAAAGACAAATGGAACCTGACACGCAGCTGACATGCAGTGAGGAATTTTTTATTTTTAAACAAGTGAAGGGGAAACTTTCTCCCTTCCACGCAGATGCTTCTCCCAGGGAGCCTGCCTCTCCCCAGTCCTCACCTGCAGCAGGCTGTGCTTCCGGCCTGGGTGCAATTTGGACACGTCCCGTTTGCACCTGCATCTTTTTGATTAGCTGCAGCTCCTCCCCTTGTTCTTTTATATTTTCCCAGCCTCATGCAACATTTAGATGGCAGAAACATCTTATTTTCTGCTGCCTCTCTGAAGTTGGTTCCTCTTGGAGCCATGGCTTTCTTTTCTATTTACAATATTCTGGCTCCACCTCCCTCTCTTAGTGTCTCCCTCTTTCCCCCTCTTCTTCTGTGTCCTCTTGGTGTAGGCATTTGTGTAATTCCTCCTTGTAGTGCCTGCGGGACTTGACTACGAGTTGGGTGGCGGTAAGAATGGAGTAAGTCCCTTTCAGTTGGACCTGCTCTGTGTTGGGGACCCAGAAACAGAGGATGAACATTCTTCCTTAGGAGGAGCCAAGCGTGGTGGCACGTGCCTGTAATCCTAGCACTTTGGGAGGCGAGGCATGATGATTGCAAATTGGAGCCCAATCTGGGCAACTTAGTGACTTAGTGAGATCCTGTCTCAGAATAAAAAAAGTAAAAAGGGCTGGGGATGTAGCGTAGTGCAAAGGCCCTGGGTTTAATTCCCAGGACTGAAAAGAAAACCCCTTAAAAACAAAAACAGGAAAATCCCTGTGGCCTATACTGACGTGGCTGGCACACCTCTTTGGTGCAGCGCACTTAGTAAATTAGCGTGCTATCACAGTTTCTCCAACGCTTAAGCTGACACCAAAACATGCCTTGGAAGGTGACTTGAGATAATAAAGAGTCTGTTACTTTATTTGAAAGTGTTTTGTCTGACAGCCCAGGGCAAGTTCACAGACTATAAATTGCACTTTGCAAAGTGGTGTGGGAAACTGGATGGAAGAGGCAGGACAGAGCGAGGGTCCGCCAGCAGGCTGGTGCTCATGGCCTGGGAAAGGACCATGGACCTCAGCATAGATAAGGGGTCTGGAGATGCGCTTCGTTGTGGAATGGGACATTTATGGCCATACTGACCACCATGTTTCTGTCCTCCAGTGGCAAGGAAGGGCTGGGCATCCTCACTGGGCCTTGAACCTTTGCCTGACCTGTGCAACCCAGGGGCCTATGGTCGTCTGCTGTGTGTCAGCTGGTCAGCCCCGTTCTCTAGGTCTCAGTGGGCAAGCTCCGAGGGGCCCTCCTTGCCCTCCTCCCTCTTACAGCCAGCTCTTTCTGCTGGAAATGCTGGCAGTGGAGGCCTTGCTGTCAGAGAGAGAAGGAGGCAGCCAAGCCAGAGGGAGGTGGGCCTGCCCGTGGAGGATCCCACTGGCCGGGGAGCAAGCTGTGGGCTCTGGGGGAATCTTTGGAAGGAACAACAAAATAAAACACAACGTCTCCTCTCATCTCCGCCCCTGTGTGGCCCGGGGATGGCTCTTGCTGATGACCCTGGCCATGCGGAGCTTGTGACTTTTCCTGTCACGCCACGCCAGGGTCCTCAGTGTCAACGGTTTTCTCTGAGGATGAAGTGCAGAGAGGTCCAAATGATTGTGGGTTTTCTTTGAAGGTTCAATTATCGAGGCCTGGAACATATTCCCAGAAGAGAAGGAAGGAGGGGAAGGCGTGTATTTTTAGCAGAACTTTACCCACTTATCACTTTGCTCGGAGGCAGTGCCAAGAGGGTTCTCCCACGATTCCAGGAGAGCTGCACGGTGCCTGGCCACCTCCTCCCTCCCTGCTGCTGTGCAGGGCTCCACACAACCCTAACCCTAACCCAGGACTCCTGCTCCCTGCTCAGGGCCTGGGTCACCCTTCTGGAAGTGTGGGGTCGTGCCAAAGAGCCCGAGGAGGGTCCAATAGTCAGCTTTGTCTAGTTTAGCCCTTTTAGAAACCAATCCTGTTTCAGATGCTGAAACTGCCTTGGCCCAGACACCTGCTCCCACCAGACCCTGCACGGTTTCAAGTCTCTTGGGGCGGGGGTTGAGACCATAACACGTACCTCGTGTACCAGAGAGAGGAGACTATGTGCCTTTATTTCCCCGTGGCATCTTGTCTTGCTTCAAAATTTCCCTCCAGTAAAATAAATAAGAAAACAAAAAGTGACCCAGGCCCCTAAAATCAAATTCTTACCTGTAGGGCCACTGATACGGCTGCGGAGGCTATGGACTGCACAAACCTAGGACACAGTCACATATCCAGCTGTGAACAGACAGAACACCAAGGACTGGGCCCCAGTGTTTTCTCCTCTGTGACACCAAATGAGACGGAGGAATGAAGATGTAGGCACACTGGCCCCTCTAATCTAGCTGCCTCCCCTGCTCCTCCTCCTTGAAATTCCCCAGGCAAAAGATGGTTCCTGGGTGAGGCCTTATGTGGCAGGAGAGTTTTCTTTTAGGCAAAGATAATGAGAACACAGAGAAGCAGGCTGTTCTCGGCAATGAAGTCTTTTTATATAAAACCGTCTGTTGAAGCCAAAAGGCATAAAGTATACTTGTATGAAAAGAGTGGATTCCATTTGGAGAAAGATTTAAAGAGGTGTACACACCTAGGCACATTTAGAAGTAAAACTTCAATGGTTGGAGATCCTTACTGAGTGCAAATGAGACAGCTCTCTAATGGTCTGAATAGGAAGTAACCAGTTTTTCCTGGAGCTTTGTCCTGAGGACGGGTGTGGGGTGAAGCTCTGGAGTCTGCACAAAGGAGCTGTTGAACACCATGAAATCAAAGCATCTTCCGCTGATAACTTCTTCCCCACCCCACCTGTTTCAGCCCCTACCCTCATCACCAGGACAAAACACCTGACCCCTACAGCGCCAGGAGGAGAGGTTTATTTTGGCTCACATTTTTATTCCCTGGTCTGCTGGCTCCGAGGCAGGACACCACAGCAGAGGGGCATGGCGGAGGAAAGCTGCTCACATCATGGCAGGAAGGAAGCCAAGAGTAAAGGGAAGAGCCAGGGAGGAAGATGCACCTTTCCAGGCCACGCCCACTGAGACCGGGCCCCCACCTCTCATCAGCAGGTCTGCTGGAGCAGAGCTGAGGTCCCGTCCTCTTCCAAAGCTCCGCCCACGAGTGCAGGAGGCTCTGGAGGGATGTGTAGATATAAACTATAACACCATTCCCTGGCCCTCTTTTTTGCTATTTACAACAGCAAGAAGGGCATTCTGCCCTCTGTCCAGCAGAGAGGTATTAAAATGACTTTTTAATATATGTGCTGCCGCCCACACCCTTGGGTCCCTGTGTCGCCTATCATTTTTCTATCCCAGAGATCAAAGGAGAATCTGAAAGCTGCTTGAGCTGGGTGGGCCATGGATAAGCTCCCGATGGCCTCCACGAGGCCCCAGGCCGCTCACCGTCAGGGTCCACCCATGTGATGCGTCACCCAGTTAGCTCTGGGAAGTGACTGTCTGGCAGCTCCCCTAAGAGTGTACGTCTCAGCCTCTCCCTGTGCCCCTCCACTGATATCTTTTAAGAGCCATTGACCCCTCACCCCGCTGCGGTTACATGCACATTTAGATGGAACACAGCTTCTGAACAAGGCTGAGCCTCTGAGCCCACTGGGGATGGACGCTGTACCTGTCAGAGCCAGGCATGAGACCAGACTCCGGGGAGTGGCAGGGTTGCCCATGGCATGTGGTGGAGAGGGGGCACAGACCTCCCAACTCTGTCACCCAGGGCAGGTGCCAGGAGCTCTCCTTGCTCAGCTGGGACACAGACTGTGTCATAGGCATAGCTGCGGGGCAGCTGTGCTGCATCTCTGTAGCCCGTGCCTGGTGTGGTGGGGACAGTGACCCTTGGTGCAGGCGCCTGTTAGAGGAGTGAGGCGAGGGTCAGGCCTGAGGAAGTGGGTTCTGAACTGTTTCATGGCTCAGGTAGATGATGTCATTTAAAAATGGCCCCAGGGGAGGTTGCCGGCCAGGGTGGGGGCCACTGTCCCTGCAGGCAAGATGGGGACATGAGAGGACCTCAGGAACTTGGGGAGCTGGATGGTCTCCAAGGAGGATCCCAGCACCTCCTGCTCTCAGGACCACCCTGTGGCCAAACAGGAAGGTGTGGGGTCCTGACTGGGAGGCTGTGGGCACACGGATCACCCTGGTCAGGGTATGCAGGGCGTGGTGGGCTCCAGTGTGTGGTGTGTTCCGGGGCCGGGCACTGCCTCCACTCATGTCTCCACTCCTGATGGGAGTCAGAGACACAGCGAGAGGGCGACAGCAGCCAGCGCCTTTGCCTTTGCAGGGGGCGTGGTCTTGGGTTATGAGCATGGGCCAGGTCCATGCCAGCTGATCTTCTATAATGGAAGGGAAGAAGAATCATGATCCTCCTTCTTCCACTTTCCCAACTCCTCTGAGCCTGTAGATTGAGACTCTGGCCCTTCCCACTCAGACTGAGCAGCTCTGTTCCACCCTGCCTTCGGCTTGGACATGCTTTTGGGTCTTGGGACTCAGTGCACAAAAAACCAAAGCACCGCTTCGCAAAGCCCATTAGGAACGAAGAGCAAGCCTGCACTGCTTCTCTGGAATATCGACTTTCCCGCACTGATGTGAGGCCATCATTAAGTGTGGCTCAGGGGCCTAATGCAGGGACAGCCGAGGGGGAGCCAGGGCCCAGGGTTTCCTGCTCAGGCTCCTGTGGACTGCAGGTGGGCACAGGATCTACGCCCTTCCTCGCTGCCTTTCCTTAAGCAATGTGTAACGAGACTGGCAGTGCTTGCTGCGGGCCTCAGAGTTGTGTTCTGCACGGGTACATTAGTCAAGTATTTTGGAATCTTAGCAAAACAGAGAAGTGCTGGAGAAACTTAAGGTGAGAATTATTGTTGTCAGTGGTGTAATATTATAATCAGCACTCCCAGACAGCCAGCATTACAGTGAGCTTTGTTGGGCAGAAGTCTGTTTGATACGGTGACAGCTTTGTACCTTTAGCTGAAGGTCAAGAGGAAGGAAGGAGAGAAGCCCGTACCCCTTCTCCTGATCCATACCGCTCTGGCTGTGGGGTTGGGGACAGCATTCTAGGACAACAAAAGGCGATCTTCCTGTGTGTACCCTTTGCTTCTCACCAGCAGATCTCTTTCTAGGACAGTGAAGAAGAATGCACACAGAACTTGCATTCTTTTGGTCCGCCAGCATCTGACTTTCTGCAAGTTTGCCCTTGTGTTGGAAAATACATGTCTAGCTATTTTTTGTGCATCAACAGTATTGCAATAATTGGCATTTGCCTTCCTGCCTTGTTCGTGCTTAAGCTACCAAAGGAATGTTGCAGAGGGCTTCCCCCAGGTTGAGCTCTCACTGTAAAAATTGGACTGCCTCCTTAGAACAGGCAAAACCAAATAACAGAACTGGCATTTGCATGTTAAAGACTCACCCCCCCCCCATGCTTTTCTTTCCTTATCAGAAGTCACCAAGGAGACTGACTTCAGGAGCACTAATTTCTCCCCCTTCCCAAATACGTTTTGCCCAAATCCTAAGAAGAAAACTCACAAGACTAGTCTTGGAAAATTTCAGTTCCCAAGGATAATTTTTCAGAAAGTCATGAGCATCAGCAAATGAAGGCTATAAAGGAAGTCTTTAGGTAATAATCGTAACTATAATGCTCGCCACTGTGAGATGCATTTTTATATACTAAAATTACAGAAAACAGCCAATCTGCTGCGGGGATGGAGGCTTGAGCCCTCCTGGGGCGTCAGCCAGAGGTGGGGATGACCTAGAGGACTGGACAGAGAATTAGTATCATGTTCCCACTCCAGGGCTCTCTTGGAGGATTGCCGGTGCGTTTGGACATCAGTCCAGGGAATGCTAGGTCCCCAAGGTCTGGCTGCCTTGGTGGTGCCCAGAAGGTAAGCTTCGCAGAGCCTGGCCCCGGAGAGGTGCTGCCTTCGAAGCGGCAGCCATGACTCAGGCTGCAGCAGGACGCAGGCCCCCCGCCCCTGACTGTGCACGCTCCCTGCCCTCCCGCCTCATTCTGCTCCCCCTGCCACCCTTTCCTGCGGCTTCCCTCCTGCTCCTTCAAAGCCAGCAGTGGTGGCGGGAGGGCGACAAGGGGCTGGCTGGGAGGAAGGACTTGCCCTCCCTGCTTGATGGACAGTTACAGCTGTGCAGGCTTGGAGGAGAGCTGTGTCATTAAGAGTCAGGACGGTCGGAATAAATCAACCACCTTCACTTAGATGGCTGAGCCTGGCCTTGTTCTCGGGCCTGTAAGGCAGGAACCCCCTTGGGTGTGGGTTAGAAGGATCCAGAGTGGATTGTGCAAGGGTCTGACATACTCAGAGCTCTGGAATTGGACCCCTGGGCCTCCTCACAAATGGAGCTTGTGCTGTGGGGAGTGGGGGGAATTCCAGGTAGCACATCTGCAGGGCTTTTTGTCCTCTTAGCATCTGACTGGGATGAGAGCCGAAGATCTGAGTGCTCAGGGGCTGGAAGCAAGCAGGTTGCATGTGTGCGTGGTGTGGGTGTAGGTGCACAGACAGGGGTATATGTGTCTACATGCATGTGTGCAGATGTGTGCGCATACCTGCCACGTGATGATTGCATATGTGAGTGTGTTCCTGCCCGTGCACATGCCCACATGTACATAAGAGCATACACAAGTGCTTGTGTCACGTGTATGCCACGTGTATGTACATGTGTATGTCATGGGCATGTGCTTGCATTTTGGACCCGAAAAGGCTCCCCTGTGTCCCTACATCCGCCAGCCCTTCGGTCAGGGCACCAGAGGCAAGCCCAGTGGTCCTTCTTCTTCATTTGTTCTGCGTATTATTCCAGCTCTGGCAGTTTCATCAAGGAAACTTAGTATGTGCAGAGATGAGATGCCAGCACTCTGTGGCCTCCCCCGGCTAATGGGTGATGTGATCCTGCGTGGGAGACGTGTCATTCCTGGAAGCGCACTCCATTTCCTGCTCCCCACCTCCTTCCCCTCCTTGCCCACCTCCCCGTGGTGGTCTGGCTTCCACACCAGAGCTAGAGCCTCGCCACGTGAGATGCAGGCTGTGGCATTAGCCCTTATTCAGCCAGCCAGCACGCCGGCCTTTCATTAACTCGGATACTACAATTATGTGCGCTGAAGGCTGAAAGGGCCATTTAAGATTCTTCTCCCTTTAAAAATGATTCCTCTTTTCACAGCCACGTAGGCCAGCCTTGCCACCGCAGTTGTGACACAGAGCCGTGCTGGCCGCCAGGTGCTCTCCTGAGCTCCCACTCTGACCGACAGGCAGCGAGCACTCTGTGTGGCCGCAGGCAGGCGGTGGGCCTGCACCACCATTGTTCTGCCTGGGGGATTGCAGCTGCCTAGGCAGCCTGCGGTGCCCGCCGTAACTGCCTGCTACTGCTGCTTTGCCATGGACGGAGGACGCTGTGCATGTTTACATGTGTGTGAGTGCAAGAACACACACCCATCGACACATGCGTGGTTGCCCTCGGCAGTGAAAGCCACATCCTGCTGTCTGCTGAACAGACAAGGGCTGTGGCCACAGGACACGGGCTGCTATCTGCCTCCACTGAGGCCTCCTTGGCCCTTTGAGGAAACCTGGGGATTTCTGTGCGTGGGGACACAGTCGTCCTGGCACTTTCATGTGCACATACACAGGCCCGTGTGTGTGTGTGTGTGTGTGTGTGTGTGTGTGTGCAGGGCAGCAGCCCTCTCCCCACTGTGGAAGCTTCTTGTGGGAGCTTGGCCCCCCTGGGCATCCTGGGATCCCGTGGGGTCTGGATTGCAGAGTGGGCACATATAAGTGGAGCTCTCTCATTTGCCAGGACTTCTGCACTGGGTGGGAGACTGGGGAGAGGGCACCCCAGTTCTTGCAGGAGTGCACTAGCTCACAGTCCCTTGGAGGGACAGCATGATCCAGAGACTTGTGGCTGTGACAGGGGTGGGATGCTGGCAAAGGTAGCTGGATGTCTGGAGGTGGCCCCTGAGATGCCAGACCCATGGTGGCCCTAATGGTGTCATCCAGGGATCTTGTTATTTTAAAGGAAAGGCAATGACCTGACCCACCCAAGCACCACATAACAATGCAACAATTCACAAACTGGTTGTTTGAAACTTCCCTGAAGTTGCCATGGTTACTTGCGGGCATGCGCCATGCCTGGTTCTCCGTGGCTCTAAGCAGAGGCTCTTGGAGTAGGAATTAAACCCCACCAATGATCCAGCCTCTCAGGGATGCTGTCCGTCTGCAGGGCCTGTGGTGCTTCAGCTTCCAGGAGGGAAGGAGCTGGAGACCATGGGGATTTTCCAGGACCCTGGAATGTGAGATTCTGATGTCGCACTTCTGAGATAGGAGACAGGATTGGTCTCCCACGCTAAAATAATTATAGTCAGGAGAACAGAGAAGACATCATTCTAAGTTAAGGTCCTTAACGACACACGGTGCGTGTGTGCGTGCAGTGTGGTTGTCTGTGGCCACTGGCTTCCTCTCTGAGTGCCCTTTGGCACCTGGCTGTAGCTATGGGGGCAGCAGCGGCCTGAAGCATCCCTGCCCCCGCTGGTCAGCCTCCAGCAGACAGTACTTCCTGCTATGCGTGTTGTCTCAGGTGATGCTACCTGATGGCGACTGGGGAGCATTGCTGATGAGGGACAGTGGGAAGGGAGTGGGTTAAGAGGAATAAGGAAGCAGGATCAGGGTCCCTTCTGGCTGGACTCCTCCCTACTCCTCAGAGTGGAGCCTCAGAAAGCCTCATCTGTCTGTGGAGCTCGGTCGGGAGCCTCAGGGTACCCACTGTGTGCCCTCGGTCTGCCCTGCTAGGATGGTCAGCCAGAAAGAGAAGAGGCCAGGGTGTACCTGAGTGTCATCTCTTGGGATGTGGCCGCCTCTTTCCCCGAGGGAAGAGTGGCTGGCTGTCTTAACAGTGGGGGCCCTGCAACCCCAAGGGTGTGTGGAGGTATCTGCTGCCTGCTGTCCTCCCCAGCCTGTGTGGGATGCTTAGCAGGTGACAGTGGATACAAGGAATGAATCCAGTGGTACTTTCCGGTGTGGGGACTTTGGTGACAGTCTTCCTGCCTGTTCTTCCCCTTCTCACCAGGGCACCCCTTCCCCCTTTCGGGAGAGGGCAAGCTCTCCCCCAGCCCTGGTGCTGGGCCCCGAGGTCACACAGCAGCTGTGAGGACAGCAGAGGGCACATTTCTGGCTGGGAGTCTTATTTCTTTTTCCCTAGAGCTGGGCCTGGGGTGGAAAAGTTGCTGGAAGTCTGTGGGAGGACTGAGTTCTTCTTACTGTCTCTCCCTGCCAGCTATCACTCATTCCAAATGCAAACCCCGGGTCCCGGGCACTGCTGACTGGCAAGGTCCTGGCAGGACCAGATTCCCACTCTAGGCCAGGCTTGCTTTTCCGTGGCAGGGATTTTAGCAGCAAGCCAGGCAGCAAGTGTCGGCTCTCACGTTGGCTTTTGGACAGATGCAGGAGCCGGCGGTGTTGGGACCAGTGCGTTTCTGGGAAACAACTGGGGCTGACCAGGAGTTCCCCCCAAGCTCCCAAGGAATGGCTTGCTGGCTGAGCAATGGCGAAGGCTCATGGAAAACCCTTTGCAGGGCACAGCGAGGGCAGGGCTGCCTCTAAGGCAGGGGCAGATGGAACATGCATGGCTATCCCCAGAAAAGACCTGCAAAGTCATTCTGCAGCCCCCACCCTGTCTTTCACATGTTTTTCTGGGAACCGTAATCAGGACTGATAAAGGAGCCTGGAAAATGACACACGTGAGTAGGCTCTCCCTCCTTAGCCAGCGAGTGGCTCTAAGGCGGAAAGCACGGCCTTGCTGTCCCCAGAGTGCTGTGGATTGTTCCTTACACACGGAAGTTCTCCATCAATATTTGTGGGGTGCCTCGAGCAGGGTGGGCCCTTGTGCCTCAGGTGCTCTGTCCTGGCTGGCCCTCAGGAGCAGCCTGGGGGTTCCCATGCTCTGAAGCTTTAGAGGCTCCGTGGGAGCTCGTGGGAGGAGGTGCAGCCCCGGCCCCCCATTTCCATGGCACTTAGCGGCTGAACAGAAGTGTAGGCTGTGGGGAGGGACCTGCCAAAGGAGCGTGGACCCTGCTGAGTGGTGGGAAAGTCTCTGTGCTTTCTGGGCCAGAGGGGAAATGGACCTCGGTTCTGCCTGTGACATTGGCAAGAGAAAGGTGGTATCCTGCGGGTTGTGCTGGGCTTTTCGTCCCGCGCTACAGGCTTCCTTCCCCCGCCTTTGGAAGTGAACCTTGGCGTGTGTGTCCTGGAACCAGTCGGCTGCCAAATAGAGCAGAACACTTCCCTCCAGCTTCTCGATTGTGCAGGGCTTCGAGTAGCCCGGTGGCCTGTTTGCTGCTCAGCTGGCGAGCCCTTTCTCAGGGCGGCCCACTGCTCCTGTGGCCCCGGCAGTGCATGGTGGCTGTGGGGAAGGAAGGCAGTCTCCACAAAGGCAGAGGGTGTGGAAGGGCGTTGGAGACACGTTTGCTTGGAAAGGGAAGCGTGCTCACCAGCCAGGGTGTGGTAACGTCCAGTGGGGAGATGTGTGGTGTCGCATCTTCCTGTCGTCCTCTCAGCACTGCATGGCGCCTGGCACGCAGTGGGTGCTCAGTGTGCTGTTGCTAAGAGAGGGGGCTGTCAGGGGAAGGGTCCTGGGCCGGTGGAGCTGGGCACTGCTCAGGCCCTGTGTGATGGTGCCAGTTTCTTTCTGGAGAACCAGGTGCTTGGACTGGCCCCGCAGGCAGGGATCCCTCCATTCAGTGCTGATGACTGCAGCAGGACTGGGAGTCATCAGCCCCTACAGGGCGGGATGGGAGAGTTGAGGATGGCACATTTTGGGGTCTGTCCTTTGCCAGGGCTTCAGGATAGATAGCTCTCAGCCAGCGCATGTGCCAATATGTTGCACCCAGCGCCTTCTTCAGGTGCTCAGGAGGGCACACTCTTGAGCCTATTGTGGGTGACCAAGGGGAGTCAATGGGATGGAACAGTGTGTGGGCACCAGGGGCCTGGGCAGGAGCTCCCAGGCCAAAGGCTGGGGTGAGCCAAGGGGCAGGGGCTCATCCTCCCCTCCTCTGTGGCCCCCAAGGCCTCGCAGCTGCCTGCTTCTCCTGCCTGCCGATGTAGGTGGGCTCCCTGCTCTTGGCAGAAGACTCGAGACGTGCCCTTTGGTGTCTGTGGTGCTCGACTGTAGATACCACGGTGACTTACATTTTTATATTTAAAACTCGGCGCTGGCCATGCTGCCATTCCAGCAGCTGTCAAGTCCTCCCAGTGTAGGCAGGGGCCAGAACCTAGGCACTGGCTTCCCGTGGCCAGTGTTCTTCATGCTCTGGGGCCAGGAGGCGCCAAGGCCCTGGGGGCCCTGGCTAACACCACATGAGATCTTGTCCCAGGCCCCGGAGAGGGGCTGCTTGGTGGGTCCAGGATGGTGGCTTTTATCCCCCTCTGTCCCGCCTGTGGCCTGGGAGCTTTGGGAGGGCAGAAGCTGTGTCTTTGACTCCTTGTTTGTCTCTCTGTGGCCCACTTGTGTCCTCTCCTTAGCCCCATTCAGAACCTTCTGGAACGAAGGCCTCGTTTCTAGGTTCACACCTTTAGCTCCCATGGGTCTCGAGGAACATTCTGGCACCGACTCGGCTCCTAGCTCTCAGATCCCTCCTGCTTCTAGTGAGAAGCAGCGGTGGGGAGGAGGGGCACCTCTCCCCTCTCTGCACACCCTGGGTGCTTAATAAATGCTCTAAGGGTTTGGAGGGCTCCACCTTCTGTCCTGAGGACATGGCTGGAGACAGATTTCCCCATCACACATTCCGTCCAGGTCCCCCTGAACTGTAACCCTACTCACCCAGGTTGGGGGTCCCGGCACCCAGACCGGGGTTCTCACCTACCCCGGACAGCTTTGGTTCCTGTTCTGGAGCCTGCTGGTGCCATCCTCTGTCAATTTCCTCTCCTGGCCTCAGGACTGGGCCTCCGTGGGGCACAGGCTCCGGGCCAGAGCTAGTGACCGTCTGTCCAGGGCAGGACCTGTGCCGGTGCCAGGTGTGGCCTTGGACTCTGTGCTTCCTTTTCCTCCTCCTGTCATTTAAAAATCAACACCCAGAAGAGGAGACTGACATTT
The DNA here is from genome assembly GCF_000247695.1 of Heterocephalus glaber. Next base: position 8,780,208 of record NW_004624801.1, on the reverse strand, counting down.
GTAGGAGACACAGTCGCGGCTCAAAGTTATCCCTAGCAATCAGGCCACGCTGGTTCCCAGAAATTAGATGAGTTGGAATTGCATGGAATTAAGGGATGATTCCTTTCTGGGTCTCCCCAGATCCTGGCCCTCCCTAAATAGCCCCCTCCATGCTCTCCCACGCCTCCAGCCCAGGGGAGATTTCTGGCGATGTCAGGGCAGAGTGACCCGGTTCTGTACTAGAGAGGAGGCTTATTAGAATTAAGGCCTAACAACATTAAAAAAGCGATCTTTGCAAGATTGAGGCCACTGGGGAATTGTAGATTCTGAGCCAAGACCTCATTTAAGGATTGGAATAAAACTCGACACGCATGTGCGGAGTGCACAGGGGTAGTAATGCTTGTGAAACAAGAGAGACCGAGTGTGAACAAAGAGTGAGGGAAAGAGACTCAGGAGCTCCGGAGTGGGTGTGCTCTTCCTGCCCTGTCTGATGTGGGGACTTCCAGGGAGTGGCTGCCCACCAAGGAGGCCTTGTCTCCGCTCCAGGCCCCTTGTCTGCACCTGTGCTCCTCTCTGGAGCAGCTGCCATCCTTCTCTGTCCCCCGGACCCAAAGGCACCTGCTGTGCCTGCCCCTCGTCAGGGAGCAGCCATCCTGTCCTGGGGGTGCGTCTGTCTCCTCTCTGCCCTCGCCAGCCTTGGGCTCTTTCCTACCTGGAGTTGCTATTGGGAACCAGGCCGTGGCTGATGCCTCCCAGGGCAGGGGTAGGGTGGCGGGCCCACCTGACTCCCCGTGGCAGGGAGGGAGGCTGAGGGGTGGAAGCCTAAGAGCTGGAGCAGTCCTGAAGGAGGAAGGGGCTGGGGACAGGGCCTGTGGGCTGGCCACTGCCACCTTCTTTGGGATCTTTGCAGCAGTCGCCTGGTTGTGGTCACCTTGGGCTCTACCTGGCACGCAGGAGATGTGCAGTATTTGTGGACCCACAGTTGTTCTTTTGGCACCAGAATTGGTCATGGATATGGTGTGTCACCTGTCTCCAAGAATTCTGCAGTGACCGAGTAGTAGAGTACTGGGGACAAACACTCAGTTGCAAGGTGAATGAATCCCCAGAGGAGGTGGGGTCGCTCCAGTGGGGACTCCCAGCCATGCCTTGGCCCCTGGCCGCCTGTGTCCTCAGTGGACACACCTTGGGGAATATTGGGACTGCTGTGCTCTGGGGTCTCTCTTGGATCTTCATGCTTGGGGGGCTTCACCTCCCATCCTGGCTCTTCTGCTAGGTCCCTTGTTTCTGGAATGGGGTGAGGGGGGACAGAGGACAGCTCCCTGCTCTTCAAGGCCTTGGCTATGTGCCAGACACTTGAAAGACACCATCCCAGGCATCAGCAATGCCTTGTCCTTCAAGGGTGGGGGACCATGGGCCAGGCTGCTCGTCCTGTCCATGTTGCTGGAAGGTGGGACTCCAGGCCAATTATGATAAATCCACTGGCATCTTGGTCCCCCACCCGAGGAGGTTCCTCAAAGGTTCATTTGAGGTTTGGGCTGGGGAGCATTCCCTGCTAACATGGCCTTGTAGCAAGGAGAACACCCCCTACGGCCAAGGCTGTGACTATATCCCTGCTGCCTCGTGGAACCAGCCCAGAGCACCTGGGCAAGACAGGTGGTCAGACCTACACACGGTCCACTTGCAGCCAGAACCACACTCCAGTGTCCTTGGCCTTCGACCCTGCTTCTTGGAGGCGTTGTCTCCTTTCTGGCCTCTTCAAGGACGCACTGTGAGGTGGACTTCCCTGCACGTGTCCTGCCACTGTGAGACTCACCAGGCAAGGCAGTTTGTGTTTCGGGCCAATTGAAAAAAAAAAAACAAAAACAGAAACCAAGGGGGTTGGGAAGGAAATAATAGTCCCAAACTTGGCAGCAGACAAATCGCAATTTTTGGAAGCCTCTTTGTATGAAGAGCAAGTCCCCAGCTCCCCAGGAACATTCATTTGCCCCCTAAACACAGAACAGTTACCTGCAGCCCTTCTCAGTTTTGGTGGCTTCCTAGAAGTATCCCTAGAAGGCCCCTTCTTGGGGTCTCTCCTTCCACCCTGACATGCTGCCCCCTTGAAATTGCAGTAATGCCGGCATTTCAGAGTCATTGCTGGTCATCTACAGTGTGCTGTCTTGGTGTATCTCGTTCCCCCATCTTGGGGTCCTTATCCTGGGCATTAAAAGCATCAGGGCAGTGAAGGAGGGGTGGGTCCTGTGTTGGGGATCGGGAGCCCCCAGGAGGGGCAGATTGGGGTGAACTAATGTGTATGAAATGACTAAGAAACACCCCAAGCCTGGGTTTCTCTCTGGATGTCCCTACCCTGGGGCCATTGTGGGGAGCAGAATGGAGGTGCCTGCCCCAGTCTGTGCCCACTTTCTTTCTCACTGGAGCTGAGGACTTCATTCCCAGACACTGTCCGTCTGCATGGACCTCTCGCCATGCTGCCCTTCTCCTGCCAGACTCCATCTCCAATGCTGGGTCCACCATGGAGCTGGCAGCCTCCCCAGGGGGGCTTCCCAGGGCCTAGGAGGACAGAGAGGGGTGGAGCGATGACCCATAGGGATGTTGGGGTACCACAGCCTGTCCTGTGGGCCCTCCTGGGAGGCCCAAAGGAGATGGGCTGGTACTCATATAGATTGAATTGTGGCCCCCATGTAGATACATTGAAGTCCTAACCTCCAAACCTAGAACATGACTTATCTGAGGTACATGTTAAACAGAAGCAACCAAGTTAAAATGAGGTCATTAGTGGGCCCTGAAATATGATTGGTCCTCATCAAAAGGGTACATTGGGACCCAGAGACACACAGAGAAAGAAGACAGGGAGAAGGTGGCCGTGGGACAGGGGTGATGTGGACACAGCCCAGGATCAACCAGGCTTTGCCAGCAGTGCCTAGAGCTGGAGGGAGCCCTGGGATGGCTTCTGCCTCCGCCCTAGAAGGGCACCCAGGGGAGTCAGCATTACTGCCCTGCTTCTGCACTGAGAGAGTCTGCACTGCTGCTCAGAGGCCCCATCTGCGTCTGGAACATGTTCTCCCTGCCAAGCAGATCTAAGCTCAGGTCAGGGTTTCCCAGGAGGATGGTGCCTGAGGTAGGGTTCCATGGGGCTCTGCTCATTTCTTAGGAAATAAACAGCAGTGGTTTGTGTGAGGGGGTGCTGGGCCATTGCTAATAGGTTAGACAATCCCAGCCTGCAGACTCCTCCCTCGTGGTCACTTCTAGCAGTCCATTGTTATGGGAGACCCAAGGCCCCCCAGTGTGCCTGAAACCCCACATAGGACTGATCCTGGATATACGGTTTTATCCTGCCTGTACTTACCTATGATAAAGTCTAATTTATCTGTTGGTCACAGTAAGAGACCAAGAATAGCTAATAATAAAATAGAGCAATTGCAGCAATATCTTGTAATAAAATTGCCAGCATTGCTACTCTTGGCTTTGGGGCTATGATTAAGTAAAAGAAGGGTGACTTGGACACAAGCACTGAAGTACTGCCACAGTCGATCTTATAGCCAAGATGCTGCAAAGTATCAGGCGGGTAGCATATACTACATGGATACTCTGGGCACTGGGAAGAGTCACATCCCTGAGGGACAGAGTGGGCAGCATGCAATTTCACCATGGTACTCAGAAAAGTGGGAAATTTAGTACTTATGAGTTGTTTATTTCTGGAATTTTCCGTGTAATATTTTTGGTCTGGTTGGATAATTGAAATGTGGAAAATAAAACTGTGAATAAGGGGGGTTTACTTTGTTACTTACTTTCCTGGCTGGAGCAAGGGTCTGTGCTGGGCACTGGGCAGGATTTGTGGCCAAGCTTAGCCTCAGGAGGACTGTAGCCTTAGGGACAGGATGAAGCCCAGACTCTCCTGGCATTGAGAGTAGCTGGGGGAATATGATCCACAGATTGGTTCTCAAGTGGATGAGAAAATGCACATGTTAAAGCTCAGGAACTTTTTTTTCTCAACGTCACTGTGAGCTTGAGAGCCAGCTCTGGATGATCCATCCCTGAGAATCCCTTCTTCCCTAGAATCTCCCATACATGCTCCAAGACCCAACGCACATATTCCTTCCTTCTATAAAGTGACTGCCAGATTCCTCCAGGGGCTCCTTCACGTTTTCCCAGACTCCCCCTTCCTCCAAGGGTCTGGGTCTCCCTCCCCTGCCTGTCACTCCTGCCATGGAAGTTTGGGGACCGGTCAGATGGATGCTGGGTCAATTTGAAATGATCTTCCTCGAATGATCTGGTCTGTGTCTGCAGCAGCGAAGGAACTTTTTCTCTGCCTCTAGCATGGAATTTTCCCAGTTATTTTAAATAAGCTTCATCTATCTGTGCATGGAATTCAGATAAGAATTGCCAGCCTCATGCAGATGCAGATTCAGAGGCATAAAGGCGACTGCTACCACATCACCATCTTTCACACAATCAAATGCCCTGGCTGCATCACAGGAGAATGTAGCTTCTGAAAAGCTGCATGAGGACATGTCTTCAACAGACAACACGAGCCTCTCTCGAGAGGCCCTGGGAAGATGCTTCTGAGAACTCTGCAGGAGCACTCTGAACAGCTTCTGTTCTTTCTGATTGAAAATATGTTAAAAGGAAAAAAAATTAGACCAAAGATCTCACTAAGCAACTCAATTATAAACCCTACAGAGTGAAGCTAGCTGCAAGTCTCCACGGGTTTCTAGTACTACGAGGAGCAGGACGAAGTTACAGAGCATGCTCATGCTTTTGTGGGGTGGGAGGGAAGTATATATTGGTTAGCTACTGCTGTGTAACAAACAAGTCCAAGAACTCAGTAGCTTGGAACAAGAGTTGTTTATTCTTGCTGTGAGGCTGTGGGTCACCCTAGCACTCCTGCTGACCTGGGCTGTGCTTGACCTATCTCAGCCGGGCTTCTTCCTGGGTCTGTGGCCAGATGGTAGTGGGTGGAATCTGGCTAGGCTGGATGACTCCTGCCTTGGCCTCTTCAGGCTAGCTCAGGCTGTCTCACGGGTCGGTGGCTGGGTCCCTGACAGACAGTGGAATTGAGCCAGGCATGCTGAGTTCCCGGCTGGAACTAGGCTGTATCACTTCCAGGGCACCTGTGGTCGGGAGATTCAAACCCAGACTCCAAGAGTGAGGAAATCAGCCCCAGCCCCTGTGGGAGGAGCTGTGGTGCTGCCTGGGAGTGTTCCCATGGGATTGCTTTCACACTTGTTGCACCCAGAGGAGGGTCCATGCTGGGGAGGTCTAATCTGCTGGTTCTGGGTGGGCCGGGGGATCAGTGCCACCAAGAAACGTGGAGGCCTCACCCAGGGAGCACTGTGTCTAGTGGAGCTCCTGGTGGGTTCAGCCCCTGCCTTCTCTCCCTGGCCTTGTGCTCCCTGCTGACCTTTGGCCTCTCTGCTCTGCCTGGGCTGTACTTGGGCTTCAGCTACTGCCCGGGGGCTGCTTCCCCAGCCCCTGAGTCCTGCTCCTGTGCTCTGTGAGCCCAAGGCCAGGCTGGTCCCTGCCATCTCCTTCCTACTTTCTCTCCCTCCTGGTTCGGGCCGCCAGTGCACCTGGTCCCTCTCACCTGCTACCTTGTGCTCTGTTCATTCCCCTCCTTTTCTCCAGAGGCCACCTTTCAGTCTCTGGCTGTTGAGTAGGGATTGGCGTGGGGTGGGGTGGGATAGGGGGCAGAACATCTTTCAAAAACACAAATATGACTAACTTGTTTCAGGGCTCACAATGCCTCAGTGCTGTCCACTGTTCTCAGGCTAAAGAGGAAAGTTCCAGAGGCTTCTTTAGCTGCCCCAGCAGCCTCCCCCCCCTTCTCTCTCTCTCTCTCTTAGGGTCTCATTATGTATACCAGCTTGGCCTTGAACTCACTATGTAGTTCAGGCTAGCCGTGAACTCTGAGATGATCCTCCTGCCTCAGCCCCCAGAGTGCTTGGATTACAGGTGTGCTCCACGACATCTAGCTGCCTTTCTTTCTGGCCCTTAGTTCCTCAAAAGGGCTGCACTCCTCAGTGCCAGGGCCTTTGTGCAGGGTGTCTCTTCTGCTTGGACTGCTCCCAGCCCTCTCTCCCTTTTCCTTGTCATTAATCCTGACCCAGGCTTTAGGGCTCAGCTCAACATTACACCCCTGCGGACAACTGTCCTAGCCTGGGGTCCCAGTTAGCTGTCCCACCCCTTGAACATTCCCTTGTAGCTCTGCCCCTGCAGCAGGGCAGTCAGTGTGGTACCTGAATGACACCTGTCTGTCAGCTACAAGGCCGGGGCATTTAGTCTCAGTCACCTCGTGGGCAAGGACCCACCCCATCTCCTGCCTCTGAAAGCCCAACATGGGGCTGATTCAGGGAATAAGGGGCCCTGTGGTACTGGGAGGCTCAGGGCTGGGAGAAGGTGGCGAGGGCCATAGCAGCCAGGGCGCCCACTGCTGACCTGGGTGCAACCACAATTTGTTCCTTATGTTTGGTTTTTTGTTCCGCAGGGACCCTAAGGGGTGGGCCTTGGTGTCCTCTCACAGCCCAGGACAGCCGTGTGATGCAGCTCGTCTCTGCAAGCCCTGCCCGGGGTGGGCACAGTGTGTCACACCTGGGAGCCAGGCAGGACCGAAGAGCAGCCAGGTCTCAGGAACGAGCGTCCAGCTGGGCTGGCTGCCGGGAGCTCAGCTGCCTGGGAATAGCATCTGGAGCAGTGTTGTAGTGAGAAGAGAGAGGGCTGGTGTCCTCGTTCCCAAGCATCAGTGAAGGACAGAGGGAGGCTGGGGAGCAGTGACCAAGGAGACCGTGGAGTGGAAGCAAGGTCAAAGGCACCCTTCTCCTAGGTCAGACACACACAGGCACACAGGCCCAGATATGCAGGCTCACACACATACAAGTACACACAGACACACGGTGGGGCTTTAGCAGGGGTCAGGCCTGGCCTGTGGTGGGCGTTGTTCATCGAGAACAACCCTGCAGAGCTCCGCAGCTCTGTGGCAGCACCTGTGGGATCCAAACCAGCTGTCTCTGGGCCCCACTTCTCAGCCGCTTGGAGCAGGAATAGGTGCCCCTGCCAGGTCTGGAGCCCTGGGCTGGTGGGGTAAGAAGAGCCCTCATCCCCTCCCTTAGCCGGAAACGCAGTGCATTCGTCTCCTGCAGCGTGTATAGTGGGGGACGCATCTGCCATGCTGGGGTCGGGAGGGCTGGGAAGTAGGTGTCTCTCCTGCTTGCTGCACACACAGACACACAGACACACACGGACACACAGACACACACACGTCAGGATGGGTGGGACATGGACGACCTTGGTCGTCTCTCTCTTCCATGCTGTCCCCTCTTCTCTCCTTGCCCAAGCCTCATGAGTGTGCATGGCCCCCGCTGCCCCTCCCTGGGGAGGAAGCAAAGCTGGTGTCCAGGAAGGTGGTGGGGTAACCTGGAGCCCCAGGGCAACCTTGAGTCTCTGGGCTTCTTGTGGAAGCCCAGAGTGCCTGAGTTCACCAGGGTTTTGGTCCTTTTAGGCCTTAGGTGAGTGTTGCTGGAACAGATTCATTTCTGAAGACAGAGATTTCCCCACCTGACTGTGGGCTCTGGGACCACGGTCACTGGTTTGTACTACACTTGATCTTAGCCAAAAGGCCGAGAAGCGCTGACGGTCACTGGTTTGTGAATGGAAGCTGTGCCCTTTACTTCAGGCAGCAGGTTTAGGATGGAGTGTGTGGTCCCTGCCCTCTTTCCTCTGCCATGACCTCCAGGAGGGTTACAGCTAGAGGCCACATCCTCAGGCTGGGCCCTGGTGTGTGGAGCTCAGTGGGCTATGATGGGAATATAGCTGGAGCAAAAAGCTCTCACAATTGTTAAGTGCCTGTGACCGGGCTGCTCATTCCAGCAGAAGGACTATACCTACCCTAACTGACATAGGCACCTCTGAGCGTTGCTTGGCCCTTGGGAGCTGTTCAGCATAGTGGCACCCTGTGGCTGGGCTGGGAGAGCAGCCTCGGGCTTACTTCTCATCCCGAGACGTGGGCTGGCTGGAAGGAGGGAAGAGGAGAAGAGGAGCAGGAAAGGGAGGAGAAAGAGCAGGAAGAGCAGGAGTAGGACGAGGGGGAGAGGGAGAGGAGGGAGAAGTGGGAGAGCCGTGGCTGGGACCTGGCCACGTTCAGGTTGAATGAAGACAGAGTGGTGGGCTGAGCCGGGGGACACCCAGGGGACGGAAGTGGGGTGGGCGTGGCAGGATGAAGCAGGACTGCCCTCCAGGGACCGTGTCCTGTGGCCCAGCTCCTGTTAAGAGGGAGCAGCTGACACCTTCCAGTGAGCTCTGAACCTTGGGGGCGGCAGGGCCTCGGAGCTCATTCCTTTCGTGTCCTGGTGGCCCAGAGCCCCTCGCTGCCCACGATGGCAGAGAGCAACCTGCTCACCGGAACCCTCATCCTGGTTTCTCCAAGAAAATCAGCCCCAGTGCTCCAGCCTTCCTCCATCTGGCCCCTTTGTCACTCCCACATGTGCTTTCCTCCCTGGCACCTCCCTTTGGGGCTGGGCCCCTCTGCTGTGCCCACACACAGCGGCTCTGGGGCCAGGTCTTGTGGACATGGTCTTTGAGACAGTCTTCCTGGGGCCTCCCCGGAGGATGACCTGCCAATAACAAGGACAGAAGATGAGAGGGGAGGGATCTGGGTTCTGGGGAGCAAACTGGTGATTGGCAGGAAGATAATGGGGACAAAGGGGAGAGGAGACAGGGTAGAGACCGTGGGGAGGCTGAGCACCGAGCTTACACGCGGCGCTGGAGATGTCTGGCGGGCTGGAGGCTGATCTGAAATGCAGTCCTGCTCTCACCTCTGCGTCTTGGAGCATGTCACTGACCAGGCATCTGCAGAGGGTGGAGCTGCAGCTGTGCCATCGTCCCCAGGCCCTGGTGGCGAGAGAGGCAGGGTTTGGGGACCACACAACATGGTTCCAAACCCACACCCTCTGCAGGTCCTACGGCAGCCCCCACACCTTCGGCTCTCCAGAAGAAGCTGCGTGGAGTTTACATTTTTTATTTCATTATTTTATCTATGTTTTGAAGCAGAGCTGAGGTGTTCCTCTCCACAGATGTCTCAGATTCCTGCAGCACCCAGACAAACAGGATCTGCGGAGAATGTGGGAAGGGCACAGAGGGGCTCTGGGCTGCTTGCATGTCCAGGGCAGGGACAAGTCGGATGGTAGCACCGACAGGGCGGTACCCTTCAGCCACCTGCCCTTGGAGGCCAGTACAGAGCCCTGCTGTGGGCATACAGAGGGTGTGCCAGGAACCCTTGGTCACAGGAGCTCCAGGTGCCCCTGTTCTGCCTTTCTGATTGGCCATATTATTTGAAGATCATTATTTGAGGATTTGAGTGGCTGTAACCCCACTGAGATGGTGTCATTGCAAAACCTCTGATACCCTAACTTTGTGGCCACCCCAGTAGCACTGAGTCCCTCCTGGGTAAGGAAGCATGACAAATGGCCTTTCCTGCTGGACCAGTTTGGGCCAAACCCCTCCCCTGGCACTGTCCTTGGCCTGGCCCCACACCTACCCACCTGGGAAGCCAGCCAAGGCACAGTCTGAGGAAGTGAGGACACTCCAGGGCCAGGTGGAGGGACAGCAGGGTTCTGGGTGGTTATTTTTGGGAGCTTGTGGACACTGCTGCCCATGCTGGGTCTGCAGGGGCCCCTGAGCCAGCTTGTGCCAGGGGGACACGGCCTGGCCTTGGTTGGAGCTTTGACATCCAAGGTGCTTTGGCCCGATGCCACTCTGGTCTAGAGAGTGCTGCAGCTCAGTCTTCATGCCACTGGGCCCCTGCTCCTCCAGTCTTCTGATAGGGGGGTGGAGGGTGGACCACCCGAGAGGAGGCAGAGATGAGAAGCCATGAGGTCTGTGTGCCCACCATGGGACCTTAGCTGGCAAAGTGTGTGCTGTCACCTCTGGGATTGTGCTTGCTCATGCAAGGGGTGGTACTAGACAAGCAGGTGGTCTCTGCACCCCACATGATATCATTAAAATGGCTTTTGAGGTCACACATTCAAGTTCAATGATAATTTTTTTTTTCTTCTGGTACCGGGGATTGAACTCAGGACCTTGTGCTTGCAAGGCAGGCGTTGGAACCACTGAGCTAAATCCCCAGCTCAGCGATAAATTTTTACATAACCAAGGTCCAAGTCCTTCTGGTCATGGTGCCTTCTTTTCTGGTGCATTTTCCTGTGTATTGCAGCTGCCTGTGGATGCTGCCTCCCTGGAGGGTGCAGTGTGCCTGTCTCTGACACCCCGGCCTTCCATGACCCCACGGCTCCGGGGCTGTCCAGCATATGGCCCACTCACCACTTTTCTGTTCTCTCCAGGGTGGCTGGGAAGTCTAATTGTCCTGAAGTTTGAGTCTTGGCAATGGGAAGATGGATGTTTTCTGCCTTAGTCCTGTCCATGTTTTTCAAAGCCAAGAGCACTTCTTGGGTCTCAAGGGAGAGGCTGTGATCAGTGCCCAACGCGGGACAGGTGTCACTGGAGGGAAAGGTGCAGGGCGACAATTCAGTGTAGAGAGGTGGGTCTGGGGCAGTGACAGCGAACCTTTTAGAGCTTTCAATGACACAAGCAGCCCACTGCAGCCCATGTGCCATAGGCTTGTCACCACCACTCTAGGCTGTGTCAGGCCACTGCCAGGTGGCCAGAGCTGTGGGCACCTGCACCAGCCCAGGGTCTCTCCATTTCTTCCATCTGCATCCTCTCCGTCTCCCTCTCCGTCCTCAGTGCCATCCCCATGTCCAGATTTCTGCTTGCTCACGTGATGGGGGATGGCGAGTGTAGGAATCAGGGCCGAGGATGCCTGGGCTGCGGCAGACTCAGCCTGGTGCGTGTGTCAGGCTGTGGGGCTGGGCTTGCTCGGCACACCTGCCTTGGCATGGCTTGTCGCCTTTCTAGAAGCTGGGGGTCGGTTATCCATCCTTGTGTTGGGACACAGGCGCTGGCTCTCCAGGTTTCAGCCTCACGTGGAATGGCTTTTGTCCTGGCAAGTGACACCTCTCCCACCACCTCGGCCCCCGGAGCGCAAGTTGATGCAACGCCTGCATCCAAACCCCTCAGAGGTCCCACAGCTCACGTCAGGCCCCGCCTGGCCCTGGGGTCCATGGCCCCTCTCACTTCTTACCCCGCAGCCCTGGGGCCTCCTTTAGCTGTGCTGCTGCCTCCCCCCACACCTGTTCCCCGCTCCCGCACCCTGCCCAGGAGGCTCCTGCTCCCCCTGGCGTGGAGGGCATGGACTTCTCTGCAGGACGTCTGTGCTGAATTCACTAACCAGGGCTCTGGGGGCTGTTTCTGCAGCCATCCTGTCTGTGGACGTGGGTTCTCAGCCGGGCTGCGAGTTAGTCACTGGGCAGGCCAGGCTGCCGGTCTTTAGGCACCGTGAGCTGGGAACCACTGTGCTGCTCAGTGCTGTCCTTGGACCCACAGCATTGTGCCTCCTGAGGGCTGCTTAGAGCTGAAGCCAGACCCTTGGGCAGTTAACCCACCCTCCGATGAGGTCCCAGTGTGGCTAGGGCACCTGGCAGTTTGAGGAGGACTCAGTGGACCCGCAGAAGGCAGGGACCTGGCCTTTCACTCTGTGGCACTGAGCAGTAACCATGCAGTACACTTGCTCAGGGACCATCAAGTACTTCTTCAACAGCTCCCAAATTTCTCATCGTGAAGCCCTTCCTAGCTCTTCAATCTCTCCCCTGTTCACTCTGTCTAGTGGGCAGTGCAGCCCTGGGGGACTCACGTTCCTTCGTGGGGTGGGGAAGGTACAGTTTCCCACTTCCCTGCCTGGTTTTCATGCCTGTGATTTAGCTGGAGAAGGTGACGTCTTTCTTCAGCCACTTTGCTCTGCGGCGGATGCTGCTCGCAGGCCCCCTGGCCCCCAGCCCCTCCCCCGCAGATGCCTAAGGACACACTCGGATTGGGACGGAGATGGGAGATGGGAGATGTGTGCCAGGTGACCTGACGGTGCGGGCTGTTGCCGAGGAAGATGGGGCGGGGAAACTCAGCCTTGACAGGGAGGATCCGAACCTTGGGGCTTGAATCCTCGAGGTGGAGGATCCCAGATGTGGCTCTCAGCATTGTCATTCATGACAAGTGGCCACAGCTGTGGCATTGAGGGGCCATTGAAGGGACAGGTGCCTGTGCTTCTCCAGCAGGGGAGGGGACGCAGAGGGCCCTCGTTCTTACCCTGAGCCCTGTTGCAGCCCATAGAAGTGCAGAGCTGCGGGTGCCCTGGTGCTCAGCCTGGGGTCCCCCAAAGTCCCGCCCCGAATTGCCCAGATACGTGTGCTGCCTCTCGCAGCTCTCTCCTCCCCCATGCTGAGGCCTCACCCTCCTTTCTGTCTGCTGTCACTGCAGCCTGCAGATCACCCAACAGTGCTCCGGGACCGAGGGCCAGGACAGAGTGGCCTGGCCCTGCCGCTCTAGGAGCACTCAGTCGAGAGGGGACAGAAGGAACAAGGTGAGTGAGGTTCAAGGGAGGAAGAGGCCAAGTGGATTTCTTTCTTGGGGAGAAAGCCCAGGCTCTGCCCGTGGCCAGCCTCCCCAGGGTGCAGGCAGGAGGGACCCTGTCCAGGGGCCCAGGAAGCACATGGGCGGGTGCAGGTGGTGCTGCTCTGTGTTCCTGCTTCCCATCATTGTTCCTGCCACTGTGGGCCCCTAATGAGCAGCTGGGCTCATTCAAGTGTGTGCATGGTGGATGTGGGGAGCCCCTTCTGTGTTCACGCCAACTTGGATGATGAATCTGGGGGACATCACGTTGGGTGAACTAAGCCAGGTGCGGAGAGGCAGAGGCATCTCACGGATTCAGTCTGCAGAGGTTGGGCTTAGAGAAACAGAGCACAAAATGGGGGTTCCTGGGGCCGGGGTGGGGGGCATGGGAGTGGTCCGCATGGGGCCTGGTGTGGAACCCATCAGGCTCCCAGACAGGGGACCTGGCCAAGGAGAAGCAGCTTGGGGTGCTCTGGGACCACGGGGTGAAGGAAGCTACCTCCGAGTGGTCCCACGACAGGCGGTAAACGACCTGGCCCAGGCACCAGGCAACCGAGGCCAACTGAGGTCTCAACACCCACAGTGTGGGTGTGACCTTGAACAAGCAAATAACCTCCCGGTACCTCGGTTTCCTCAGGTATAAAATGGGAGTAATAATGAGCACTTGTCCCTCAGGATTGCTGAGTGTTAGTTGAGATAATACCCAGTGCTTGGCCCCTGGCCAGCAAATCTCATTGTCATCATGGGAGCCCTGACGCTGAGAAGGGCAGGAGGTGAGCTGCCAGAGGCTTGAGGTCCTGGCACACACTTCCCGGCTCCCCTTCGCCCCCTGATCTGTCCCTGTTGCTCACACTGTCACCTTTGGGCCGGTCCTGCCTCGAGGCTTCTCTTGCACTGGACCTCAGCAGTTTCCCAAGTCCCTGGACTGCTGAATGTCTGTCCCTGTGACCCTGCCAAAGGTCAGACGCTCGGGGGAGGTGAGGAGGCTCCCGTTGGTGTCCTCCGTGCCGAGTTGTGGGGGAGGAGGCATGTGTCTGTGGACTTGATGGGTTGGTGGGATTCGTGGCTCAGGCGAGGGGCCGAGGGACCGAGGCTGCTTTCTCTCCGGAGGGAAATGGGCTGGCCAGGGAGCCATTTGGGGGCGGGGGGGGAGGCCAAGCTGTGCTCTCTGCCCTGGGCGCTTTCTTCCTTTCCACGGAGTGAGACTTGCAGGGAGGCCAGAGGCCTGGGGAGGGGCAGGCAGGGCCATCCCGAGGGACTTGTGGATTCACCTGGCCCCGAGGAGCAGGAGGGGTGGCCAGGGGCTCGGTTATGCCCACCTGTCGCTGACTGTGTCCCCCTCCGCTTCGAACTGTTAGCGCCCTGGCCTGGAATGGCCTAGTGAGATGGGGAGATTACTGCCCTGGAGACTTAGCACTTGATTCATACCGTGTATCACAGTTTAAGACTCCAGGCCTCATACAATCGGATACAGTTATTCAGATTCGCTTCAGTCTCCATGTGAGTTTCTGAGACAGAAGAGAGCACAGAGGAGCTGGAAAGGAGGGGCGTGGGCGTGACGCCTCTCCCCCTGCAGCCTTTGCTGGGGTGTGGTATCCACGGGCCCCAGAAGACTCATCACCCCCAGGGGCAGGCAGATGGGCCGGAAACTGTGGCACAGTGTGTCGCACCCTGGCCTGAGGGGGACAAGTGAGTTCTCAGTCCCGGGTGAGCTCACAGCCAGGCCCCAGAGTGGCCTCTCATTCTGAGACAGGTCGCTCTGCTCCTCTCCACAACGGACCACAGTGCTGACTTCTTCAGAGAACTGGAGCTGCCGGGAGACCTTGGCTTCCCTGCGAGCCTCACTGCCCGATAGCACCGGGTCATCAGGGGAAGGTGAATTCCAGGAGGAGGAAGCCTTCTTCCAGCGAGTGAAATGACAGGCCAGCACAGGGAAGGGACACGGAGCTGGTGGGACAGCAGTTGGCTCCTGGGTTAGCTCATCTTGGCAGCTTGGGCTGTGTTCCTCCTCCCTGCCCCTGTTTTAGAAAAACTTCCCCTGGTTGTGGCGGTGCACACTATGATCCCAGCACTCCTGGAGGCTGAGGCAGGAGGATTGAAAGCTCGAGCCCCACCTGGGCAATTAGTGACTTAGTGAGACCCTGTCTCAAAATTTAAAAAAAGGTGGAGGGTATAGCTTAGTGCAGAGGCCCTGGGTTCAACCCCGAGGACCAGAAACAAACAAGCTCCTTCCTTTGGAGCTCCTCCTCATCCCCCAGTTGGGCTGTTATCAGTGACATCCAGCTCTGTCTGTCCCCCCCTAAGAAGTGACATTCCACCTCTTAAAAACAACACACAGCTATCGCAGGCCATGTGCAGTGATGTTGCCATCGACTGGACCTGGTACCAGGGGCTCCCAGGGCAGGCCTGTCCTCACCTCTGACTGTAGGGCCATCCTAGAAAGTGACATCAAGGTCTCTGGGGGCGGGGCCTGCAGGTGCCACATGGAAATGCTGTCAGGTGTGCTGAGGCCCCAGGAGGACCTAGGAACCAGGAGCAGCTGTCAGTGTTAGTGGGAAGATTACTTGGATACAGGTGAGTTCTGAGACCAACGAGGGCTTCTGTTCTCAGATGCTGCTATGTTGGTCATTAGGGAATGTGGAGCATTGCGCTGGGGCATCTGCTGGTCTGTCCATCCATCACCCACCTCTCTCTCCATCCATTCATCCGTATGCCTTCCCAAGCTGACTGTGGGCAGCAGGAAATGCTGTGCATGGTTCAAGGCTGCAGCCCCTCAGTGACAGTGAATGAGGCAAGTGGATTAGGGAGGGAATTCTGCTGCTGTGTCCACAGAGGACCAAGTACAGCACCCAGACTCTTGATTGCCAGTGCTCATCATGGCAAGAAGATGCCTCTCCCAGGAGCTAAGAGGTGGAAACAGCCTGAACATTCACCTACAGAAGAGCAGAGAGACAGTGGTCCCTCCATGCTGGGATGTCAGTACCGGGAGCACAGGATGACGAGAACACGTACTGTGAGGAGGGAGCTGGACAAGGTCACGCTAAGCAGAAGAAGCCAGGCTGAAAAGGCCATGTGTCATACTGTGGTCCCTTGGTGTGGAATAACCAGAACAGGCGAGCCTGTGGAGGCACAGGTGGAGTTGTGGTTGCTGGAGCCAGAGGGGCAGTGGGCTCTCTGGGGTGCACGGAGGGTGAGGCCACACAGTGAGGAGGGTGTCAGGCCCAGCCTGTGCTACTGGAACAGTGAGGGCAGCAGGAGCCGCCTGAGTCTCTCAGTGTCAGCTGGTGAGTGTGATGCCGAGTGGTGGTTAGTGTCCAAGACCTGGTAAAGTCAACCTGCTGGGATGGTGGGAGACAGGTCTCCCCCTCCCCCAGCCAGATCATTGCTCAGGAAAGTACCCAGTGTGCAGCAGACGTCCACACAGCAGTGTGACCGTTACCAGGGGACGGGAGCCCACACTGTCCTGGGAGCATCGCTGAAGCCTTCAGGGCCTTTTGCATTATTGATTTGGGCTGCAAACCATCTCTTAATAGAGAGTGCCAAGTAAAGGTCAGGCAAGTTCCTTTGTATGAATTTCGAATTGATTTTTAGATTCTGAATTCGTCAAGTTGGGAGAAAAGAGGGTTTTCTTTATGAACTCTGCTCAGCCCGCAGGAGTCTGGAGGCAGACGCTGGTCATGACGACCCTCTGCCAGTGCCTGGGCAGACAGTGTGTCCGAGAGCTGCTTAGACAGTCCTGTGAGGTGGGCTCCGAGTGACCTCGACTTATAAAGAAGGGAACCGAGGAGCAGACAAGCTGGGTCATTTGCTGTGGGAGATGTGAAGAAAATCACAATGACTCTTACGGCAGGACAGAGGCACCGTCTCCTCCTTGTAACAGCTTCAAGTGGCATCCTGGTGATGAGTTTGAAACCCGAAGTCAGGGTTCCGGGGTCTGGCCTTCGGGTCTGTGATGAGCTTCAGCCCCTTCCCAGCACCAGATGCCAGCCCACGGGTGGGGGGACGCTGGGCTGACCCTGCTCTTCCTGGTTCCCCGAGTGCACCTGTGTTGCCCAGAGCTGCAGGGTGTGGCATGGAGGAGGAAGGACCCCTGGGGTACGGCCACTCTGCTTAGTGGAGCGTGGGGATCTGTGAGCAGCAGGAGGAGTTTAGGTAGAGACTAAGTCAGCCTTGCAAATGTCCTCATTCAGAGTAACAAGGGCTCGTCCACCATGTGCGATTGGTGAACAAGTAGGAGCTGATTAACAAGTAGATGGAACATGGATGCAGGTTTCTAGAGATGTGCTGTAGGACTCCGTCATCAGCCTCTTCCTGCTCAATGTGCCTGCGGATGACTCAGCCGGGGACACAGGTGGCAGAGTTATTAAATCTGAGGGTGACATGAAGCTGGGAGGAACGGTGAGTATGTTTCAGATTTGAGATCTAAATATATCTCAGCAGTCAGAACGATGGGTTGAATCTAGCAAGATATGATTCAGTAGGAACACACTGAATGTACTTTATTTGGGTGTAAATAGCCAAGTTCTGCAAACACGTAAGGGGTGATGCATGTATAAGACTTAGCAAGTCATAATGTGAGCCAGTGTGAGAGGCAGCACTTAAAACCCAGAGTGGCTTTAGGTTCAGGTAATAGAAGTATTGTTCCTAGAAGAAGCAAGAGACTCTCTGCCCTTTCTCAGACAGAACACCAGGATCCTGTCCTGAGACCTTTATGCCCACTTTAAAAAGGACCTTGAACAGCCAAGTAAGCCTCCAAAATGAATGAAAAAAGTACATGCAGTAAACTTATTCTTTGCTGCTTAAAGACTTTTTTCATAATATAGTAAATATTTTCCCTTTGTAAAAAGCAGAGAAAGCATGGGAAAGTGTAAATATGGTACAAAAAAAATCAGCCAAAACCTTAATCTTCCTACCCAGAGATAACATTTTGGTATGTTTTCTACTAGTTTTAAAAAAAGAATACATACTTTAAAACAAAATTAGAATAATCTTTATTTATAGTCTGCATCCTGTTTTCCCCCAATAGCACATGCGAGCGTTATTTGGAGTTTGTAAGCATTCACCAGCATCACGGTTTCCAGTGACGGCTGAGTGGTCCTTGCAATCGATGTCCTGAAAGTCCAGGCTTTGGGGCTGGGGATGTAGCTCAGGGGTGCCGCCGCCTGCCTCACAAGCGCAAGGTCCCGAGTTCGATCTCTGATACCAACAAAAAAAGAAAGTCCAGACTTCGTTTTCTCCTCATAATACTTTCACGTGATAAATAGTCCTGATATTAACTTCCATGCACATGAGCTTCAGTCTGGGATCCCTGATTGTTTCCCTAGGATCTGTTCCTAGAAGGATTCCTGGGTCAGGGAGTGCAGATGTCCTTGGACTTGCTCCCTCCCACGGGAAGGGCGGGGACACGTGTCCTCCTGCACCAGCCAGCAGGCCTGGCCTCGTGGCCGGTATCCTCGGGAGCGATCTTCACCAATTCAGCAGGTGAAAGCTGCTGCTGAGCGGGTTTCCGCCTGCACTTCCTTGATGCCTGTGAGTGGTTGACTCACCCTGGCTGCGCTCTTTGCCATTGCTTCCACGTGGGCTGACAGCACCCGCCACCCTGCACGTGGCTTCTCTCCTGGAATTGTGGGGCATTCTGGGGTTTGCTGACAGCGGGGACTGTCTTCTCCACTGGTCCCAAGTGCACAGGGTGGTCCTGCTCAGGGCAGGAGCAAAAGCTCCGAGAGGGCCAGGACAACCCGTGGGCTCTGATGGGTCAGGATGAGAGCCAGAGCCGATCCAGGGCTGCACAGCTGTGACCTCACCGAGGCTCCCGGCTGCCCCTCGGCGTTGGGCTGAGTGACACAGCAGCAGCGGCCTGTGCTCACCTCGTGGTGGGTGTCGCAGGGATGACTTAGCAACATCATCCCGGCATCTGTCACCTGTGTGAAGGTAGCTAACTGTGAGAGTTCTCCTCCCCAAGTCCGCCCTCCGCTTTGCCCAATTGATGTTTCCTGAGTTCTAGCTCTTTATGGAGCATGTGTATCCAATGAGCAAATAGCAAAGAGATGCACTGTGAGCCAAATGCCAGGCTTCCAGGACATTACCCCCAAGGTGCCAGAGAATGGGCAGTTTGACTCCAGAGGAAGAGTTGTCCCAAAATAAAAGAGCAACACTAGACATATCTGATCCTCTTCTATACGGAAAGAAAACTAGTCTCACTAGTTATCAAAAGCCCAAACAAGGCTTTTGCAAACTGTTAATAAAGACTTTCCTTTGGTGCTGAGGATTTGGTACTCACGACCTTTGCCATGCGTGGCTAGCAAAGACTTAAAAATGCGAGCACAAGATGCTGCCAGGATGCAGTGAAATAGGTCCCTCTGTGGGTCACATCCTGACATGGAGGTCCTGTCCTGGAGGTCAGAGGTCAACATGCTGAACCAGTGCTGTGGGCAGAGACGTAGGAATCCTGCGTGGGGTTCCATTTGCTGCCCTCTGGGCCCCCATCTCTGGTCTGCTCATCCTCCTCCTTCCCAGTGAACATTCCTTGGAAGTTTTTGACTTTGTAAGGACAGACAGACAACGTCACCCACACCTTACAGCATTTTTCTACTTTGTGGTTTCTGTGGGCTACTGATCCAGTCGGCTTGTTTTCTGAGATCCACTTGATTTCAAGTGTTCCTGAGGGGAACTTCAGGACAGGACAGGCCTCCTCGCTCTGCTACCAGCCTCTGCCGCTGCACAGGGGCCAGAAGGAGCCGTGGGTGGGTGCTGGCTGGCTTGGGGACGCATCTGCAGGTTCCAATCTGAGCTGTGATTTCCCCAGGCAGGTGGGAGGCAGCGTCCAGCAGAGCTGGGCTCTGCAGAGGGGGAAACAGAACAGAACAGCTCTTCAGAGCTTTTCCTGCCGGACCCTGGTGGCGGGGGCAGGCCTCTCACCTGGGCCCTTCCTGCCCCACTTAGCCAACCATGGCTGCATCTGGGTCTCTGTGCCTTTGGTCAGGGGCCAGGAGGAAAGGAGCCAGGAAGGGAAGGCATAGGATCTGCCCCATGGCGGCCCCCCGTCTTTGGACTCATCTGCTGCCCCCAGACATCGGGCGGCGGCAGCAGCCCCAGGGTGCCTCGTGCGGCAAGTGTATTTTTAGAAGCTGCCGGACGTCATGTGTATGAAATTAGCATTGCCTTGTTGGCCCCTTTCGGGCTAATTTGGAGTGAAATGTTTCAGCAGTGGTGGGCTGATTCTATCAGGAGAACAAGAACTAATTAAATTCTCTCTGACCATCAAGCAGTAAATTATTTATATCCAGACAGATGCAATCTAATCTCTAGCATCCAGCTCAACCCAACATGCATCCTACTTGATTTTTCAAGGGGAGAGGAACAAGAAAGGAGAGTCAAGCACCCAAGAGAGGAGGATGGGAGAGAGCTGGAAAACAGCTAGAGGGGGGTGCACTCTGCCCCCTCCTTGGATGGGGAAACTAGGGATGTGGGCCAGGGCTTGGGGCTCCCCACTTTTGGGTCCAAGGAGCCTCCATGCTTTTCCTGCAGGAAGGAGTGGAAAAAATTAAAGGAGTCCACAAATCATGGGACGGGTCTGTTTGACACGATCTCAGCTGTTTGGGGGAGAGCTAATCTCGCTAATGAACTCGCCAGTGCATGTCACAGAGACCTGCTGGTCTGCCCCTCAGTGGCCCTTGGTGGCTGCCAAGTGGCTGCCAGCTCCCACTTTGGGATGAAGCGATTAGTCTGGGCCCATGTCATGAGCTACACTGCCCTCTGCCTATCTTTTGGGGGGCTCATGGAAAAGCTGCGTGGACCCCCACCCCCCCAGTGCAGAGGGTGCACCTTGGGGACATTCCTGCCTGCTCCCTCTACGCCCTCCCTAGAAAAGGGATGGTTGCCCCTCAGGGCCCTGCTGTTGGCCCGTAACTTGGGTGGGTTGCAGAATTCCTTGTGGGGCCCGAGCTGGCCAGGTGTGGGGACATCTGCTGCATGACCCTGTGTGTGGGGGGGTGTCCCTCGGGGCCTGTGATGTGGGGCACACCTCACTGTCACTGGTGACCTGGTTCTCCATTTTCTGGTGACACTGTTGGGTCAGACAGGTATGAGCCGGTGCTGGGCTCCAAGGTCTGTGTCCTGTTTTCACCCAAATCCACGGTGGCGGTCTCTGCTCCCTTTGGGGGCATCTGACACAGAGAGGGGTGTAGACTTGGGAGCCACAAGGAGAGGCTGACCATTCAGTCAGTGTCTCTCCCTGAGGGCACTGGCTCCTCCTCCCAGCAGCTGCTGCCTGGCTTGGCTCTGCTGCCCAAACCCCAGGAACCCTGGGGATGGGTCAGAGTGAAGTCCACAGAGATGATTTTTTAAATGGCAAAAGGCCTTTGCGAAGTCCTTACCTTAGGGAGTTCTAAACATATGTCCCACATCCCCAAAGCATCTGGGGACACCTCTTTTGGGCTTACTGTCATGTCTCATGGTGCACTTGTTTGAATTGTCGAGAAATCCTCCGTTGAGGATGGAATTGATTTCAGGGAACAGTCAAATGCCGCCTGGCTCTGTGTGCAGGGGATCTTGGCCCAGAGTCAGCTGAGTCTGAGGCCTCGCCCCCACTCAGCCGATGTGGGGTCTCTGGCAGGTGCCAGTCAGTCCTATTTCCCACGTTGCAGGGTAGCGGCGACAATGACCCTGTGGCACCTCCGACGGCGTCCTGTACCTGCTCCAACTTGAGTGGGTGGTGTTGTAAGGAGGGGCCGGGCCCCTGTGAATGAAGGTGGCTGTGCTGACGGTGCCGGAATGTTCCAGCCCTGGTGAGCCATGCCACAGTGGCATTGGGTGGCCACCTTAGATTTGGGTAATTGGTGCTAAAGGATGAGTGACCGTGGAGTGCCCATTTCTTGATAGTACCAGACATAGTAGGGCCAGGGGGCAGTGGTAGTTTTTTGGTTGTCTGCTGTCCCTAGTGAACAAACAGCGTAACCACCCCTTCTGTCCAGTCCTGGGCATACAGCTGGAAAAAAGTGACATGGCAGCCTGCCGAAGTACTCTGTAGGTGAAGTTGTCACTGTGAATGGGACAGATTTCATTTAGTCCTTGTAGGAGTGGACCTGAGCATCCTCAGCCTCTGAGAGAAGGTGTCTTTGGCATCTCCCTATGTTCTGTTCTGACTCAGAGACCCTGTGGTGACTCTTTCAGTCAGGTCTCTTGGGGCTGGAACTGGGGTGGGAGACCAGTGGGAGAGACCATCACTTAGGACCTGATGTTTGGGGAATTGCGGAAGATTCAGAAGGACGGGAAAAATCCATTCATCCCTTTGGTCTTCCATGCATTCATGCCTGCATCCATCCAACATCTACCCACCTATTTCCCATCTACCCACCTCCTTTCCCATCCATTTGTCCATCCATCCATCATCTACTCACCTATCATCTTCCCATCTACCCACCCACTTTCCCATCCATCCATTTGTCCGTCCATCAGTCCATCCATGCATCCATCCATCCATCCTCCACATACCCAACATTCACCATGTACCTACATATATCCCACAAATAATTACGAAGCACGTAATAAATACTGGGTATTATTTGAGGCATTAGAGAAACAACAATGAAAAAGGCCCCCTCCTTTGTATAAGAACAGTAACTTCCTAGAGTGCGGCAGCATTCAGGTGACTTCTGCCCATTCAGTTTAGAGCCCCCAGGCTGAAGAGCAGCCTCACTTGTTCCCTGAGGTGTCAAAGTGAGATGGCCCCTGGGTCCAGCTGCTACCCACCTACGTTAGCGAGTGCTCGGTGTTGGGATGTTCTGAGAGTGCCCACAGCACAAGGCTTACAGCTTGTGTGGAACCAGCTCAGCCTCGTAGCGTCAGTGGTCCCTTCCTGAGGAAGCTGGCCCGCACCTTCCCTCTGCCCATGCCCGTCCTATGTGGCCAGCCTCGGCCCCCCAGCCCCACGCACTGCCCTCTCCCAGCAGGCCTCGCGGGGCTGGTGGTGAGGTGTTGCTAATGGGTTGGCTGTCCTGTCCCCTGAGCCACGGTGGCTGCTCCTGGTCCAGTGTATCTCCAGGTGTTCCAGGCTGGTGATTTTGGTGTCCTCTGCTGTTCCTCTAGGTTCGCTGTAGTGCACAGGGGCTGGAAGACACTGTGTTGTTTCCAACAGGGACACCCAGGGGCTTGTGTGGCTCTGGTACTGTGGCTCATAAAAACTGGCCCCATCCTGCCCACGCCTCAGCCCTCAGCCCCACCCCTCCGCTGCCCCGGCTGGGTCCTCCCTCCAGGCTTTCCCGATGGTCCCCTACTCTGTGTCATCACAGGTCAACGTCAGGTTTCAGTTTGCATGTAACTTGGGTTCTCCTGTGCTGTTCATCTCTCCCCAAACCCTCCAGTTGGTCACATGTCCCTGGTCCCTTGTGTGGAAGTGGCCTCCTAGGGGGGCCCATCTGTGGCAGGCCACAGGCACGCCCACCCCATCGGAGGCCATGTCCTTCATGGCTCCAGGCAGATGACACACATGATCCTCCCTAGTGGCTCTGATGACATCACAAGGTTGCCCACTCAGGATTCTAGGACACCTGGACCTGTCTCCTTCCCGTTTTTTTCAGCTCAGAAAACAGCTGCCTCTGGCTGCCTCTTTAAAAATTCTCTTAGATGCAAGCATTTGTAATTTTTCTTCAAGCTGAATCTCAAAGCGCTTATCTTCCCTCTGGGTCACTTCTGTCCCTCCATCATCCCAGCAAACACCTGTAATCTGCCTGTCTGTTCCTGGCAGATCCTGTTCACCACCGGGGTATTTGTCATCTTCTGGATTATTAGCTTGGATTTAAACAAGACCGGGCCTGGGAGGGGCTGGGCCACCTCCCACTGGGCACCCTCCTGCCTCGTGTGCTGCCCTTGGTTTTGGTTTCGGCCTCCTCTTTTGCCCATGACTCAGTTTACAGCAGAGCCAGTGTAGTCCAGTTTCACAAAGAAAATCTCTTTGCAACCTTCTCTTT
Organism: Heterocephalus glaber; assembly: GCF_000247695.1. Next base: position 8,756,773 of record NW_004624801.1, on the reverse strand, counting down.
TATTTACATCGTTTGCAATTTTTATCAGTCCATGTTTGCAGTACCTAATGATTACATTCATCATGGGGAGTTGGTACACGTACATAACACATCTCAATTCCTTTGCTAATTTGAGGGCGGCACGTCTAAAATGGACTCGTGGTCAGCAGCTGCAATTGGTTCCTCGATGCCTTCCTGCGGGGCTCCTGCGGCCCCCTTAGGTGTGGACTCCCCGGGAATGTTCCGTTATCCCTGTGGCAGTGGGTTTGGGGTGGAGGCACGCATGGTTGCACTTGTGTGTGCTCAGTGTTTGGGGGGTGGCTTGGTCCTGGTCTCTCTCCTTGAGGAGAGGGGACACGGGACAGAGGCTGAGAGCCCAGGCTGAGGCCACACTGCCTGGGCTCAGGTCACCTGCTGCTCCTACGTGGCCTGGCTGAAGAGGAGGCCTCATGCCCGATGCTCGTCCCCTGACAGGTCCCCGGGGGCCGACTCCATGCCTGCGGAAGGGTGATCCTCTCTGAGGCCAGTGCTCTCCCCAGGCATGCACTTAGGTGCCGTCTTCTTTTCACATATTTTCATGTATTTGTCAGTAAATATTTTGCCAGGCTTTTTTTCCTAGCTCATATTTTTTCATTACTTACAAAGATGTTAAATTAGTACAAGTCTTTTAAGTAGCCATTAACTTCGTATCATCCCTAATTAGTGTACTTGATTTCCTCCTCCACCCCCTCGTGACTGTTCCTCATTCCCACTCCTGTCACTCATTTTTGCTAAAATCAACATATGCAGCTCCTCACTTCCAGCCTCTGCCTCCTGTCACCTCTGTGTCCAGCACGGACTGGCCCTTTCTGGCCCACTGAGCAGGGCCTGGGGGGACATGGGTGGCTCCTCCCGCTTCTTCTGCCTGGTGGAGCTGCTGCCGTGCTTGGTGTCTGGTTTCTCCAGTGTGTGTGTCTCCCCCACACGAGTGTTCTGCACAGAGTGTCCCACGCAGATGGTGTCTCCAGGTTCGCTTGGAGGGTGGGGTCCCCCCTAACTGCAGCCTCTCTGCTCGCAGAGGTGAGACCTGTGGCCGAGCACTCTCCCCCTGTGGTCTTGGCCTTCCCGTTTGTGTCAGGTGAGGGTGTGCGTGGTCTCAAGCATCGTGGTTTCTCTGATGCTTTAGGGTTCCTTTCAGCTCTGTGGACATTTCTTTATCTTCTCAATGGGGCTGGTTCTCGTTGTTAAGATGTTGGACTTGGTGACACTGTGGTAGATGGATTTCTGGGATGATATAATTGTTGTCATTGTCATTGCTACCATCAACACTGTTGCTGCCGCCACTGCCTTCTACCACCACCGTCACCATCCCCTCTACCCCGTCACTGCCACCAGCACCATGAACATCACCATCAGCATCACCATCACCCTCAGCACTGCCGTCCCCATCATTACCACTCTCGCCAGCATCACCACCACCAAATCACTGCCAGCATCACCACCAGCTCCTGATTGCTTGCCTTGGGCCATGCCTTCGTGCTGGCTGTTTCATATGTATCATCCCGTGTCAATAGTCCATGGGGAGAATGGACAGTGTTCTCCCCATTTCAGAGACAACATGGCACAGGGAAACTAAGTCATCTGCCTTGACGCCATGGCTTGGTTGATCTGGATTCACACTCAATCAGGACATCAAGCCTGTGCTGTCACTGCCTGCCGTGGCCTCTCTCTGTTCCCCACAGGCTGGTCTCCTTTGCTTTTGTGACCCCACCATTTGGCTGCTCCACATCTACCAGGGCCCAAGCCTTGGGTCATGAGGCTGAGTTCTGTCACTTGTCCTCCTATGACTGGGGAAGTCCTTGGCTTCTCTGAGCCTTGCTTTTCTACATGGCAAAAGAGGGGGAACAAAATCTACCCGACAGGTTGTTGGAGGATTAAAAGACTATACTCAGCAAGTACCTACCACTGTGCCTGGTAGAGAGTAAATATATATTACAGTTATAATTATGGTGATTGTATATCACAATACAGTTCTGTCACCTCCACAGTGTTCCATGACAGTTAAAAGCCTCCTGTGTCTGATTCTATGTTTAGCATTAGATGTCTCAAGCTGAGCGAGATGCCCCTGGTTCTGAGACCAGTCTCATGAGGGAGAACAACTGTTCATAGACACGCCCACAGGCCGGGGTCCAGGGGTGTGAAGCCCATGTGCAGCGGGCCAGCTGGACCAGGGAGGCTGGTGTGGGTGGAGAAGGTCCTAGCCTTAAATGTGCAGCCAGCAAAGGAGAATAAAAACAAATGAAGTAAAGTCAGGAATCAAAACGTTAGAAAAAAAGACAAAAAATAGTGTACAGAAGGAAGCCCTCAATGAAGTTAGTAGAAATGTGAGCCACAAAATGGAAAAACAGAACCAGCACACAATAAGCTGCTATTTGAAAAAACTCAGTAGATGATCCGCTAGCTAATCTAATCAGGGCTAGAAAGAAAACACAAGAAGCACAAAATGAGAAATAACAAGGGAGAAATATGATTTCCCAGGACTGACCAATTTCCACAAAGGGAGAGAGTTTTTAAGTTACTCTGACACAGAGGATGAGGCTGGAAATTCAAGCAGCACCTTGAAAGAGGGTCTTGAGTGCTGATTACACTGCTCCACAGCAAAGGAAGAGAAAAATAGCCCTGTAATTTTCACAAAGCGAAAATAACAGTTTTTAAAAATTTCACAATGATTATTCAGAAATGAAATGACAGACTGGTCTTACTTATGAATATTGATGCAACAATTTAAATAAAATATCGTAAAATAGTATCCAAGCAGTATTCTAAAATACTAGTACTCAATGTCCATGTGGATTTATTCCAGGAAGGCAAGGATGGTTCAGTATTACAAGTCTGCTTCATAATCCATCTATTAGTCCATACAAGGAGAATTACTATGTGATTAGCTTTTTGATACTGAAAAGGTGTTTGACAAAATTTCACATCCATTCTCTCTTTTTTTTTTTTATCAGGGATTGAACTCAGGTCCTTGCACTTGTGCGGCAGACAGCAAAACCACTGAGCTAAATCCCCAGCCCTCAACATCCATTCTTAATAAATACTCAATTAAAAGGACTTGACAGGTACTTTTTTTTCTTGAATGAGGGTCTTCACACTGAGCTGCAGCCCCAACCCTTTAATAAAATTTTTAATTTTGAGCCCAGACTGAGCTTGAACTTGCAGTCCTCCTGTCTCACTCTCCTAGAGGTACTGGGGTCATGTGCATGTGGCACCACACCTGGCTTGACAAATACTTTCTTCACATGACTCTATGTAACCATGTCCCAAATCCATTCTTTTTCTTAGTGTGGAAACTAAAGTTGGGAATGAAATTGGGAATAGAGCAAGGAGACCTCCTAGTCTGTCAGTCCTGCTATTTCACACTGTCTCAGAAGCATCAACCAGTGCAGACACGAGAAAGAAATGAGAAGAATAAATATTGGAAAGAAAAGGTAAAAGAATCTTTTGTAGGTGATATTGTGTACTTGGAAAATTCAAGACTGTCCATGAAAAACTACTACAACCAACAAGAAAATCTAATTATCCATCATTTACTTATCTCTTTATCTCTGTATTTTACAACAGTATATAATAGAAAAGGCTCCTGCTTTAAATACCAAAAGTTAAGTAAAATACCTAACAAAACACATGTACAGACAATCTTCAACAGCCCTGAGATCATTCCTCCAACTGCATTGACTCCTGATGGAGCAAAGATTTAAAAAGATTTAAAGTCATTCATTGGGCAATGTTCCCTGACTGCCCTCCACCCATTGCCATGGCAACGAGCAAGGCTCTAGATGGAAAGCCAGGCCCACATGGAGCTTGCATTTTATGAGGGAAACCAAGTAAATAAAAAGATTATATTACATTGTAGTGACTATTTGCAGGGCAGAATGTGCAGCCGGGATGGGGTGGGGTCGGTTTTGGGCAGGGGGTGTCACAGAGGCTTTGCTGCAATGTGATATTTGGGTTACTCTTTAAGTTATTTATTGTTTAACTTTTTATTGTGTTTATTTTGTGTCCTAAACTAGCTCATAAACTTGCTGTCCCCGGGGTGTGAGACCTATTGTAAGAGCTCAATATGGTAACTTATTTACACTTTCAAAAGCTGAAGATTTGACTCTTTTAATATGCCAAATCCTCTGTATTTCATCTTGGCCTTCCTGGATCTTTCCATCCTGCTACTGACAAAACTTTGTTTTCCTAGAATGGGAAACTATGAAATATATTATTCAAAAACTTCTCCCCAGGGCAGTATCGTCTGAATCATGCAAGGGGTTGTTAGAAATACAGATGTTTGCATCCTACCCATACCTGCTGAGTTTCAGGACCTGCATTTTAAACACAATTTTTGGATACTCTGTATGCACATTAAAGCTGAAAAGCATTTCCCTCTTGCCCTTGGCCTTCTATGTTCCCTTCTTACTAAGCAGAAGTCCGGATTGGGGGACAGAGGAGCTGGCATACTCACAGTGGTATCGGCTTCCTATGACATCATTTTTCTCAGCTGCCCTTGCATAGCCCAGGTTCCAAATGGCCCTGCATGGAGCTGAAAATGTCCTCAACTTTGCTGTTCAAAATGGTGGCCACTAGCTGTGTACGTAGTGACTAAATGGAATTAGCAGTGGACTGGGGTATAGTTCAGTGGTGGAGCACCTGCCTAGCACATATGAGGCCCTGAGTTCAGTACCCAGCATCACACACACAAAAAAAAAAATTTAAACAACAGAAATACAAGTAAATATTCAGTTTTTAAGTTACATAATCACATTGCAGTGCTCAACAAGTGCATGTGGGCTGGGCATGATGATCCACACCTGTAATCCTAGCACTTGGAAGGCTGAGGCAGGAGAATCACCACAAGTTCAAGGCCAGTCTGGGCTATACAGTGAGTTCAAGGACAGCCTGAAGTACATAGTGAGACCCTGTCTCAACAACAACAGCAACAAAGACAAAAACAAAATGCATGTGGCTGGTGGCTACCATATTGGGTAGCATGGGTTTAGAACATTCTTGTCCTCACAGAAAGTTCTTTGAGTAGTTTTGATCTAGAATATCCAGGTAGTAGATTTTGAGGACTTTTGCATTGCACAGTCAAATTCTTTATACTGTAGGTTCTGATTGCCATTTGTTTCCTTTTATTTCAGTAGAACATATTTATCTGTCTGTCCATCTGTGCACTCAGTCACCTACCTATCCATTCTCCCATCCATTCTCCCATCCATTCTCCCATCCATTCCCCCATCCATTCCCCCATCCATTCCCCCATCCACCCACCCACCCACCCACTTAGTCTGCGTTCCACAGATGATCCTGGCATGTAGTGGGTACTTCGATAAATACCATTGAAAAAAACCATCAAATGAAGGGTCTACCTCTCCTCATCTGAGGTGGGTACAGGGTACCTGTGTGCCATAATTCCTTGGCAAAAACCTTTCTACCTTGATGCCTCCCCCCTATTTTCCTGTTATAGTTTAGTTTTCCTTGCCCTGTAATCTCTTCCTTTTTGCCTCTGCCTGAGCTCGTTAATGAGCTGGCTCCTGGGGGAGTGGTCTGGCTCCAGAAGCTAACCCTCGAATGAGACCTTGTGCATTGCTCAAGCTTTTGCAGTGCTGCTCTTGGGTTGGGGGTGCCCTCTGACCCCCTTGTTTCCCCAGTTCTAGGGCCCTTCACGCCCCATCCCCTATGTCCTGCCTGACACTCCTGTGTGAGTGGCTGTGTTCAGGTCCCAGATGTCACTGGGTCCAAGCAGGGGAGGCCTGTCCCGGCCCATTTTTCTGGTGTAGGCTTGGACAAGAGAGTCTTGAATGGGACACAACCCCAACAGGAGTACCCAAGAGCTCTTGGGGTATCCGGCAGGGATGGTCTGTGGGCCATAACCAGACCAGAGTTCTGCTCTGGAAGATGTTTTTCCATCTTTTTTGTGGTCATCTCAGAATACAAGGCTCTTTAGCTGAGCCGCTTCATCCATCTGTCACAGGCCTCACTTTTCACATATTTCCGCTCCCCCCCCCCCTTTTCAAGGTGGCTCTGAGCAGGCCCAGGCCAGTGTCTGAGCCTGTGGGCCCTTTGCTGTCACCTGTGGCTTCATGGTGAAAGTGACAGGTGTTGTGTCTCCTCTGCTCTCAGAACTTAGGGGCTGGGCATGAAGTGTGAAGCAGGCTTCTACTGCCCTCGCCTTTCTCTCTCTGGGGCTTTTACCCAATTCCCACAGGAAAGCCTTAGGGCTTCTGCTGAGACCCCTTATGTTGGGAGGCACCTTGGGAGCCCCCTCAGGCCGAAGGCTGCAATCACAGCCCTGCTCCATGCAGCCAGAGCTCTTATTAGGGTCCTTACCCACGTTTCTGGTTCTCTAGCGCTGCTGTCAGACTGGCCCACTCCATTCTGCAGAAACATGAGCTTGATGACCTCACAGCCCATGTGCTTGGCTCTGATCACTGTCCGGCGCCCATCCTGCTTTCCAGCTCCAGCAGAAATGGGGATCCATCTGCCGATCCATGGGGGCATGTGGCTCCATCCATCTGGGCCCTGAGCTGCCCCAGAACCTCCCTCCAGCAATCCTGGGCCTGGCAGGACCTAGCAATAGTGGTAGAAACCCTGAGGCTTTTGTCCCTCTCCTGCTTCAGGCCTCTCTCTCACCTTTGTGGAACAGCAGGCAGAGGCAGCATGGATCTGGGGACAGGTGCCCTTGGGCAGTGAGTCTCCACATCCTCAGGCTCACTCTCTCCGCCTGCAGAATGGTGATAATGATCACACCCTCTCCCAGCCTGGAGGGAAGGAGGGAATGAGATCATGCAAACAAACGCCCTTCTGGTCAATATGCGTTTATTACTGCAGCAATTAGGGTGCTCCCCAGTAGGCTAATGATGGCTCTTGCTAGCTCATGGGGTTTTGATGAGGGTAAAATAAAACACCCTGAGGAAGCATGGGTGTCTCCATTGTGCAAGCATCTATGGAGCACCCACTGCACGCCACCGAGGAGGTGGGCACTGGGGCTACATCAGTAAGTGAAACAGATGCCCGAAGACATAGGGAGCCATGTGAGGAGGTGAGCAGCTCTCTCCACGCTGAGTGGGCAGCCTGGGGAGGGACAAAGGGGTGCACTGTCCGAGGAAGCTGGCGTCCCCTAATGTACCGAGGGCTAAACGTGGCTTGGCCACTCTCCTCCAGCAGTGGACATGCTTCTGAGAGGTGATTCTTCGCCTCTCCTGAGACAGAGCTCCAGAGAGGAGCTCTCAGTGACAGCATGAGTCTCCCCAGCCATGGCCTCAGGGTTGAGCTCCCGGCAGGATGGTGGCCTCAGAAACAAAATCTGGGACCTGGGCTGGGGCTCCTGGGATTGGAGTTCTGGGCTCCAGTAGCCAGGCTTCTGGAGCCACACCCCACCCGCCCTTCCCACTAGGGGGCCACACCTGGCTCTGTACAGTAGGGGCTTCCAGGGAGGGGCTGCCAGCCCCAAGCACAGGCTCACCTTGGAACTTGAATTTCCCGTAGAATTTGAGGAAGGTGAGGAGACAGGCAGAACAATGTTCTGAGGCGGTTCAGATGAGAGTGTGGGAGGAGGGCAGCTGGTCCAGCCCGGGGAAGGCTCCCCGTGCTCAGTGGGGCCTGCCTTGAAGGAGTCCTTTACTGGGGCTGGAGGGGCAGATGGGCCGACCCTCTGAATCTGTGTGAGTGTGTGCAGGCGTGCTCTTTCTGGGCGGTGTCTAGAGAGGGGCTGTGGCGGAGCTCTTGCCTGCTCTCCCTCTGTCCCCTCACCCCATGAGTCTCCTGTCCACTCTCCTTGGAGTTCCTCTGTTGCTCATTTGCATGCAGGAGTGGAGAGTGTCGTCTCTCCTCCCCACCGAGTGGATGTCTCCGAAATGAGACACACTTGAGTCCTTTCGGTTCTGGGGGTGCCTGACTGCTTTGGCAAATGGACCCAGAGAAGGGGAGACCAGAGAGGGTGTTAGGGGAGCTGGCTCCCGGGGGTGGCAGTGGGAGTGTCCCAGGCCTGCTCGTCTCCCAAGCCTCTCCCTCGGCAGAGGGTTTTTAATAGAAGAGTGCAAAGCAAGGGTGTTGGCTTGGAAAATCCTCATGCCTGGGCCCCAGGCTGATCTGATGCCTCTGTTGTCTGCTTATATTTTGTCTTTTGTTATTTTTGGTACTGGGGGTCGAACTTGGGACCTTGCGGTTTCGAGGTAGGCAGCAGAACCACTGAGCTAAATCCCCGGCCCCCTCTGCTTATATTTTGTAGCTCCACTGGGTCATTGTTACCTGCCCATCTCCTTGCAGGCTTTGTGTTCATCCCTGGGTGGGAGGCCAGGGTCCACACCCACCTTCATCCAGCCTTGAACTGTCTGGGCAGCTCACTGTGGGTCTTGAGAGCTAGAAAGGGATGGTTGGGATCTCCAGCGGGTGGAAGGGAGCTTAGCGATGTCCCCGTCTCCGTGTACCTGGGCACGGCCAGATGGGTGGCCATGGAGGAGGCTGCACACCAGCCATCGTTCAGCCCTGTGCAGACAAGTCTTGTTCTTTGGGATTCCCAGAGTACAGGGCTTGGAGGACATGAAGGCTCAGCACACATATGGGGACATTTCATCTGATGGAGCCCCAGGTTGCCCCCTGGCAGGTGAGGGAGTGGCCATTCATGTGGCTGGAGAGGGAGCCTGGGAAACACACCCAGCGCCCCAAAGAGCTGAGCTGTCTCCCTGGGACAGAGAACTGGGTGTCTCTGTGACGATAGGGAAGCCACATGGGCAGCAGCTCTCTTCTGACATCCTGGATGAGCCTGGTTCTCACTGGACAGTGGTGACGGGCGGAGATGTATATGGCTCCTGTTGCCAGGACCCTGACAGTAGCTATAACTTTTCTGTATTCACCAATAGCCATTCAATGGAGTTTGCTCTCATGCATCCCTAGGCACACCTGCAAAATGTGTCCACACATTGGGCATGATGGCTTTTGCATATGGGACACGTGTGTGTCTACACTGTCTGCCCAGTGAGCCACATGGAAAAGGCACTGTACCTTCCTACCCACAGGCCAAAAGCCCAGCCAGGCCCGGGGCTTGTTTTCCCAGGGATATCTAGCTGTTCACCTCCACATACCACTGAGCCCCCAGAGTGAGAGAGCAGGGCTAGGGCCTCGGGCCAGTGTGTGGCATGTGCCCTGGGCCACCAATAAGATGGTGCCTGGCTGCTGTGGGACCAAGCAAGGTGGTGAGGTCGCTGGTCAGCTGGGGACACACAGGAAAGGAACTGCCAGCTTTACTGGGGGCTCAGCCGGATACCAGGAGGTGGACTACGTATCTCCCAGGGAAGGAATTAGGGACTGCCCTCTGGTTTTGGGGAAGTGTTGGCAGGGAAAGACAGGCTGGTGGAAGGAAGGGAGGTGGCTAGCATCTGTCCCTGGGCTGGGAGATTGGGACCTGCCAACCCTACTCCCGGCCCTCGGAGTGAAAAGGGGCCACAGGAGGGTCTCGAGGGACCATGGTTCCCTGGCTGTGTGCTCTTGCCTCCCTCCTGTGTTGCTGGGGGCTTTCCAGTGGGGCTTTTCTGGCCCCTCCATCCAAATGCCCAATGTGGATGCCTCCTTTCTGGTTTAATTGTGCTTTAAATAGGGAGGGAAAGAGGGCCGGAGCAGGGGCCTTGACAGCCTCTCCTGGAGCTGAATTCTGATACCCTCTTCCCGTGAGCGCTGGCACAAGGCTCGGAGTGGACTTTCTTTCTTTTTAAAAACAAGAAATATCAAAGCAGCTGTCAGCACTGGAGATGAAAAGGCTGGGCAGTGTTCGTCCGCCGCCTCCCTGTGTTCCTGCCCCCTAGGATCCGTTATTGTTTTTCTAGAACAAGAAGGAAAGGAGGAAAGAGTTTTATTTGTAGGCGCTTTTCCCCCCTTAATGAGGTAGTGGGTGGTAGTGTAGCATGTTTTTATTTTATGTTATTTTTTTTATCCCTTGCTGCTTTGGGGGAGGGTGACAGTGTTTGAGTTTGGGGTGCGGGTGTGTGGGGGAAGGTGGTGTCTTGGGGAGGAACAGTATGAGCAGATGTTACACCCCCATGTCTAGAGGGTGGGGGGTGAGGACAGGCCTGGTTATGTAAGAGCATCCTGCAGGAGGAGGAGGAGGAGGAGGCGGCGGAGGAGGAGGCAGGCGGCGGCAGCAGCAGCTGGGGGATTCGGATGGAGCCCAACAGTGCAGCCTAATGCTCCTCTCCCAGGCCTTGAGGAAGGCCGCCAGGTGCAGTCTGCAGGGGCCTGGTGGCTGTGGTGTGGCAGACGTCGGGATGTTGGCGTCGGCAGGACTGGCGAGGTTGTGGGTGCCCACGGGGAGAGGGAGCCACGGGAGCCTTAAGGGAGGACTTGTCCTTTCTCTGCTCTTCCTCCCTTCTCTCCTCTTCACACCCTGCTTGTCTATCGATCCTTTCTCCAAATCAATTCCCCAGCCACGGGGGAGACAGGCCTCCCCACTCTCCGAGTTTCCTCGATGCCTTCTTCCACCAGCCTGGGCGGTCACATGGCCACAGAGCCGGCACACTGAGAGGGGCCGTGGCGCCAGCTGTCCCAGCCTCACAGCGCACGAAGGGGCCGAGTCTGGTACTTTTCCGTTGTGCAGATCTGTGATTCTGTCCACGAGCCCAATCAGAGACCTGAGCAGGGCAATGCTGAAGTGGTGCCAGGTGGCTGTGAGCAGAGCATGGGGCTCTGAGCACCTCCTCAGCACCTCAGGGCGATGCCCAGGGTGTGCCGCAGGCGTCCAAGCCCCTCTGCCCCTTGGTGACTGCAGAGTGCTTCGTGTTCTGGGCATGCCAGCTGCTTGCCAGCTGCCCTGACTGCCACTTTTGCAGGGTGCCGGGGGCACCCCGTTTTTGCTGGCTCACCCTGCATCCTTCCTTGCCCTGTTCTGCCCACACTGGCTGTGCCTTTCCAGGTCAACCAGTAGCTCTTAGGTGTGCTGGGCAGTAGCCAAGAATCACACTATCATACTGAGTGTCGAATCCAGCGCCATCTACGCTAATGAGTTCCCAGGCTTTGTACTTAAGACTGTGCTGCTGGCGCGTGCTCAGAATGCCCCGTCTTCACAGCTCCTCTTCATCGATTGGTATTTATTTATCAGCTTGTTTGTTTATTTCTTCTCCTCAGAGGCCCTGATAAAGAAGGGAATGTGAAATTGTCAAGCAGGTCTTGATTTCCTCTGTGATGAGAGCTAGCAGTAGACCAGTGTGAGATGCCAGGCCGTTGGGTACCTGCACTGTCCCACAGGGTTTTCCTCATGGTGAGGGGCGGGATTCTGCCTGCAGTGGCTCCATCTTGGATCTGCTCAGCATGGGCTTGCTGTGCATCACGAGGCATAGCCCTGTCTGAGCCTCTGTCCTTCAGGGAGTCTCAGTGATAATGAAAGCAGCTTCACAGCACCTGTCGTGTTCTTGCTTCCTGACCCAGGAAGGTGCTCAGGAAGGCCCAGAGGAGTTGATTTTTAGGATGGTCTCACAGTGGCTCTGGAAAATCACTGATCATGAAAGTGAGAAGGATTCATGTTAGTGGCCAGTGTGGCTCCCCTAACCATTCAGCCACTGTGTGCTGGGTGACACGTGGCCAGAGAGCTGTCTTCTAGGCTTGAGGTTGTGTTTGTTGACACACGAAGGAGTCTGTGCCTACTCTGACCAGAGTGGTGGCCACCAGCTGTGTGGGAGGACTGGGCAGCTGAAGTGTGGCAGTTCCCAGGGACAAGGGCTAGCTCGTATAATGTCCCAGTCATAATTTCTATGGATTACTGGTTGTCCTGGTATTAGTTTGAATATATTGAGTTAAATAAAACATATTATTAAAATTACTTTTACTTTTTTTTTTTTACTTTTGAAAACATGGCTATTAGAAAATTTAAAATTACCCACGTAGCCTGGGTGGTATTTCTGTTGGCCAGACTGTTCTAGGCCTGGCTCCCCGCCAACAACTGGGCTCCCTCCTAGTCTCCAGTCTTAATTTCCTTACTGAAAGGTTGGAGAGATTTCCTGAGGGGGCCCCAGGACTAACATTCCAAGACTTGATGACCTTTTCCTGGCTCTTGTTTCTAGCATCAGGGAGCCGACACTGAGTCTGCAAAGGGCTTTTCAGGAAGCTGCCTCTGAGAGAGGCTCCCCCAAGCTGCTTCTCTCTGAGTCTGTCCCAGTTCGACACCATGGAGTTTTTGGGAAACACCCTCCAGCTTTGTAAATATCCATTAAAAAAATAAAAATAAATCTATTATTTTGTCTGTCAACCTTCACAACACCCGAGCTTATAAAACGCCTCTCACATAGAGGTCTCAGAGCACTGCATAATAAACAGTACATTAAAAAAAAAGTTCATGTTTACAGTGAGGCTGAAGGCAGCAGAGCACGTTTTTATTTCTGTGAACCTGAAGGCATCAAGGAGGCCCCAGAAAATACTCCGTGTGCTGGGGCCCCCTGGGGACAACAGGAAGGGTCACTGCTGCTCTGGTAGCTGGTGCCACTGAGCACCACGTAGTGCAAAACACAAACTAAACAGAGAACCGAGAGGAAATGGGAGGAAGAGGAGAGCTGGGTCACCCAGTGTTCGCTGTGCCAGTGGGACGTCTTGCCTCTGTGAGGAGGAGCAGGTGGCTGGGATGGCTCACCTGGGCCCTGGCTGGCTTCATGCTGATTTGGGGGCAGAGAGCACTCCGGTGGTGTCACCAATGCATGGGGAGAACCCATGTCCCTCTGCCGTGGCCCTTGGCTCTGTGTCCCCTGGAGTGCTGAGGACTAGGTGCTCCCTCTTGGGGATGGGCCGACCTCCCAGCGGACTGTTGGCTCTAATCGCCACAGGCATTTTGTACCCTGTGTTGGGCGGTGTGTTATAAGCCTCTCTTATTTTTATTTTTCCATTTTTGACATTGTCCTTCAGTTCCTCTTCCACGCTCCCCGTTAAGCTGTTAAATCACTCCATTTATTTAGTGTGAGTGTTTCTGAGAGCTCATTTTTATCTTGGTGAAAACCAGGCTTGCTCATGGGCACATAATGAAATTGCATAAATATACCCTTAGCTTGGAATCTAATTTATTTTTCCTGTTCATTATGGGGTAGAAGGCCATTATGAAATGTATAACTTTTTTTTTCCAGTGCTGGAATTGAAAGGCTGTGGCTTGGGTTCTTTTTATTCTGCTGATTTCGTCCTGATTCAATTTAAAGCTGGTTAGGGCTCAAACACTGGAGCGTAATTGACAAAGATCAGTGTGGGTTGTAATGCCAATGTCTTGTCTGTGGCTTCCACAACTCAACAAGCCTGTGGGTTAAGCAGCAATTCCAGGGGAGGGTGCCTGGGTCTGTAGATCCCCTGCCAGCCTTGGAGAGGTGGACAGGGAGAGCTTTCCCATGGGCAGTGGTCACATGCACGGTTGTGGTCCAGGGCGACACTCTGAAGTAGAGTCCAGTGGGCCATGCTGGATGGGAGGGCTTGGGACACATCTGACCTTAAACTCTCAGCAGTGCCTAGAAATCCCTTCAAGAACACGTCACCCTACTTTTCTTTTACGCGTGGGAGTGCCGAGACTTAGGGAGGCGGAAGGACGCCCGGTCAAGGTCGCCAGGTTAAGCTGGAAGCTCCCATTTTTCCACAGGTTCCACTCAAGATATCACCAAAGGAATGCTGGGGCAGTGACAGCCAGGAATAAACCGGGTGTGGTGGGAGGTCAAGGCAGGAAGGGCTGAAGTTGGAGCCCAGCTTGGACAATTTAGAGACTGAGTGAGACCTTGTCTCAAAATAAAAAATCAAGAAGAGGTGGGAATGTATCTCAGTGGAAAGGCCCTGGGTTAAGTCCCCCCATTAAAAAAAGCCCCGTGTGGGCACCTGTGGAAGCCCAGCTAAAGCTCCAGCTCAGGCCACTGGTGAGGGTCGTTGCATCATGTGGAACAATGATAGGACTCTGTGCATCCAGGGAAGGCCACGGTGAGATGTTGCTCTTAGCTAAGAAGTGGGTGGACCCTGCCCAGGGCACTGATGGGGACCTGGGCCAGAAACTGGATGCCACACACCTTGACAGGATGGTGCCATCCTCCATCTGCTTGTACCCAGGCCTCCCCAAATTCATCTCTCTGCAGTTACCACCTGCCTTCCGCATGGTGGGCAGTGTCAGGCTTAGAGTTTCATTAAGCCCTAGCTCCTCCTGCTGAAGGGACCCAGCAGCATAGGTTTGATGGGACTTTGTGACTCCCACATTGGAGCTATGGGGCATTGGCATTGCTGAAATGCTCAGTCCAGCTTGGACAGAGCTCTCCTGGAGGCTGGTGTATGACCGTGAGTGTCACCAGGGGAAAAGAAGACCCTTGTGTAGACACCTTGTGCTCGAGGGGCACAAGAGGAAACCGGTGTAAGCCAGCCTTGCAGGGTGGTGCACCTGGGTCCCCGCCTTGCCCTGTGACTACAGCTGCAAATTGCAACACAGGACACCCTGTTACAGGTGAGTGTCAGGCCACTGATGAGTTCTTTAGATGTGGGGGGGGGGGCGATCTCATGGGACATACCCTAAGGAACAGGAGGGAACAGCCCAAGTTTCGGAGCTGATCCGGCATTGAGTGTCTGCATTTGACTAAACCTGGTGGCCCTCCTTTTTCATAGCAACAGAACAGAAAGACTTGGCTTCAAAATCATTTAAAAGTCATTAAGAAAATTCAGTCATATGAATTGTACAAGTAATTACTCGTTGTATTAGCTCTTGTAACACAGAATCATCTGACATGAAACGAAGAACCTCTCGCTGCCCCCAAATCCAGCTTTCCAGTGGCGGACCTTTTGTCCTGCTAACAGTGTGCCTGTCCTCTTCTGTAATGCATGGACACTGCCATGCACTACGTATTGGGCTGGCACTTTTAGCTTTCTTCAGAACATCCTGAAATTAGAATTAGTGGGGCAAAGGGTATGTGTGTCTTAAACTTTGATTTAAAACTACATCGGGATTGTTTTACAAAGAGCCAAGTATTTGCAGATCATCAGACATTATTTCTTATATTTTTCAAGTGAAGCGTATAAACCACCTCATCATTTCAACTGGCATTTCCCTATCTCTTTCTTGTGTTTCTTGGTCATTTGCATTTCTGCTTCTGTGACCCACTTATGTACCTACTTTTTTTTCATGGAGCTTTCTTTTTGTTAACTTCAGGGTACTCTATACATACTCTCTCTCTCTATAGGTGCACTTGTGGTCTGACTGTTTCATACAGTGTTGGGGTTGCTTCTGGACTAGTGGGACTGGACCCTCCCCTGAGCTTCTCACTGGGGTCTCACGGCAATCACAGACACCCTAGTCCACATGATACCTTTTGTCTCCTGAGCTCATCCTGAAATCCTGGTTTAGAAAGAAGCCGTATGTGGCTTGAGAGCCCAGGTTGGTGTGTTACTACCTGCGGTGCCCTGGAGGAGTCTCGAAACCTACCCGCCTCTCTCATCCCTCTCCCAGGGTGCCTTGGGAGGGTGGCACAGAAGCTGCCCTGCCCTAACTGTGCCTCCCCAAATTCAGTCTGCAGTTCTTTGGGGTGGCCCTGGGCCCACTAGATGGGGGAAGGGGGTGGCAGGGAAGGCTCCACTCCCTCCACTGCAGCTGGACGTGTGTGCACACATTCACTCAGCATGGCTTTGTGATGCTTCTGGGACATTCCAGGCACACATGGCCGGCACTGGGCAGCTCTGCCCCTGTCTGTTCCACACTCCAGAGGCTTGTGTTTGCAGCCTGGATGAACAGCAGGTGTATGATGAGCTCTGAGGAGGAGCTGTCTGTATCTCCTCTCTAGCCCTCAGCAGGATGCAGATCCCTGAGCTTGGAGACCTTGCCCTGCACCCACCATTGCCCGCACCCCATTCCCCACCTTGAGCCCACAGCACCCACATATGTTTGGGGAAAAGCATCTCCTCTGGGGATTGGGGACACACCTGGACCTCACCCCAGTCCGCTAGGTGGTCCTCCCAGGGCACTGTGGTCAGTTCTGTGACTTGCTTTTGGAGGGAGGGGACCATCTGGGGGTGCCCTCCCCCACAAGTGCAGGAGAGGGGCTGAAGGCCATGGGGAGGTCATCCCTGGAGCTGGGACCCAGGGGACACCAGTGGGTGGGGTGGGCCTGTTGTGATGCTCCCTGTTTTCAAGGCAGTCGTGTAGAAAAGGAAGTGGACTTGTTCCTTCCCGGAACAGGCAGAAACCAGACCTGTGGTAGAGGTTCTATGGAGACAGGATTTGGTTCCTGCTGAGGGACTCCAGTGTCCAGGGTGGCTTGGGAGGAGTGAGGACGCTGTCCTCTTAGCCCCATCGTGTCCCACATGTCCAAGTCTTAAACTCCCTAGGGAGGGACCTTATTTGGAAACAGCTTATGGGTACAATCAAGTTAAAATGAGGTCCTCCTGAATCCGGGTGACTCTTAACCCAAAGACCAGTCCCCTCATACAAAGAGACACCAGGGCAGGTATCTAGAAAGCTGAGACAGGAGAAGCACAAGTTCCAACCTGGCCTAGGCAACTTTGTGAGGTCCTATCTCAAAATAAAAAAGTAAAATGGGCAAGGGATATAGCTCAATGTGAAGGCCCTGGGTTCGATCCCCAGTACTGAAAAAAAACAAAAAAAAAGAAAAAGAAATAAGAGATGCCAGACACACAAGGGAGAAGCCACGTGATGACAAAGTGGGAGGGGGTGACACAGCCACCCACGAGCTGAAGGACACCTGATTGCCAGCCACCACCCAAGGCTGGGAGAGGCAGGAAGGATCGGAGGGAGTTCAGCTCTACCTGCCCCTTGATTTCAGACTCTGCCCTCTGGAACTGTGAGATTTGTGGGTTTGGGTTACTTCATGTCACTGCATTTATGGCTTGATGTTATGGCAGCCACAGGACACAAATACACCTGTCCCAAATCAGTGTCCCACCTTCTGGGTCCCTTGGTGCTAAGCTGGGTGGACCTCAGACATCCCTGGGGGCTCCTCCTAGATTTTTGGGTGCCTAGTGCTGAGGTGGCCGAGCTTCCCAGGAAATGGCCTGAGGGTCAGGGAGAGACAGGCTTGTCTGCCTGTCCGTCAGGGTGATGGGTCACCTTTAACAGGGTGTCTGTGCTATACATGGGTATTTTGAGCTATAATTAGCCAGGGCTACCTGGCTGTAAGTCCCCAGGCCACTCAGGGTTCACAGTGCGTCCTCCTGGAGTGTACATCATCAGGCATGTTCAGGACAGGACTAGGGCCTGTCTGGTGATGATTAGAAAGATGAGGGTGTCTGGAGCCACACTGCCTGGCCAGGGATGGCAATTTCTCTCCTGGCTCCCCGCAGGGACCACTTAATTCTAACCAGAATGGGCACGTGGAGAGGACAGGGAAGGAGGCTGCAGAGGGAGGACGGGGCGGGGGACTCGGCTGGGTGACCTGGGAGGGGCCGGGCAGCTGCATGGCCCGTGGGGGTATCAGCTCCTTCTCCCAGAGATCCAGCGAGAGGCCATTCTTGTGTGAGACAACAGCTCCCCCATACAAGAGGCCACCTTGCCTGCTAGGGTGGCTGTCTGTCTTTAGGGGCTGCCCTGGCCTGGCCAAGTGAGCGCTCTGATTTTGGGGACGGGCCCTCTCATCTTGCCATAGGCCCCTGGAGCTGGCCCTCCAGCACAGGAAGCCCAGTAGGGTAGCTGGGCCACCATCGTGCTCCAGGTTACGTGAGGGCCTGATGTGTTTGGGGTGACTTGGTTTGGGTGACAGAGGAGGGAGTAAAGGGACAGTGAGGCCTAAGGCAGTAGCTTCCCTGTAATAATCTCCAAAGGCCAGTGGGAAAGAGCTTTGCAGGAGGGGCCCTGCTGGGGGACCATCTCCTGGGGCCATCTGTCACTTCCCACGGAGATAAAAGATGCCCCTGAGGGGAGAGGAGGGGCCAGCTTCTGGGAAGAGTTCCTAACTTCCAAGGGAATGCTGCTGTGGATCTGTGCAGCAGGCTCACTCCCAGCCCGAGACCGAAGTGAATGACAGGGTGGCACAGCCTCCGGGGGACGGTGTTACAGCTGTGTCTAGAGGTCCCCCAAAGCCTCATTCAATCATAGGTGGGGCTTTTCGGAGGTAGCTGGATCTAGGGTGTGTGACGCTGGGCTTGATTCATGGTGCAGTGTTAGGCTCAGGGGCCCTGGGGCTAAGGGTGAGTACCTGGCCTGAGTAACCTGGATGAGATATAAGGGATAGAAAGAGCTGTGGTCATCCCTTGCTTGCTTTGCTGCCTTCTGCCCACCATGAACTGTTTCTCCTCTGCAATGCCCTCTGCCACCCTGCCTTGGAGTCAGCCGATTATGGACCAAAACCTCCACAAACTGTGAGGTAAATAAACCTTTCCTCCCTTAACTTTGGGTGTTGGGTATTTTGTCTCAGCAATGAGGAAAGTAACTAAGGCAGACAGAACCTGTGTCCTGGTAGCACAGAGAGGTACTGAATCAGCCAGCTGGCCTATACCGCCGTCGTGTGACTTGCCCTCTGGAGCATCTGCCCTGGGCCTGGTTTCTGGTGGCTGGAGGTCGGTCACTGGGCCCGATGATGCCCACACAGATGTCCCCAACAGCTGAGTCTCCAGCATTCTGCTGGTACCCCAAGGCCCTAAATCCTGTTTTCTCTGGGCCTGCCCTTGGGGGGCACTTGTCATACCAACTTCTGTGCAGGCAGAGATGGCCTGTGTCTCTATTCCACCCGTGGCACGTTGTCATTTTCCTAAGGGACCTTCCCTAAAGCACAGAGAGAAAATAGTGTCAAATAAACCAGAAAGAGACAGATGCTCAGCAGCAGTGACATTTTATGAGCACAGATTCCTTCTCCAAGGGACACTGACCTCAGATCCCCGTGGGTCTAGGGCCTGGTACCACCTTGGCCATTCATCCTGAGCTCCTGATTTCCAGCCAGGCTCTGGGGATAGCAGCCCCTGGCCGACTGAGTGGGACTTGGGAGGGTGCCCAGCTCCTGTAGGGCCTGGGGGTGTGACCAGCAGAGCCCTCTGAGCTCCCATTTCCATTTGAGGGGTGCAGCTTGTTCTTGGCAGAGCAGATGTGCACCTATGGGACCCTCACTGCATTCAACCCCCAAGTCTGTGCCACTCATGGTCTGGCTGGGGAAGAGCTGATGCTTGGGCCACTGCAGCCTTAAAATTTCAAAAGTGTCTTAGCCATATCTACCTCAGTAAGAGGAGGTCGACCCTTAGGGCTGTTTCCACAGGAAGCCCTGCCAGGCGTGGAGAGCTAACTCTCTGTAGAGTGACATGTCCTCAAGCCAGGTAACATTTTTGGTTTTTCAAGATTATAGAATTTGGACTAAAGGGAGAAAGGAAATTTGTTTCTAAAGGGCATTTTTATATATAATGCTTAATTGCAATTTTTTTGTGTTGTAAAGTTGTCCTCAGCTGTCCTCGGCTGTCCTTTCGAAATCCTTTGGCTAATTCTGCAATTAAAAAATGACACTGTAGAAGAATACTTAATGATTTGCTATGATATATAGTTAAATGGAAAAAAGTTACAAAATGGAATGTACAGTATGATCCCATTTGGTACCAAAAATATGTATTCTATGCATAGGAAAGTCTGGGAGTGTATATATGCTCAAAATGTTACCACAAGTTATTTCGGGTTAGTGGGATTATGGGTTATTTTTATTTTCTTCTTTTTGCATATGTGTAGTTTCTAAATTTTCTGCAGTGAATATGTATAACTATTATAATAAGGAAAAAATTAAAACCATGGGTTTTGCCAAAGGCTGCATGGACTCCCTGACCAGAAATGGCCTGGGCTGCCCTCCTGTAAAGCTCCCTTTGACTCCAGGTGTCCTGGGGCCACATGTTTCCTTCCCTGTCCCTGAGTGTCCATCGCCACGTGTCCAGGGTGCCCTGATCTGGGCAGGGTGAATGCTTGTTTGCATTAGTGTTGAAGTTGTGGGAGCACTGTTAGAAAATCCTTCTGCCTGGCCCCTGGCTGGCAAGGGTCCACTGGGAATCCAGAGGGACCCCTGGCAGATTCCCACCGTGTTGGGAGCAGGCAGACGCATTTCCCTCTACCTTGGAAGAAGATGCTTTTTCGCTGTGATACTGACGTGGGCAGTGGGCACGGTGGGCTTGGCCAGGGCACAGACTGGGGGCTCCCTGAGGAGGAAGGTGTCTGCTCCCAGGTTGACTGGCCCTGGGATGGCCCTAAAGGGGGAATGAAGGGTGGAGGCTGCACAGTAGAGCAGAAATAGCATTGCTACTTTCAAATCCCAGCTGTCCACCAGCCAGTGCCTAGCAACCTCTCTGAGCCCCAGCTTCCTTCCCTAGAAAGTGGGGGTGGGGCCTACCTCTCCGTGCACTTGTGAAAATTAGCTGGATAGTGAGGAGCAAGCACATTGGCTGTGCCTTGAAACAGGTGCTGGTGGGCAAGAATCTTTCAACTGTCTTCCCTGTAAGGGCTAAGCAGTCCTGCTGGGGACCCTCACCCCACTGGTGGAGCCCCATGTATCCTTTGACATTCAGTGCACACTCCTGGGGCTCTTCCTGAGGAGGTATTCTCAACACGGGCCCATGTGCTATGGGGGGGGTGGTCAGGTGAGTGGCACCAGGATCATTCTGGTGCTGCCAGCCTCAAGGAAATGAAGCAGAGGTCCGAAAGAACCATCCACAAACCCACAGCTGGGGCCATTTGTATCGGGGTCTGCCCAGCTTGCTTTGTGCAGACCTGGGCCCTGACAGCAAAATCTGGGCAGTTGTCACCCAATCCCCTCTGGTGTCCCCTCTGGTGGAGCAGCCCTAGGGTGAAGGTGAGCCGCTGAGAACAGGGTGGGATTTACAGAGCCTGGGAGCCCATCTGGGCTGGATTAGAGGGATGCCTGTTCCCTTTTCAAGACTCCTAGGAAGCTTATGTTCTGGGGAGACTGGGGGTATTTGCTGCCAAAAGGGTTTTATTTTTAGGCAAATGTGAGCAAGGGAGGGAGGGGTCCCCTTGGGTGGCATCCTGGCCTGGGAGTGGGACTGTCCCTGAGTGGCCATTGCCTTCTTCCTTCTGGGAAGGGTGTCCCCTTCTGCGAGCGCTTGTGAGGGCTGTGACGTGACAGTGGGGTGTGACCAGGTCCCTCTGTCCCTGTGCACGGAGGTGAGTACTGAGAGCCACCAGCCAGCACACAGTCTGAATCTGCAGGGCTCCTGTCCTTTGCTGGCTCCTCACAAGTGGAGCTGCCTGCGATGCCGAGAACAACGCTAGAGCTGGCCAGGCTGGCAGCCCCTGCCAAGTCCCAGCCCCAGCTGCCTGCTGGTGCCTCCAGCCCTGATGCCCGTGCCTGGCACAGCCAGCAGAGGCCAGCAGGGAAGGCTGGGCACCTGGGCTGCAGATCCTCCTGGGCTCCTCCTCCTGCAGGAAACACAGTGGTACTTCTCTGCCTCACCGTCTGGGTGAGGTCTGCTGGTTCTTTTCCCAAGGAGCAGTGGGGTCTTAACAGCAGTGAGTATGGACGAAGGGCAGTGTCCAAGGACCTCAGGCCAGGAGGATCTGGACAAGACAACCGCCCGCCCCCACCATGCCACATAGCATCCACAGCTTGCAGAAGGCCCTCTGTCAGTGCTGCAGGCCTTGGAGGATTGGTCCCCAGGAGGCCCCATCCTTTGGCTCTGCATGTAACCCCCCAGAATGTGCCACCTTCTGCCTTTCTTGTCTTCTCTGGGCTGTGTCCTGATCCCCCAGCCCTACCGTGGGCAGCTGAGGGCTTACATTGGTCTCTGAGGGATGAGTGGATTGTCCTCCACTGTGGCCTTCTCCTGATTCAGTGGCTGGGCTCCCCTGTGCAAATGTGTGCATGGGCTCCGCCAGAACTCACCATGAACCAGGGAGCTCAGTCAGCCAGGAAGAGCAGGGGCTGGGCTGGGGGTGAGCTGGGGCTGGAGAAGACGCGGTCTGGCCCATTACGTATCTCTCCTCCCGGCAAGGCCAGGCATGGCCATTGTGCGGGGTGCAGGAGTGCTCCGTGTGCTTATCCACATGTCACCATGGGTGAGAGAGGGTGAGCGCCCTCTGAGTTGGCCACCCTTCCCCAAACACACAGAGCAGCAGCCGGCTTCTCCCCTGCAGGCAGGAAGGGTCCTGGCCTTCCGGTCCTCGAGACCAGAGGGGATGCAGCCAGAGCCAGGGATGCATGGGTCCTACAGACTCTAGGGATATGGATTTAGAGGGCGGCTTTACATGGGCTCAGTGCGTGGGGCCAGGGCCAGGCCCCGGAACCCTTGGTGCTGGGCCTCCCTGGCTTACTGTTATCCCGTATCCCAGGGTAGCTTCTGAAAAGTCCCTTGTAGCCCAAGGTTTCTCCTTTGTCTTATAAATGTTCTGCCTGCTTGGATTTTTATTTTCATGCTGGAATTTTCTGGGTTTGGGTTTTGTGTCCTGAATCACATATGGAAGATTCTGTCCCTGTAAGGCACTGTCTCTTCTCTGAAAACACAACTTTAAATCAGGGATTCCATGTGGAGAATTCGGCTGGTTTGTGCTCTCCAAAGTGCTTCCTGCCTCCCCTTCCACTTGTAGTCTTTTCTCCGGGGTGAGTGGAAGGTGAGCTGGCCATTGCCTGGCTCCTCCTCTGCATGGGGGCTGGGTGCCACCTCATCTCCTCTACCTGAGCTCTGTAGGGGCTTGGACCAGCGAGCGCCTAGGCAGTGGAGAGGTCCTGGGTACGGGTCAGCTGACGTTTTCTATAAGGGATTGGTTAGCAAATATTGGCCTCTGTTGCAGCTGCTCAGCTCTGCTGTCCTGGCACACGGGCAGTCGTGGAGGGTGAGCACAGGATTGGCATGCCATGTGGCACGCTCTTGCAGACAGAGGTGGTGAGTTTGTTCTACCCCAGCCTCCAGGGTGCCTGGAAAAGACTGTGTCATTGTTGCCCACCTTTAGGTGACAAGCTATCAGGAGCTTCCTCCCTCTTTCCCCCTTGTTCTACAGGTGACTTGCCCTTGGCTTCCTCCCTGGGTGTGGCCCTGACACCTTTGAACTCTAGACCCCTGCCCTCTTGTAGAAGGCCCCTCCTTCAAAGACAGCCACCCTCCACTCTGGCCTTTGGCCAGGAGCCCCCTGAGCATGCACAGACCCCTGCTTCTCCTTCGCAGGCTGGCCCTGTGTCCCTGGCCCTTGTCACTGGGACTGGCCACATCCTGATTGGGCACTAGATCCATTTTAGCTACGTCCCTCTCTGTATGCTTCACTCCTGGTCCTAATGTCCTATGAGCTGCAGAGCTGGCTCTGGTATGTTTGAAAACCTCAGATTTGAAGCAGCATCTCTCTCCCCACAATGCTTCTCCACTTCCTTCCATGGACAGCACAGCTGCTCTGTACTCTCAGGCTACAAGTCCACCTGGGCAGCAGGAGCGACCCTGGGAGGTGGAGGGCACTGCACCTTTGCTGGGCCTGCAGCGGATTTCAACACAGAAAGAAAATGAGCCCCACCTGCTTAGGTGTAGACCCCCAGGGAGCTGCATAAGCGGTGCGTGGCACCTGGGTGCCCTTCAAGGGCAGAGTGAGCTTCTGACTGCAGAAGAGTCCTAGGAGCTTACAGGGGTCTTGGGATGAACAACAGGGCCACACGAAGGGCTGTCCTCCTCCCACCTTGGCCTGCTCGCCTGCTCTCTGGGAACCTGTACTTAACACTCCTGCCTCGCTCTGCCGTCAACACTGGTGACGTCTCAGGGCCTGTGGTGGAAGGGGCTGGGGGACAGTCATGTGCTTTGCATGGTGGGACAGAGTCCAGGGAGAGGGTGTCGGTTGGGCCCTGCGCTAGCTCCCTCTTAGATCCCGAGGGCAGCCCTTCCTCCCCTTCCCAGTATCTGCAGCATTTTGTGGCCCTGGAGACATCACTTTGGCCTTGTCTCCTTTGTCGTGAGCCTCTCCGCTGCACGAGTCTCCCTGTGTCCTCTCCTTGTTGGGATATAGGGTGAAGGCCCCTCCACTCCCATTCTTTAATTACATTTCCAAATAAGGCCATAGCCAGAGGAATGGGGGATAGGACTGCAACACGTCCTTTTAGGGGGCACAGTTCAACCCACCGCAAGCGCGGCCCAAACAGGAAGAGGGAAGGATTAAGGAAGGAGAGGGCCAGGCATCCTGCCTGCCCACTGGGACCCGTGCCCTCCCTCTCCCGGGGTGCCCCTCCCGCTCAGCCCCTTTAATGAGGTGCCGCCTGGCGCAGGCTCACCGAGAGGCGGTCACAGCACACTCTTCTATTATTGTGGCTGCCAGCGCTCCAGGACCAACTGGGTTTACAAAAATAAAGTCGTATCATCTGCTGCATGTACTGCATCCCCTAAAACAGGTTATTAAGGGGAAGTGGGGAATATCGGAAGCAGATGGAGGAGTCCTTGATTTGCATAAGGTGCCATTTCCATGGCTCAGCAGGCTCTGTGGAGGGAATGATGTATAGAAATACACATACGTAAGCCTGTGGTTGGGAAACAGAGGCCCGCCGATCAGCCACTAAAATAGACACGAGAGAGACGGGCAGGGGTGGGGGAGTTGGCTGGGAACAGGTACAAAGCTCAGCCCCTGCAGCTGCGGAGCCCAGCTCCCCGGGTTCTTTTTTTGTGTTGGGATTTTAGTGTGAGGCATCTTATGTGTGTGAGGGCAAGACAGGCGTTTCTGAGAGACCTGGCTTTTCTTCTTTCTCCCAGAAGGCAATTGGAAAAAGAAAAGAAGGAAAAGAAAAAAAGGAGTGTACTCACTAGCAAGCTGCCTTGAAGATGCTGGCAGAAGAGAGCTGCAGTGAGCCCTCTGCCCCGCGGGTGCAGAGAGGGGACCCCGCAGAGGGGCGCGATGCCGCCTCTCCTTGAGCGGGTGGCTGAGGGAAGGTGGAGAGGAGCATGTGCAGCCAGCAGAAGAAGGCGGGCGGGACCGGCCCCTGCTGTTGGGGTCCTTCTGTGTCCTGCCGCCTCACGCTGGCCGCAGTGCTCACACAGTACAGTAGGGAGGGCTGGACTGGTGTCGCAGTGTGGTTTTGTTCCAAACCACCACGTGCCTGGTTCACTCTGCAAGAGGAAGTCAGAAGGCGAATGTAGGTCTGTACGACGTCCCGGCAGACAGTGAGACATGCCCGGTGTACCTGTGCCGTGACCCTGTAGGTGACACGCACCAGTGCTGCCAGGCTGAGTTCCGTGTCCATTCTGCGTTCAGCCACTGGGTCTTGGTTTAGCCGAGATGGCAGGGCCCCTCCTTGGGTTTCCAATGATCAGCTCTGTAGAGTGAGAGTCTTCCCACTTTACAGCCACTCTGGGCATTTGGGCTACTGTCCTGCCATCACCCCTTGTCAGTTCCAGTCAAGGCAGTAGATGGAGCCCCTTGGCAGCTCCCTAGGTCTTAATATCATGGGGAAGGAGATGGGAAGTATGGCTGACAGCACTGGGTTCCCCTCTCCCTTGGAAAGGAAGTTGCCAGGCTCAAAGCCATGGTCCAGTTTTGCTGGTGAGGCTGCCTTTGTCACAGCCACCTGGATGCTGGGCTCTGAATGTCACCCCAGGCAGGGCCAAGTGCAGCTCTTTCTGTCCTGAGTCCTCCTCCCTTCCTGGTGCCTGGTTGTTGCTGGGAGGGGGCTCGAGCTGGGCCTCCCTCTCCAGCCCCATTGCCCCGACTGGGGCCACGTGACAGCTGGGCCTCCCTGATAGACTGAGAATGGACGTGGTCACTGTCACCTCTGGCAGGGCAGGTGAGCACTGGATGTGTGAACCCCCTTTCCTGGCTCCCACAGGGCTGTGGCTGGAGAATGCCAGAGCCGTTGGAAGCTACAGGATAGCAAAACCCTGAGTCCCTGCTGGAGGTCACCTTTGAGGCTGTGAGGGGTGTGCAAGGTGCCAGGGACCTTGTCCCCACAGTCACTTTCTCCTGTGGCTCTTTGTCCTGTCGGCTTGTCTCTTTCCTTGGGCTTTCCTGACCAGGCTGCAGGTCAGAGAGGTCCATTCTGGGCAGGAGACGTCCCCAGCATTTTGCTGGTTATCTCAAGAGATTGGGTCAAATTTCCAAATAGAAATGAGTTTTCACCCCTTTTGAATTTAAAATTGCATATGAATTTTATCAATGACTGAAATAAGAAAAGAGATTCTCACAACAAAAACCTAAGCTTCGAAAAATAGACAATGACTACTGGTATTGTGAATACTCCCCAAGGGTCCCAGCAAGGTTGGAAGCTCATTTGGGCCTGAGTGCCACTGGCATAATGACTTTGATTTAACAAATGTGGCCCCAGGAAGCTTTGGGGCTCAGGTAACTCTGCAGTGGGGTAGAGGAGGGGGCAGTGCAGAGCCCAGCTCAGGTCGCAGGGACCCAGCTGCTCCCTAGAGGCTGGGGACAGGGACAGTGGTCTTTCTCTCATTTTGGAAAACTCACTTGGGACTGGGGAGACCGAGTCACAGCAGCAGGGGGTTCTGCCTTCTAGCCGACTTTGTGTCTGCAGACTGGCAGCTCTGGACCCCTCTGTAGCTGTGGCCCTTAGATTTCTAGTAGTGCTGTCCCTAGGGTGATCTCGCCCCCAGGGGAGGATGACTATTCCTCAGACATCTGGTTGTCACAGCCGGGGCTGCCGTGCTCCTACAGTGCACAGGGTCCCCACCTGCATGCTCCAGCCCCACACTTCATCAGCAGTGCAGATGGGGAGCTGATTCGTAGGGGGGCCCCAAAGGCTGGGCGGCCTGCTGGGCATGGTTCTTTTCTCCACAGCCTGATGGTGACTTGAACTCAAGAATCCCTGGTGTCTGGTTGTGCAGATGGAAAGCAGCAGTCCTGGCCTGGGTGTGGGGAGGCAGAATGGCTTTTGAGCTGTTCTGGGGATTAGGGAAGTGGGGCCCCTTCTATGCTAGCTGCTCAGGCAGCGCACCCTGACGCCTGCAGACCCTGGGCTCTGCTCCAAGCGGCTTTCACAGCCTGGGCAGGGATGTTGTTGCCCATCAAGTGAAATCCTGGGTGAGCCTGATGCGGGCCCCAAAGGCTGTGCTGTGTCTTGTGCTTTTCTCTTTGTAACTGTGACAGTTTGCTGGGGTAGAGGCCTTTCTGCCTCCACTGCATGGCCGCAAGGACAGGCCTCCGTCTGAGACGCTCAGAGTGTTGGCCTGTGGGACACCCAGGAGAGTGTGTACAGAATTGGAGAGCACCTGGGACCTGCAGTGTCTGCTGTGAGGGTGAACCTGTCCCCACCGTGTCCCTGCAGTGCGTGTCCAGCAGAGTCTTCTTTCCAGATGGCAGTGGGGCCCATTCACTAACTCCGAAGCCTCTGGAATCCTGAGGTCCCTTCTCTGGGGGAAGACTGGAGAGTCCTGATCACAGAACGTGGACTTTATAGCATCTTAGCACTCAGTTAACCCAACACCTGGCTTTAATGAGGGGTAAACTGAGGTCTGGCAAGGAAAAGCAACACCATAGTGATGAAAGCAGGATTCAGATCCAAGCCTTCAGCCTCCTGGACAAAGCCTTCTCCACCTGAGAACACAGGACCTGAGACCCCCAAAGTGTGCCTAGCAGTGCTCATCAGTGGCAGCAAGGCTGCGAAGGGACAGTGGGGTGAGGCTGGGAGACTGCAAGGCCCATTGGATGCTGGGCCTTTGTAGATACTTGGCTCCCAGTGCAGGGCGCCAGGCATGGTGCTGCAGGGGAAGGCGAGACCATCCCCTGCTCTGCCCTCATCAAGCCCTGTCTACCTTTGGGTTGCCCCACTCTCCCCAGCATGGCGACAGTCCCCAGGGCAGGCGGCTCACCGGGCCCTTCCTCACACGCTTGGCTGTTCACCTGGGCCCGGGTGGCTTTGGGGCTCTTGGGTGAACCAGTGGGTTCCTCTGCAATGCTTCTTTGATC
This sequence comes from Heterocephalus glaber, assembly GCF_000247695.1. The sequence continues at coordinate 8,728,983 of NW_004624801.1, read as the reverse complement.
TTTGTGTACCACGAGGAGCACTCGGAGTCTCTCCCCCATGGGGGATGTCCCCAGGGGTGCAGGCCGTTGGAATGTGCAGAGCACAAAGGGGTCGGGTGCTGCCCCCACCCCCGGCCATGTGGGCAAGTTCAATTTCATACCTGACTGGGGTAAAAAACACACGGCATAAAATTCACCATCCTCATCATTTTTTAGTGCTCCCTTAAGTGGTACAAAGCACATTCAGGGTCTCTGTCCAGGACTTTTCTACCTCCTCACCTGAACTCTGCTCTCAGGAAACACTAGCCTCTCTACCTCAGCCCTGGCAGCCCCTCTCTGCTTCCTGTCTCTGTGAATTTATGGGCTCTGAGGACCTCACCTCAGTGGTATCACATGGTATCTGTCTTTTCTGTATGGCGTAGTTCACTTACGGTGTCATCGGGTGCGTCCGTGCTGCAGTGTCAGAATTCCCATTCCTTTCAAGGCCAGATACTATTCTACTGTAGGATGGACCACATTTTACTCACTCATCTGGTGAGTGACAGTTGGGTCGCTCCCCCATTTATTTTTTAATAATGCTGCTGCGAACACAGGTGTATGGAATAGCTCCTTGAGATCCTGTTTCCTTTTTTCTCATTTTCCTGGGAAATGAAGCCAGGGTTTTGTGCATGCTAGGCAAGCACTCTGCTGCTGAGCTACACTCTTAGCCCATTTTTAGTTTTTGAGATGGGTTTTGCTAAGTTGCCCAGGCTGGGGTCGAACTTGCAGTTTTCCTGACTCAGCCTGCCAGAGTGCTGGAATTACAAGTATGTGCCATGTGGCTCTGATTTCAGTTTTTAAAGTGTAATCTCAGAAGAAGAATTGCTGGATAAAGTGTTCTAAAAAATTATTTTTGGTGCCAGGGATGGAACCCAGAACCTTGTACATGCTGAGCACCCTCTCTCCCACTGAGCTACATGCCAGCCACTTAGCTCCTTATTTCCGCGTGCTTCTGGGTGAGAAATTGGTGAATGCCTCATGTGGGAGAGGCACAGGGCGGACACTACTCCTGCCTACCTCGGCACCCTGTGAGGATGCAGCTCCTGCCCTGACTCTTGGCGGTCCCTGGGCATCCTCTGTCTGCCTGCTGAGTGGTTAAACCCTGCTGCAGGTGGCAGGGCTCTGTCACACACAGGCAGAGGTGGCATCCAGCTCCCCGAGCCCAGAGGTGCAAGGGCGCAGGCTCACGCTATTCATGGAGCGCTGTCTCCAACTCCCCTTGCCAGGGGCAGTGCAGAATGATGTGAACCACAGCTTCTGGCCTCACGCAGCTCCATGCTTAAAAGAGGGGACAGAACACAGGTCATTCTCCAAAATAGACCACATACTAGCTCATAGAACATGTTTAAGTTCATGCAAAGGAACTGAAGTTATCCTGTGTATATTATCAGACCATAGTGCAATTAAACTGGAGATCAGTAGTGTAAGAAACTGCAAGAACTTCACGAATACATGGAAATTGAATAACACTCTCCTGAACAACCAATGGGTCACAGAGGAAATTAAAGAAGAAATTAGACAGTTTTTGCAAATAAATGATAATGCCAATACAACATACAGGAATCTATGGGACACAATGAAAGCAGTTCTACGAGGAAAATTCATAGCAGTGAATGCCCACACTAGGAAAACAGAGCAAGGTCAAATAAACAACCTAATGCTGAATCTTAAGTACCTAGCAAAAGAAGAGCAAGACAAACCCAAAGCTCCTACAAGGGAGGAAATTATAAAGATCAGAGCAGAAATCAATGCAATGGAGACTAAGAAAACGACATTAAAAAAATCAATGAATTGAAGAGTTGGTTTTTCAAAAGAATAAATAAATTTGATAAACCTTTAGTCAACCTTATCAAAAAAAGGAAAGAAAAGGCCCAAATCCATGCAATTAGGAACAAAAAAGGTGAAGTCACAACAGATCCAGCAGAAATCCAGAGGACTGTCAGTACCTACTTTGAGAAACTGTACTCTAATAAAATGGAAAACACAGAAGAAATGGACAGATTTCTAGATACATATGAATTAACAAAGTTAGACAAAGAAGATATAAAAATTCTAAACATCCCAATTACAATCAGTGAAATTGAAAACGTAATTAAAAATTTACCAACGAAGAAAAGCCCAGGTCCTGATGGCTTCACTGCTGAATTCTAGGAAACATTTAGAGAAGAACTACTGCCACTACTCTTTAAACTTTTCAATGAAATTGAAAATTTCATTCCTGGAAGCAAGTATTACTTTGATTCCAAAACCAGGGAAAGACCCAACCCAAAAAGAGAACTACAGGTCAATCTCCCTAATGAATGTAGATGCAAAAATCCTCAGCAAGATACTGGCAAACAGAATACAGAGGGTCATCAAGAAGATCATGCACCCTGACCAAGTCAGATTTATCACAGGGATGCAAAGATGGTTCAATATACGTAAAGCAATAAATGTAATACACTATATT